>NW_006500279.1:0-106262 GCF_000471905.2 Amborella trichopoda
TTTTAACATTTTTTTTTTTTATCGAAAAGTAGCTCAATTTATTTTTTAAAAGCAAATTATCCTAGTTTATTTTAATTTCAAAAATTTACCTCAATTTATTATTTGACCAAGAAAATACCTCAAATTATTTTTCCTTACCCCAGTTTATTTTTCATCATCAAAAGCCACATCAAATTTTTTTATTAACAAATAATACATCAAAATAATTTTTTTTTTACCTAATTTTATTTTTCATTCCCAAAAACACCTCAACCGATTTTTTTAACCAAAGAAATACCTCAAGTTGCTTTTCTTTACCATATTTAATTATTATTTTTACTGAAAAGTAGTTCAATTTATTTTAAAAATGAAAAAGATCTTAGTTTATTTTAATTTCAAAAATTTACCTCAATTTATTATTTGATCAAGAAAATACCTCAAATTGTTTTGCTTTATCTCATTTTATTCTTTTTTACCAAATAATTCTTCAATTTATTTGTAAACGAAAAATACCTCAGATTATTCTGATTTGCCAAAAGTACCTCAATTTGTTTATTTTAGAAAAAGGCACCAAATAATTAATTTTCTTTACCTCCTTTTTTGTTTTATTGAAAAAAAGTATCTCAATCTATTATTCAAATAAAAAATACCTCAATTTCTTTCTTGTTTACAAAAAAGTATCTCAATTAATTTTTCATCAAAAAATGCCGCGAATTATTTTTTCTTTCCTCGTTTTATTTTTTTAATACAAATAAGAGCACACTAATCTATATTTTTCACAACAAATACGTCAAATTATTTTTTTTTTCTTTACCTCATTTTATTTTCTGTTCCAGAAAAAAATACTCTGATGTATATTTTATCAAAAAAAAAGCTTCAAATTATTTTCCCTTACATCATCTTATTTTTTTATTACCAAAAAGTAGCCCATTTTAATTTTATACAAAAAATAACCCAGTTTTTTTTTTAATTACCAAAGCATACCTTCATTTATTTTCTTTACAAAAAATCCGCAAATGATTTTTCTTTACCTGATTTTTATTTTTTTTATCAGAAAGTACATCTTTATATTCTTTTAACAAAAAAATAGCCATAATTAGTTTTATTTTTTATTAGCGAAAAGTTTATCGATTTATTTTTTTCTTCAAAAATACCTCATTATATTTTTCTTTACTTGCTATTATTTTTTTTTTTCACATAAGTACCTCAAATTATTTTTTTTTGTTTCATTTTATTATGTATTTCCAAATAATTCCTCAATTTATTTTTCAAACGAAAAATACCTCAGTTTATTCTAATTTGCAAAGAGTACCTCAATTTATTTCTTTAGCGAAGAAAACCTCAATTTATTTATCCTTGCCTAATTGTTTTTTTATTTTCAAAAATAACCTTAATTTTTTTTTTTATGGAATAATACCACAAATTATTTTTCTAGACCTCATTTTATTTTTTATTGCAAAAAAGTACCTCAATTTATTTTTCTAACGAAAAATACCCGAGTTATTGTCAATCATCAAAAAGTTGCTCAATTTAATTTTTTTTAGCAAAAAGTACCTCACATTATTTTTCCTTACTGCATTTTTGTTGTTTTTTTACCGAAACGCACGTCAAATTGCTATACTTTACCATATTTTAACATTTTTTTTTTTATCGAAAAGTAGCTCAATTTATTTTTTAAAAGCAAATTATCTTAGTTTATTTTAATTTCAAAAATTTACCTCATTTTATTATTTGACCAAGAAAATACCTCAAATTATTTTTCCTTACCCCAGTTTATTTTCATTATCAAAAGCCACATCAATTTTTTTTATTAACAAATATTACATCAAAACAATTTTTTTTTTACCTAATTTTATTTTTCATTCCCAAAAACACCTCAACCGATTTGTTTACAAAACAGAAAAACCTCGACTTATTTTAATTTCCAAAAAGCCACTGAATTTCTTTTTTTACTCTAAAACTACGTCATTATATTTTTCTTTATCTGATGTTATTTTTTATTCCCCAAAATTACCTCAATTACTATTTCTTTTTACCAAAAAATACCTCACATTCTTTTTCTTTATCTCGTTTTATTCTTTATTACCAAATAATTCCTCAATTTATCTGTAAACGAAAAATAACTCAGTTTTTTTCTGATTTTCCAAACGTACCTCAATTTATTTATTTGTGAAAAAGGCACCTCAAGTTATTTTTCTTTACCTCATTTATATTTTTTATTACAAAAAATTTCCTCATGTTATTTTTCAAAATAAAAATACCTTAGTTTATTGTTAATTACAAAAAAGTAGCACAAATTAGTATTTACCAAAAAAACACCTCACATTATTTTTCCTTACGTCATTTTATATTTTATTACTGAAACGCGCCTCGATTTATTTTTTTACAAAACATACATCAAATTATTTTTCTTTGCCTCATTTTATTTTTCGAAACCAAACAATATCTCAAACTATTTTTCTTTACCTCATCTTTTTTTTCGGTCACCAAGAAGTACCTCAGTTTATTTTACTTACCATAGAGTACCTCAACTTATCTTTTTTACCTAAACACACCTCGGTTTATTTTAATTACCGAAGTGCGCCTCAGATTATTATTTTTAACCAAAGAAATACCTCAAGTTGCTTTTCTTTACCATATTTAATTGTTAATTTTACTGAAAAGCAGCTCAATTTATTTTTAAAACGAAAAAGATCTCAGTTTATTTTAATTTCAAAAATTTACCTCAATTTATTATTTGACCAAGAAAATACCTCAAATTATTTTGCTTTATCTCATTTTATTCTTTTTTACCAAATAATTCCTCAATTTATTTGTAAACGAAAAATACCTCAGGTTATTCTGATTTGCCAAAAGTACCTCAATTAATTTATTTTAGAAAAAGGCACCAAATAATTAATTTTCTTACCTCATTTTTTGTTTTATTGAAAAAAAGTATCTCAATCTATTTTTCAAATGAAAAATACCTCAGTTTCTTTCTTGTGTACAAAAAACTATCTCAATTAATTTTTTATCAAAAAATGCCGCGAATTATTTTTTCTTTCCTCGTTTTATTTTTTTATTACAAATACGAGCACACCAATCTATATTTTTCAAAACAAATACGTCAAATTATTTTTATTTTTCTTTACCTCATTTTATTTTCTGTTTCAGATAAAATACTCTGATGTATATTTTATCAAAAAAAAAAGCTTCAAATTATTTTCCCTTACATCATCTTATTTTTTTATTACCAAAAAGTAGCCCATTTTAATTTTATACAAAAAATAACCCAGTTTTTTTTTCAATTACCAAAGGGTACCTTCATTTATTTTCTTTACAAAAAATCCGCAAATGATTTTTCTTTACCTGATTTTTTTTTTATTACCAGAAAGTATATCTTTTTATTCTTTTAACAAAAAAATAGCCATAATTAGTTTTATTTTTTATTAGCGAAAGGTTTACCGATTTATTTTTTTCTTCAAAAATACCTCATTATATTTTTCTTTACTTGCTATTATTTTTCCTTTCACATAAGTACCTCAAATTATTATTTTTTGTGTCATTTTAGTATGTATTTCCGAATAATTCCTCAATTTATTTTTCAAACGAAAAATACCTCAGTTTATTCTAATTTGCAAAGAGTACCTCAATTTATTTTTTTAGCGAAAAAAACCTCAATTTATTTATCCTTGCCTAATTGTTTTTTTATTTTAAAAAATAACCTTAATTTTTTTTTTTTATGGAATAATACCACAAATTTTTTTTCTAGACCTCATCTTATTTTTTATTACAAAAAAGTTCCTCAATTTATTTTTCTAACGAAAAATACCCGAGTTATTGTCAATCATCAAAAAGTTGCTCAATTTAAATTTTTTTAGCAAAAAGTACCTCACATTATTTTTCCTTACGGCATTTTTGTTGTTTTTTTACCGAAACGCACGTCAAATTGCTATAGTTTACCATATTTTAACATTTTTTTTTTTAATCAAAAAGTAGCTGAATTTATTTTTTAAAAGCAAATTGTCTTAGTTTATTTTAATTTCAAAAATTTACGTCAATTTATTATTTGACCAAGAAAATACCTCAAATTATTTTTCCTTAACCCAGTTTATTTTTCATTATCAAATGCCACATCATTTTTTTTTATTAACAAATAATACATCAAAATAAATTTTTTTTTACCTAATTTTATTTTTCATTCCCAGAAACACCTCCACCGATTTGTTTACAAAACAGAAAAACCTCGACTTATTTTAATTTCCAAAAAGCTACTGAATTTCTTTTTTTACTCTAAAACTACGTCATTATATTTTTCTTTACCTGATGTTATTTTTTATTCCCCAAAATTACCTCAATTCCTTCTTCTTTTTTACCAAAAAGTACCTCACATTATTTTTCTTTATCTCATTTATTCTTTATTACCAAATAATTCCTCAATTTATTTGTAAACGAAAAATAACTCAGTTTATTCTAATTTGCCAAACGTACCTCAATTTATTTATTTTGGCAAAAAGCACCACAAGTTGTTTTTCTATACCTCATTTTTATTTTGTATTGCAAAAAAGTTCCTCATTTTATTTTTCAAAATAAAAATACCTTAGTTTATTGTTAATTGCAAAAAAGTGGCACAAATTAGTATTTACCAAAAAAACACCTCACATTATTTTTCCTTACGTCATTCTATTTTTTATTACTGAAACGCGCCTCGATTTATTTTTTTAAAAAACATACATCAAATTATTTTTCTTTGCCTCATTTTATTTTTCGAAACCAAAAATTATCTCAAACTATTTTTCTTTACCTCATCTTTTTTTTTGGTCACCAAGAAGTACCTCAGTTTATTTTAATTACCATAGAGTACCTCAACTTATCTTTTTTACCTGAACACACCTCGGTTTATTTTAATTACCGAAGAGCGCCTCAGATTATTATTTTTAACCAAAGAAGTACCTCAAGTTGCTTTTCTTTACCATATTTAATTGTTAATTTTACTGAAAAGTAGCTCAATTTATTTTTAAAACGAAAAAGATCTCAGTTTATTTTAATTTCAAAAATTTACCTCAATTTATTATTTGACCAAGAAAATACCTCAAATTATTTTGCTTTATCTCATTTTATTCTTTTTTACCAAATAATTCCTCAATTTATTTGTAAACGAAAAATACCTCAGATTATTCTGATTTGCATAAAGTACCTCAATTTGTTTATTTTAGAAAAAGGCACCAAATAATTAATTTTCTTTACTTCATTTTTTGTTTTATTGGAAAAAAGTATCTCAATCTATTATTCAAATGAAAAATACCTCAGTTTCTTTCTTGTTTACAAAAAAGTATCTCAATTAATTTTTTATCAAAAAAATGCAGCAAATTATTTTTTCTTTCCTCGTTTTATTTTTTTATTACAAATAAGAGCACACCAATCTATATTTTTCACAACAAATATGTCAAATTATTTTTATTTTTCTTTACCTCATTTTATTTTTTGTTCCAGAAAAAAATACCCTGATGTATATTTGATAAAAAAAAAAGCTTCAAATTATTTTCCTCTACATCATCTTATTTTTTTATTACCAAAAAGTAGCCCATTTTAATTTTATTCCAAAAATAACCCAGTTTTTTTTTTAATTACCAAAGGGTACCTTCATTTATTTTCTTTACAAAAAATCCGCAAATGATTTTCTTTACCTGATTTTTTTTTTTATTACCAAAAAGTACATCTTTTTATTCTTTTAACGAAAAAATAGCCATAATTAGTTTTATTTTTTATTAGAGAAATGTTCATCGTTTTTTTTTTTTCTTCAAAAATACCTCATTATATTTTTCTTTACCTGCTATTATTTTTCCTTTCACATAAGTACCTCAAATTATTTTTTTTTGTGTCATTTTATTATGTACTTCCAAATAATTCCTCAATTTATTTTTCAAACGAAAAATACCTCAGTTTATTCTAATTTGCAAAGAGTACCTCAATTTATTTCTTTAGTGAAAAAAACCTCAATTTATTTATCCTTGCCTAATTGTTTTTTTATTTTCAAAAATAACCTTAATATTTTTTTTATGGAATAATACCGCAAATTATTTTTCTAGACCTCATCTTATTTTTTATTACAAAAAAGTTCCTCAATTTATTTTTCTAACGAAAAATACCCGAGTTATTGTCAATCATCAAAAAGTTGCTCAATTTAATTTTTTTTAGCAAAAAGTAACTCACATTATTTTTCCTTACGGCATTTTTGTTGTTTTTTTACCGAAACCCACGTCAAATTGCTATACTTTACCATATTTTAACATTTTTTTTTTTTATCGAAAAGTAGCTGAATTTATTTTTTAAAAGCAAATTATCCTAGTTTATTTTAATTTAAAAAATTTACCTCAATTTAATATTTGACCAAGAAAATACCTCAAATTATTTTTCCTTACCCCGGTTTATTTTTCATTATCAAAAGCCACATCAAATTTTTTTATTAACAAATAATACATCAAAACCATTTTTTTTTACCTAATTTTATTTTTCATTCCCAAAAACACCTCAACCGATTTGTTTACAAAACAGAAAAACCTCGACTTATTTTAATTTCCAAAAAGCTACTGTCTTTTTTTACTCTAAAACTACGTCATTATATATTTCTTTACCTGATGTTATTTTTTATTCCCCAAAATTACCTCAATTACTATTTCTTTTTACCAAAAAATATCTCACATTCTTTTTCTTTATCTCGTTTTATTCTTTATTACCAAATAATTCCTCAATTTATTTTTAAACGAAAAAATAACTCAGTTTATTCTGATTTTCCAAACGTACCTCAATTTATTTATTTGTGAAAAAGGCACCTCAAGTTATTTTTCTTTACCTCATTTATATTTTTTATTACAAAAAATTTCCTCATTTTATTTTTCAAAATAAAAATACCTTAGTTTATTGTTAATTACAAAAAAGTAGCACAAATTAGTATTTACCAAAAAAACACCTCGCCTTATTTTTCCTTACGTCATTTTATTTTTTATTACTGAAACGCGCCTCGATTTATTTTTTTACAAAACATACATCAAATTATTTTTCTTTGCCTCATTTTATTTTTCGAAACCAAAAAATATCTCAAACTATTTTTCTTTACCTCATCTTTTTTTTCGGTCACCAAGAAGTACCTCAGTTTATTTTAATTACCATAGAGTACCTCAACTTATCTTTTTTACCTGAACACACCTCGGTTTATTTTAATTACCGAAGAGCGCCTCAGATTATTATTTTTAACCAAAGAAATACCTCAAGTTGCTTTTCTTTACCATATTTAATTGTTAATTTTACTGAAAAGTAGCTCAATTTATTTTTAAAACGAAAAAGATCTCAGTTTATTTTAATTTCAAAAATTTGCCTCAATTTATTATTTGACCAAGAAAATACCTCAAATTATTTTGCTTTATCTCATTTTATTCTTTTTTACCAAATAATTCCTCAATTTATTTGTAAACGAAAAATACCTCAGATTATTCTGATTTGCCAAAAGTACCTCAATTAATTTATTTTAGAAAAAGGCACCAAATAATTAATTTTCTTTACTTCATTTTTTGTTTTATTGAAAAAAAGTATCTCAATCTATTATTCAAATGAAAAATACCTCAGTTTCTTTCTTGTGTACAAAAAACTATCTCAATTAATTTTTTATCAAAAAAAATGCCGCAAATTATTTTTTCTTTCCTCGTTTTATTTTTTTATTACAAATAGGAGCACACCAATCTATATTTTTCACAACAAATATGTCAAATTATTTTTATTTTTCTTTACCTCATTTTATTTTCTGTTTCAGAAAAAAATACCCTGATGTATATTTTATCAAAAAAAAAAGCTTCAAATTATTTTCCCTTACATCATCTTATTTTTTTTATTACCAAAAAGTAGCCCATTTTAATTTTATACAAAAAATAACCCAGTTTTTTTTTAATTACCAAAGGGTACCTTCATTTATTTTCTTTACAAAAAATCCGCAAATGATTTTTCTTTACCTGATTTTTTTTTTTATTACCAGAATATACATCTTTTTGTTCTTTTAACGAAAAAATAGCCATAATTAGTTTTATTTTTTATTAGCGAAAGGTTCATCGATTTATTTTTTTCTTCAAAAATACCTCATTATATTTTTCTTTACCTGCTATTATTTTTCCTTTCACATAAGTACCTCAAATTATTTTTTTTTGTGTCATTTTAGATTGTATTTCCAAATAATTCCTCAATTTATTTTTCAAACGAAAAATACCTCAGTTTATTCTAATTTGCAAAGAGTACCTCAATTTATTTTTTTAGCGAAAAAAACCTCAATTTATTTATCCTTGCCTAATTGTTTTTTTATTTTCAAAAATAACCTTAATTTTTTTTTTTATATGGAATAATACCACAAATTATTTTTCTAGACCTCATCTTATTTTTTATTACGAAAAAGTTCCTCAATTTATTTTTCTAACGAAAAATACCCGAGTTATTGTCAATCATCTAAAAGTTGCTCAATTTAATTTTTTTAAGCAAAAAGTACCTCACATTATTTTTCCTTACGGCATTTTTGTTGTTTTTTTACCGAAACGCACGTCAAATTGCTATAGTTTACCATATTTTAACATTTTTTTTTTTAATCGAAAAGTAGCTGAATTTATTTTTTAAAAGCAAATTATCTTAGTTTATTTTAATTTCAAAAATTTACGTCAATTTATTATTTGACCAAGAAAATACCTCAAATTATTTTTCCTTAACCCAGTTTATTTTTCATTATCAAATGCCACATCAATTTTTTTTATTAACAAATAATACATCAAAATAATTTTTTTTTTACCTAATTTTATTTTTCATTCCCAAAAACACCTCCACCGATTTGTTTACAAAACAGAAAAACCTTGACTTATTTTAATTCCCAAAAAGCTACTGAATTTCTTTTTTTACTCTAAAACTACGTCATTATATTTTTCTTTACCTGATGTTATTTTTTATTCCCCAAAATTACCTCAATTCCTTCTTCTTTTTTACCAAAAAGTACCTCACATTATTTTTCTTTATCTCATTTATTCTTTATTACCAAATAATTCCTCAATTTATTTGTAAACGAAAAATAACTCAGTTTATTCTAATTTGCCAAACGTACCTCAATTTATTTATTTTGGCAAAAAGCACCACAAGTTGTTTTTCTATACCTCATTTTTACTTTGTATTGCAAAAAAGTTCCTCATTTTATTTTTCAAAATAAAAATACCTTAGTTTATTGTTAATTGCAAAAAAGTGGCACAACTTAGTATTTACCAAAAAAACACCTCACATTATTTTTCCTTACGTCATTCTATTTTTTATTACTCAAACGCGCCTCGATTTATTTTTTTAAAAAACATACATCAAATTATTTTTCTTTGCCTCATTTTATTTTTCGAAACCAAAAATTATCTCAAACTATTTTTCTTTACCTCATCTTTATTTTCGGTCACCAAGAAGTACCTCAGTTTATTTTAATTACCATAGAGTACCTCAACTTATCTTTTTTACCTGAACACACCTCGGTTTATTTTAAATACCGAAGAGCGCCTCAGTTTTTTATTTTTTAACCAAAGAAATACCTCAAGTTGCTTTTCTTTACCATATTTAATTGTTAATTTTATTGAAAAGTAGCTCAATTTATTTTTAAAACGAAAAAGATCTCAGTTTACTTTAATTTCAAAAATTTACCTCAATTTATTATTTGACCAAGAAAATACCTCAAATTATTTTGCTTTATCTCATTTTATTCCTTTTTACCAAAGAATTCCTCAATTTATTTGTAAACGAAAAACACCTCAGATTATTCTGATTTGCCAAAAGTACCTCAATTTGTTTATTTTAGAAAAAGGCACCAAATAATTAATTTTCTTTACCTCATTTTTTCTTTTATTGAAAAAAAGTATCTCAATTTTTTATTCAAATGAAAAATACCTCAGTTTCTTTCTTGTTTACAAAAAACTATCTCAATTAATTTTTTATCAAAAAATGTCGCAAATTATTTTTTCTTTCCTCTTTTTATTTTTTTATTTCAAATAAGAGCACACAAATCTATATTTTTCACAACAAATACGTCAAATTATTTTTATTTTTCTTTACTTCATTTTATTTTCTTTTCCAGAAAAAAATACCTTATGTATATTTTATAAAAAAAAAAGCTTCAAATTATTTTCCCTTACATCATCTTATTTTTTTTATTACCAAAAAGTAGCCCATTTTAATTTTATACAAAAAATGACTGAGTTTTTTTTTTATTTATCAAAGGGTACCTTCATTTATTTTCTTTACAAAAAATCCGCAAATGATTTTTCTTTACCTGATTTTTTTTTTATTACCAGAAAGTACATCGTTTTATTCTTTTAACGCAAAAATAGCCATAATTAGTTTTATTTTTTATTAGCGAAAAGTTCATCGATTTATTTTTTTCTTCAAAAATACCTCATTATATTTTTCCTTACTTGCTATTATTTTTCCTTTCACATAGGTACCTCAAATTATTTTTTTTTGTTTCATTTTATTATGTATTTCCAAATAATTCCTCAATTTATTTTTCAAACGAAAAAATACCTTAGTTTATTCTAATTTGCAAAGAGTACCTCAATTTATTTCTTTAGCGAAAAAAACCTCAATTTATTTTATCCTTGCCTAATTGTTTTTTAATTTTCAAAAATAACCTTAATTTTTTTTTTTTCAATAATACCACAAATTATTTTTTTAGACCTCATCTTATTTTTTATTACAAAAAAGTTCCTCAATTTATTTTTCTAACAAAAAATACCCGAGTTATTGTCAATCATCAAAAAGTTGCTCAATTTAATTTTTTTTAGCAAAAAGTACCTCACATTATTTTTCTTTACGCCATTTTTGTTGTTTTTTTACCGAAACGCACCTCAAATTGCTATACTTTACCATATTTTAACATTTTTTTTTTTTATCGAAAAGTAGCTGAATTTATTTTTTAAAAGCAAATGATCCTAGTTTATTTTAATTTCAAAAATTTACCTCAATTTGTTATTTGACCAAGACAAGACCTCAAATTATTTTTCCTTACCCCAGTTTATTTTTCATTATCAAAAGCCACATCAAATTTTATTTATTAACAAATAATACATCAAAATAAATTTTTTTTTACCTAATTTTATTTTTCATTCCGAAAAACACCTCATGATTTGTTTACAAAACAGAAAAACCTCGACTTATTTTAATTTCCAAAAAGCTACTGAATTTCTTTTTTTACTCTAAAACTACGTCATTATATTTTTCTTTACCTGATGTTATTTTTTATTCCCCAAAATTACCTCAATTACTATTTCTTTTTACCAAAAAATACCTCACATTCTTTTTCTTTATCTCGTTTTATTCTTTATTACCATATAATTCCTCAATTTATCTGTAAACGAAAAAATAACTCAGTTTATTTTGATTTTCCAAACATACCTCAATTTATTTATTTGTGAAAAAAGCACCTCAAGTTATTTTTCTTTACCTCATTTATATTTTTTATTACAAAAAACTTCCTCATTTTATTTTTCAAAATAAAAATACCTTAGTTTATTGTTAATTACAAAAAAGTAGCACAAATTAGTATTTACGAAAAAAACACCTCGCCTTATTTTTCCTTACGTCATTTTATTTTTTATTACTGAAACGCACCTCGATTTATTTTTTAAAAAAACATACATCAAATTATTTTTCTTTGCCTCATTTTATTTTTCGAAACCAAAAAATATCTCAAACTATTTTTCTTTACCTCATCTTTTTTTTCGGTCACCAAGAAGTACCTCAATTTATTTTAATTACCATAGAGTACCTCAATTTATCTTTTTCACCTTAACACACCTCGGTTTATTTTAATTACCGAAGAGCTCCTCAGATTATTATTTTTAACCAAAGAAATACCTCAAGTTGCTTTTCTTTACCATATTTAATTGTTAATTTTACTGAAAAGTAGCTCAATTTATTTTTAAAGCGAAAAAGATCTCAGTTTATTTTAATTTCAAAAATTTACCTCAATTTATTATTTGACCAAGAAAATACCTCAAATTATTTTGCTTTATCTCATTTTATTCTTTTTTACCAAATAATTCCTCAATTTATTTGTAAACGAAAAATACCTCAGTTTATTCTGATTTGCCAAGAGCACCTCAATTTATTTATTTTTGAAAAAGGCACCAAATAAATAATTTTTTTTACCTCATTTTTGTTTTATTGAAAAAAAGTATCTCAATCTATTATTCAAATTAAAAATACCTCAGTTTCTTTTTTGTTTTCAAAAAAGTATCTCATTTAATTTTTTATCAAAAAATGCCGCAAATTATTTTTTCTTACCTCGTTTTATTTTTTTATTACAAATATGTGCACAGCAATTTATTTTTTTCACAACAACTACGTCAACTTATTTTTATTTTTCTTTACCTCATTTTATTTTCTTTTTCAGAAAAAAATACCCTGATTTATATTTTATCAAAAAAAATGCTTCCAATTATTTTCCCTTACATCATCTTATTTTTTATTACCTAAAAGTAGCCCATATTACTTTTATACAAAAAATAATTGTGTTTTTTTTTTAATTACCAAAGGGTACCTTGATTTATTTTCTTTACAAAAAATCCGCAAATGATTTTTCTTTACTTGATTTTTGTTTTTATTATCAGAAAGTACATCTTTTTATTCTTTTAAAGAAAAAAAAAAGCCCAAATTTGTTCTATTTTTTATTAGCGAAAAGTTCATCGATTTATTTTTTTCTTCAAAAATACCACATTATATTTTTCTTTACATGCTATTATTTTTCCTTTCACATAAGTACCTCAAATTATTTTCTTTTGTGTCATTTTATTATGTATTTCCAAATAATTCCTCAATTTATTTTTCAAACAAAAAATACCTCAGTTTATTCTAATTTGCAAAGAGTACCTCAATTTATTTCCTTAGCGAAAAAAACCTCAATTTATTTATCCTTACCTAATTGTTTTTTTATTTTCAAAAACAACCTTACCTTTTTTTTTTATGGAATAATACCACAAATTGTTTTTCTAGACCTCATTTTATTTTTATTACAAAAAAGTACCTCAATTTATTTTTCTAACGAAAAATACCCGAGTTATTGTCAATCATCAAAAAGTAGCTCAATTTTTTTTTTTTTAATGAAAATTACCTCACATTATTTTTCCTTACGGCATTTTTGTTTTTTTGTTTTTACCGAAACGCACCTCAAATTACTAGTCTTTACCATATTTGAACTTTTATTTTTATCGAAAAGTAGCTCAATTTATTTTTTAAAAGCAAGTTATCTTAGTTTATTTTTATTTCCAAAATTTACCTCAATTTATTGTTTGACCAAGTAAATACCTCAAATTATTTTTCTTACCCCAGTTTATTTTTCATTATCAAAAGCCACGTCAATTTTTTTTATTAACAAATAATACATCAAAATAAAATTTTTGTTTTTCATTCTTAAAAACACCTCAACCGATTTGTTTACAAAACAGAAAAACCTCGATTTATATTAATTTCCAAAAAGTTACTGAATTTCTTTTTTTACTCAAAAACTACGTCATTATATTTTTCTTTATCTGATGTTAGTTTTTATTCCCCAAAATTACCTATATTATTATTATTTTTTACCAAAAAATACCTCACATTATTTTTCTTTATCTCGTTTTATTCTTTATTATCAAATAATTCCTATATTTATTTGTAAACGAAAAATAACTCAGTTTATTCTTATTTGCCAAACGTACCTCAATTTATTTATTTTGGCAAAAAGCACCTCAAGTTAGTTTTCTTTACCTCATTTTTATTTTTTATTACAAAAAATTTCCTCATTTTATTTTTCAAAATAAAAATACCTTAGTTTATTGTTAATTACAAAAAAGTAGCACAAATTAGTATTTACGAAAAAAACACCTCACATTATTTTTCCTTACGTAATTTTATTTTTTATTACTGAAGCGCGCCTCGATTTATTTTTTTAAAAAAAGTACATCAAATTATTTTTCTTTGCTTCATTTTATTTTTCGAAACCAAAAAATATCTCAAACTATTTTTCTTCACCTCATCTTTTTTTTCGGTAACCAAGAAGTTCCTCAGTTTATTTTAATTACCATAGAGTACTTCAATTTATCTTTTTTACCTGAACACACCTCGGTTTATTTTAATTACCGAAGAGCGCCTCGGATTAATATTTTTAACCAAAGAAATACCTCAAGTTGCTTTTCTTTACCATATGTAATTATTAATTTTACTGAAAAGTAGCTCAATTTATTTTCAAAACTAAAAAGATCTCAGTTTATTTTAATTTCAAAAATTTACCTCAATTTATTATTTGACCAAGAAAATACCTCTAATTATTTTTCTTTATCTTATTTTATTATTTTTTGCCAAATAATTCCTCAATTTATTTTTAAACGAAAAATGCCTCAGTTTATTCTGATTTGCCAAAAGCACCTCAATTTATTTATTTTAGAAAAAGGCACCAAATAATTAAATTTTTTTACCTCAGTTTTTGTTTTATTGAAAAAAAGTATCTCAATCTATTATTCAATTGAAAAATACCTCATTTTCTTTTTTGTTTGCAAAAAAGTATCTCAATTAATTTTTTATCAAAAAATGCCGCAAATATATTTTTCTTTCCTCGTTTTATTTTTTAATAACAAATAAGTGCATACCAATTTATTTTTTTCACAACAAATAATTCAAATTATTTTTATTTTTCTTTACCTCAGTTTATTTTCTGTTCCAAAAACAAATACTCTGATTTTTATTTTATCAAAAAAAATGCTTCAAATTATTTTCCCTTATATTATCTTAGTTTTTATCAGCTAAAAGTAGCCCATTTCAATTTTATATAAAAAATAACTGTGTTTTTTTTTAATTACAAAAGGGTACCTTAATTTATTTTCTTTACAAAAAATCCGCAAAAGATTTTTCTTTACCTAATTTTTTTTTTTATTACCAGAAAGTACATCTTTTTATTCTTTTAACAAAAAAATAGCCCAAATTAGTTTTATTTTTTATTAGCGAAAAGTTCATCGATTTATTTTTTTCTTCAAAAATACCTCATTATATTTTTCTTTACCTGCTATTATTTTTCCTTTCACATAAGTACCTCAAATTAGTCTTTTTTGTGTCATTTTATTATGTATTTCCAAATAATTCCGCAATTTATTTTTCAAACGAAAAATACCTCAGTTTATTTTAATTTGCAAAGAGTACCTCAATTTATTTTTTTAGCGAAAAAAACTTTAATTTATTTATCCTTACCTAATTGTTTTTTTATTTTCAAAAAACAACCTTATTTTTTATTTTTTATGGAATAATACCACAAATTATTTTTCTAGACCCCATTTTATTTTTTATTACAAAAAAGTACCCAAATTTTTTTTTCTTACGAAAAATACCCGAATTATGTCAATCATAAAAAAGTAGCTCAATTTATTTTTTTTACCAAAAAGTGCCTAACAATATTTTTCCTTACGGCATTTTTTTTTTTTTACCGAAACGCACCTCCAATTACTATTCTTTACCATATTTTAACTTTTATTTTTATCGAAAAGTAGCTCAATTTATTTTTTAAAAGGAAATTGTCTTAGTTTATTTTAATTTCCAAAATTTACCTCAATTTATTATTTGACCATGAAAATACCTTAAATTATTTTTCGTTACCCTAGTTTTTTTTTTCATTATCAAAAGGCATATCAATTTTTTTTATTAACAAATAATACATCAAAATAAATTTTTTTTTACCTAATTTTATTTTTCATTCCCAAAAACACCTCAACGATTTGTTTACAAAACAGAAAAACCTTGTTTTATTTTAATTTCCAAAAAGGTATTGAATTTCTTTTTTTACTCAAAAACTATGTCATTATATTTTTCTTTACCTGATGTTATTTTTTATTCCCCAAAATTACCTCAATTATTATTTTTTTTTACCAAAAAATACCTCACATTATTTTTCTTTATCTCGTTTTATTCTTTATTACCAAATAATTCCTATATTTATTTGTAAACGAAAAATAACTATGTTTATTCTGTTTTGCCAAACGTAACTCAATTTATTTATTTTGGAAAAAAGCACCTCAAGTTATTTTTCTTTACCTCATTTTTATTTTTCATTACAAAAAATTTCTGTATATTATTTTTAAAAATAAAAATACTTCAGTTTATTGTTAATTACAAAAAAGTAGCACAAATTAATATTTACCAAAAAAACACCTCACATTATTTTTCCTTACGTCATTTTATTTTTTATTACTGAAACGCGCCTCGATTTATTTTTTTACAAAAAGTACATCAAATTAATTTTCTTTGCCTCATTTTACTTTTTGAAACCAAAAAATATCTCAACCTATTTTTCTTTACCTCATCTTTTTTTTCGGTCACCAAGAAGTATTTCAGTTTATTTTAATTACCATAGAGTACTTCAATTTATCTTTTTTACCTGAACACACCTCGGTTTATTTTAATTACCGAAGAGCGCCTAGGATTATCATTTTTATCCAAATAAATACCTCAAGTTGCTTTTCTTTACCATATTTAATTATTACTTTTACTGAAAAGTAGCTCAATTTATTTTTAAAACGAAAAAGATCTCAGCTTATTTTGATTTCAAAAATTTACCTCAATTTATTATTTGACCAAGAATTATTTTTCTTTATCTCATTTTATTCTTTTTTACCAAATAATTCCTCAATTTATTTGCAAACGAAAAATACCTCAGTTTATTCATATTTGCCAAAAGCACCTCAATTTATTTATTTTAGAAAAAGGCTCCAAATAATTAATTTTCTTTACCTCATTTTCTTTTTTATTGAAAAAAAGTATCTCAATCTATTATTCAAATGAAAAATACCTCATTTTCTTGTTAGTTTACAAAAAAGTATCTCAAATAATTTTTTATCAAAAAATACCGCAAATTATTTTTTCTTTCCTCGTTTTATTTTTTTATTACAAATAAGAGCATACCAATTTATTTTTTTCACAACAAATACTTCAAATTATTTATATTTTTTTTTACCTCATTTTATTTTCTGTTCCAGAAAAAAATGCCCTGATTTTTATTTTATCAAAAAAATTGCTTCAAATTATTTTCCCTTACATCATCTTATTTTTTATTACCTAAAAGTAGCCCATTTCAATTTTATATAAAAAATAACTGAGTTTTTTTTTTAACTACCAAAGGTTACCTTAATTTATTTTCTTTACAAAAAATCTGCAAATGATTTTTCTTTACCTGATTTTTGTTTTTATTACCAGAAAGTACATCTTTTTATTCTTTTAACAAAAAAGTAGGCCAAATTAGTTTTATTTTTTATTTGCGAAAAGTTCATCGATTTATTTTTTTCCTCAAAAATACCTCATTATATTTTTCTTTACCTGGCATTATTTTTTCTTTCACATAAGTACCTCAAATTATTTTTTTTTGTGTCGTTTTATTATGTATTTCCAAATAATTCCTCAATTTATTTTTCAAACGAAAAATACCTCAGTTTATTCTAATTTGCAAAGAGTACCAATATTTATTTCTTTAGCGAAAAAAACCTCAGTTTATTTATCCATACCTAATTGTTTTTTATTTTCAAAAACAACCTTAATTTTTTTTTTTAATGGAATAATCCCACAAATTAGTTTTCTAGACCTCAATTTATTTTTCTAACGAAAAATACCCGAGTTATTGTCAATCATAAAAAAGTAGCTCAATTTATTTTTTTTTACCAAAAAGTACCTCACATTATATTTCCTTACGGCATTTTTTTTTTTTTTTTACCGAAACGCACCTCAAATTACTATTCTTTACCATATTATAACTTTTATTTTTATCGAAAAGTAGCTCAATTTATTTTTTAAAAGGAAACTATCTTAGTTTATTTTAATTTCCAAAATTTACCTCAATTTATTATTTGACCATGAAAATACCTTAAATTATTTTTCGCTACCCCAGTTTTCTTTTCATTATCAAAAGGCATATCAATTTTTTTTATTAACAAATAATACATCAAAATAATTACTTTTTTACCTAATATTATTTTTCATTCGCAAAAACACCTCAACCGATTTGTTTACAAAACAGAAAAACCTCGATTTATTTTAATTTCGAAAAAGTTAGTGAATTTCTTTTTTTACTCAAAAACTACGTCATTATATTTTTCTTTACCTGATGTTATTTTTTATTCCCCAAAATTACCTCAATTATTATTATTTTTTACCAAAAAATGCCTCACATTATTTTTCGTTATCTCATTTTATTCTTTATTACCAAATAATTCCTGAATTTATTTGTAAACGAAAAATAACTCAGTTTATTCTGATTTGCCAAACGTACCTCAATTTATTTATTTTCGCAAAAAGCGCCTCAAGTTATTTTTTCTTTACCTCATTTTTTTTTTTTATTACGAAAACGTTCCTCATTTTATTTTTCAAAATAAAAATACCTTAGTTTATTGTTAATTACAAAAAAGTAGCACAAATTAGTATTTACCAAAAAAACACCTCACATTATTTTTCCTTACGTCATTTTATTTTTAATTACTGAAACGCGCCTCGATTTATTTTTTTACAAAAAAGTACATCAAATTATTTTTTTTTGCCTAATTTTATTTTTCGAAACCAAAAAAATATCTCAAACTATTTTTCTTTACCTCATCTTTTTTTTTCGGTCACCAATAAGTACCTCAGTTTATTTTAATTACCGTAGAGTACCTCAATTTATCTTTTTTACCTGAACACACCTCGTTTTATTTTAATTACCGAAGAGCGCCTCGGACAATTATTTTTAACAAAAGAAATAATACCTCAAGTTGCTTTTCTTTACCATATTTAATTATTACTTTTACTGAAAAATAGCTCAATTTTTTTTTAAAACGAAAAAGATCTCGGTTTATTTTAATTTCAAAAATTTACCTCAATTTATTATTTGACCAAGAAAATACCTCAAATGATTTTTCTTTATCTCATTTTATTCTTTTTTCCCAAAATATTCCTCAATTTATTTGCAAACGAAAAATACCTCAGTTTATTCATATTTGCCAAAAGCACCTCAATTTATTTATTTTAGAAAAAGGCATCAGATAATGAATTTTCTTTACCTCATTTTTTGTTTTATTGAAAAAAAGTATCTCAATCTATTATTCAGATGAAAAATACCTCAGTTTCTTTTTTGTTTACAAAAAAGTATCTCAATTAATGTTTTATCAAAAAATGCCGCAAATTATTTTTCCTTTCCTCGTTTTATTTTTTTACTACAAATAAGAGCATACGAATTTATTTTTTTTCACAACAAATACATCAAATTATTTTTATTTTTCTTTACGTCATTTTATTTTCTGTTCGAGAAAAAAATACCCTGATTTTTATTTTATCAAAAAAAATGCTTCAAATTATTTTCCCTTACATCATCTTATTTTTTATTACCGAAAAGCAGCCCATTTCAATTTTATATAAAAAATAACTGAGTTTTTGTTTTAATTACCAAAGGGTACCTTAATTTATTTTCTTTACAAAAAATCTGCAAATGATTTTTCTTTACCTGATTTTTGTTTTTATTACCAGAAAGTACATCTTTTTATTCTTTCAACAAAAAAATAGCCCAAATTCGTTTTATTTTTTATTTGCGAAAAGTTCATCGATTTATTTTTTTCTGCAAAAATACCTCATTATATTTTTCTTTACCTGACATTATTTTTCCTTTCACATAAGCACCTCAAATTATTATTTTTTTGTGTCACTTTATTATGTATTTCCAAATAATTCCTCAATTTATTTTTCAAACGAAAATAACCTCAGTTTATTCTAATTTGCAAAGAGTACCACAATTTATTTCTTTAGCGAAAAAAACCTCAGTTTATTTATCCATACCTAATTGTTTTTTTATTTTCAAAAACAACCTTAATTTTTTTTTTTAATGGGATAATCCCACAAATTAGTTTTCTAGACCTCAATTTTTTTTTTATTACAAAAAAGTACCTCAATTTATTTTTCTAACGAAAAATACCCGAGTTATTGTCAATCACAAAAAAGTAGCTCAATTTATTTTTTTTTACCAAAAAGTACCTCACATTATTTTTTCTTACGGCATTTTTTTTTTTATTTTTGACCGAAACGCACCTCAAATTACTTTTCTTTACCATATTTTAACTTTTATTTTTATCGAAAAGTAGCTCAATTTATTTTTTAAAAGGAAACTATCTTAGTTTATTTTAATTATTTGACCAAGAAAACACCTCAAATGATTTTTCTTTATCTCATTTTATTCTTTTTTCCCAAAAAATTTTTCAATTTATTTGCAAACGAAAAATACCTCAGTTTATTTTGATTTGCCAAAAGCACCTCAATTTATTTATTTTAGAAAAAGGCATCAGAGAATAAATTTTCTTTACCTCATTTTCTGTTTTATTGAAAAAAAGTATCTCAATCTATTATTCAGATGAAAAATACCTCAGTTTCTTTTTTGTTTACAAAAAAGTATCTCAATTAATGTTTTATCAAAAAATGCCGCAAATTATTTTTCCTTTCCTCGTTTTATTTTTTTATTACAAATAAGAGCATACCAATTTATTTTTTTTCTATACAAATACATCAAATTATTTTTATTTTTCTTTACCTCATTTTATTTTCTGTTCCAGAAAAAGATACCCTGATTTTTATTTTATCAAAAAAAATGCTTCAAATTATTTTCCCTTACATCATCTTATTTTTTATTACCTAAAAGCAGCCCATTTCAATTTTATATAAAAAATAACTGAGTTTTTTTTTTAATTACCAAAGGGTACCTTAATTTATTTTCTTTACAAAAAATCTGCAAATGATTTTTCTTTACCTGATTTTTGTTTTTATTACCAGAAAGCACATCTTTTTATTCTTTCAACAAAAAGATAGCCCAAATTAGTTTTATTTTTTATTTGCGAAAAGTTCATCAATTTATTATTTTTTGCAAAAATACCTCATTATATTTTTCTTTTCCTGGCATTATTTTTCCTTTCACATAAGTACCTCAAATTATTTTTTTTTTGTGTCATTTTATTATGTATTTCCAAATAATTCCTCAATTTATTTTTCAAACGAAAAATACCTCAGTTTATTCTAATTTGCAAAGAGTACCACAATTTATTTCTTTAGCGAAAAAAACCTCAATTTATTTATCCATACCTAATTGTTTTTTTATTTTCAAAAACAACCTTAATTTTTTTTTTAATGGAATAATCCCACAAATTAGTTTTCTAGACCTCAGTTTATTTTTTATTACAAAAAAGTACCTCAATTTATTTTTCTAACGAAAAATACCCGAGTTATTGTCAACCATCAAAAAGTAGCTCAATTTATTTTTTTTTACCAAAAAGTACCTCACATTATTTTTCCTTACGGCATTTTTTTTTTTTTTTTACCGAAACGCACCTCAAATTACTATTCTTTACCATATTTTAACTTTTATTTTTGTAGAAAAGTAGCTCAATTTATTTTTTAAAAGGAAACTATCTTAGTTTATTTTAATTTCCAAAATTTACCTCAATTTATTATTTGACCATGAAAATATCTTAAATTATTTTTCGTTACCCCAGTTTTTTTTTTCATTATCAAAAGGCACATCAATTTTTTTTATTAACAAATAATACATCAAAATAACTATTTTTTTACCTAATTTTATTTTTCATTCGCAAAAACACCTCAACTGATTGGTTTACAAAGCAGAAAAACCTCGATTTATTTTAATTTCGAAAAAGTTAGTGAATTTCTTTTTTTACTCAAAAACTACGTCATTATATTTTTCTTTACCTGATGTTATTTTTTATTCCCCAAAATTACCTAAATTATTATTATTTTTTACCAAAAAATACCTCACATTATTTTTCTTTATCTCATTTTATTCTTTATTACCAAATAATTCCTGAATTTATTTGTAAACGAAAAATAACTCAGTTTATTCTGATTTGCCAAACGTACCTCAATTTATTTATTTTCGCAAAAAGCGCCTCAAGTTATTTTTTCTTTACCTCATTTTTTTTTTTTATTACGAAAACGTTCCTCATTTTATTTTTCAAAATAAAAATACCTTAGTTTATTGTTAATTACAAAAAAGTAGCACAAATTAGTATTTACCAAAAAAACACCTCACATTATTTTTCCTTACGTCATTTTATTTTTAATTACTGAAACGCGCCTCGATTAATTTTTTTACAAAAAAGTACATCAAATTATTTTTCTTTGCCTCATTTTATTTTTCGAAACCAAAAAAATATCTCAAACTATTTTTCTTTACCTCATCTTTTTTTTTCGGTCACCAATAAGTTCCTCAGTTTATTTTAATTACCGTAGAGTACCTCAATTTATCTTTTTTACCTGAACACACCTCGGTCTATTTTAATTACCGAAGAGCGCCTCGGACAGTTATTTTTAACCAAAGAAATAATACCTCAAGTTGCTTTTCTTTACCATATTTAATTATTACTTTTACTGAAAAGTAGCTCAATTTCTTTTTAAAACGAAAAAGATCTCGGTTTATTTTAATTTCAAAAATTTACCTCAATTTATTATTTGACCAAGAAAACACCTCAAATGATTTTTCTTTATCTCATTTTATTCTTTTTTCCCAAAAAATTCCTCAATTTATTTGCAAACGAAAAATACCTCAGTTTATTCTGATTTGCCAAAAGCATCTCAATTTATTTATTTTCGAAAAAGGCATCAGATAATGAATTTTCTTTACCTCATTTTCTGTTTTATTGAAAAAAAGTATCTCAATCTATTATTCAGATGAAAAATACCTCAGTTTCTTTTTTGTTTACAAAAAAGTATCTCAATTAATGTTTTATCAAAAAATGCCGCAAATTATTTTTCCTTTCCTTGTTTTATTTTTTTATTACAAATAAGAGCATACCAATTTATTTTTTTTCTATACAAATACATCAAATTATTTTTATTTTTCTTTACCTCATTTTATTTTCTGTTTCAGAAAAAGATACCCTGATTTTTACTTTATCAAAAAAAATGCTTAAAATTATTTTCCCTTACATCATCTTATTTTTTATTACCTAAAAGCAGCCCATTTCAATTTTATATAAAAAATAACTGAGTTTTTTTTTTAATTACCAAAGGGTACCTTAATTTATTTTCTTTACAAAAAATCTGCAAATGATTTTTCTTTACCTGATTTTTATTTTTATTACCAGAAAGTACATCTTTTTATTCTTTCAACAAGAAGATCGCCCAAATTAGTTTTATTTTTTATTTGCGAAAAGTTCATCGATTTATTTTTTTCTGCAAAAATACCTCATTATATTTTTCTTTACCTGGCATTATTTTTCCTTTCACATAAGTACCTCAAATTGTTTTTTTTTTGTGTCATTTTATTATCTATTTCCAAATAATTCCTCAATTTATTTTTCAAATGAAAAATACCTCAGTTTATTCTAATTTGCAAAGAGTACCACAATTTATTTCTTTAGCGAAAAAAACCTCAGTTTATTTATCCATACCTAATTGTTTTTTTATTTTCAAAAACAACCTTAATTTTTTTTTTTTAATGGAATAATCCCACAAATTAGTTTTCTAGACCTCAATTTATTTTTTATTACAAAAAAGTACCTCAATTTATTTCTCTAACGAAAAATACTCGAGTTATTTGTCAATCATCAAAAAGTAGCTCAATTTTTTTTTTTTTACCAAAAAGTACCTCACATTATTTTTCCTTACGGCATTTTTTTTTTTTTTTACCGAAACGCACCTCAAATTACTATTCTTTACCATATTTTAACTTTTATTTTTATCGAAAAGTAGCTCAATTTATTTTTTAAAAGGAAACTATCTTAGTTTATTTTAATTTCCAAAATTTACCTCAATTTATTATTTGACCAAGAAAATACCTCAAATTATTTTTCCTTACCCCAGTTTATTTTTCATTATCAAAAGGCACATCAATTTTTTTTATTAACAAATAATACATCAAAATAAATTTATTTTTTACCTAACTTTATTTTTCATTCCCAAAAACACCTCAACCGATTTGTTTACAAAACAGAAAAACCTCGATTTATTTTAATTTCCAAAAAGTTACTGAGTTTCCTTTTTTACTCCAAAACTACGTCATTATATTTTTCTTTACCTGATGTTATTTTTTATTCCCCAAAATTACCTCAATTATTATTATTTTTTATCAAAAAATACCTCACATTATTTTTCTTTATCTCATTTTATTCTTTATTTCCAAATAATTCCTCAATTTATTTGTAAACAAAAAATAACTCAGTTTATTCTAGTTTGCCAAACGTACCTCAATTTATTTATTTTCGCAAAAAGCGCCTCAAGTTATTTTTTCTTTACCTCATTTTTATTTTTTATTACAAAAACGTTCCTCGATTTATTTTTCAAAATAAAAATACCTTAGTTTATTGTTAATTACAAAAAAGTAGCACAAATTAGTATTTACCAAAAAAACACCTCACATTATTTTTCCTTACGTCATTTTATTTTTTATTACTGAAACGCGCCTCGATTTATTAATTTACAAAAAAGTACCTCAAATTATTTTTCTTTGCCTCATTTTATTTTTCCAAACCAAAAAAATATCTCAAACTATTTTTCTTTACCTCATCTTTTTTTTTCGGTCACCAAGAAGTACCCCAGTTTATTTTAATTACCGTAGAGTACCTCAATTTATCTTTTTTACCTAAACACACCTCGGTTTATTTTAATTACCGAAGAGCGCCTCGGACAATTATTTTTAACAAAAGAAATAATACCTCAAGTTGCTTTTCTGTACCATATTTAATTATAAGTTTTACTGAAAAGTAGCTCAATTTATTTTTAAAACGAAAAAAGATCTCGGTTTATTTTAATTTCAAAAATTTACCACAATTTATTATTTGACCAAGAAAATACCTCAAATTATTTTTCTTTATCTCATTTTAATATTTTTCGCCAAATAATTCCTCAATTTATTTGCAAACGAAAAATACCTCAGTTTATTCTGATTTGCCAAAAGCACCTCAATTTATTTATTTTAGAAAAAGGCACCAAATAATTAATTTTCTTTACCTCATTTTCTGTTTTATTGAAAAAAAGTATCTCAATTTATTATTCAGATGAAAAATACCTCAGTTTCTTTTTTGTTTACAAAAAAGTATCTCAATTAATGTTTTATCAAAAAATGCCGCAAATTATTTTTTCTTTCCTCGTTTTATTTTTTTATTACAAATAAGAGTATACCAATTTATTTTTTTTCACAACAAATACATCAAATTATTTTTATTTTTCTTTACCTCATTTTATTTTTTGTTCCTGAAAAAAATATCTTGATTTTTATTTTATCAAAAAAAATGCTTCAAATTATTTTCCCTTACATCATCTTATTTTTTATTACCTAAAAGTAGCCCATTTCAATTTTATATAAAAAATAACTGAGTTTTTTTTTTTTAATTAGCAAAGGGTACCTTAATTTATTTTCTTTACAAAAAATCCGCAAATGACTTTTCTTTACCTGATTTTTGTTTTTATTACCAAAAAGTACATCTTTTTATTCTTTCAACAAAAAAATAGCCCAAATTAGTTTTATTTTTTATTAGCGAAAAGTTCATGGATTTATTTTTTTCCTCAAAAATACCTCATTATATTTTTCTTTACCTCGCATTATTTTTCCTTTCACATAAGTACCTCAAATTATTATTTTTTTGTGTCATTTTTATTATGTATTTCCAAATAATTCGTCAATTTATTTTTCAAACGAAAAATACCTCAGTTTATTCTAATTTGCAAAGAGTACCTCAATTTATTTCTTTAGCGAAAAAAACCTCAGTTTATTTATCCATACCTAATTGTTTTTTTATTTTCAAAAACAACCTTAATTCTTTTTTTTAATGGAATAATACAACAAATTAGTTTTCTAGACCTCAATTTATTTTTTATTACAAAAAAGTACCTCAATTTATTTTCTAACAAAAAATACCCGAGTTATTTGTCAATCATCAAAAAGTAGCTCAATTTATTTTTTTTTACCAAAAAGTACCTCACATTATTTTTCCTTACGGAATTTTTTTTTTTTTTTACCGAAACGCACCTCAAATTACTATTCTTTACCATATTTTAACTTTTATTTTATCGAAAAGTAGCTCAATTTATTTTTTAAAAGGAAACTATCTTAGTTTATTTTAATTTCCAAAATTTACCTCAATTTATTATTTGACCAATAAAATACCTCAAATTATTTTTCCTTACTCCAGTTTATTTTTCATTATCAAAAGGCACATCAATTTTTTTTATTAACAAATAATATATCAAAATAATTTTTTTTTTACCTAATTTTATTTTTCATTCCCAAAAACACCTCAACCGATTTTTTTACAAAACAGAAATACCTTGATTTATTTTAATTTCCAAAAAGTTACTGAATTTCCTTTTTTACTCAAAAACTACGTCATTATATTTTTCTTTGCCTGATGTTATTTTTTCTTCCCCAAAATTACCTCAATTATTATTATTTTTTTCCAAATAATACCTCACATTATTTTCCTTTATCTCATTTTATTCTTTATTACCAAATAATTCTTCAATTTATTTGTAAACAAAAAATAACTCAGTTTATTCTGATTTGTCAAACGTACCTCAATTTATTTATTTTGGCAAAAATCACCTCAAGTTATTTTCCTTTACCTCATTTTTTTTTTATTACAAAAAAGTTCCTCATTTTATTTTTAAAAATTAAAATACCTTAGTTTATTGTTAATTATAAAAAAGTAGCACAAATTAGTATTTACCGAGAAAACACCTCACTTTTTTTTTCCTTACATCATTTTATTTTTTATTACTGAAATGCCCCTCGATTTATTCTTTTACAAAAAGTACATCAAGCTATTTTTCTTTGCCTCATTTTATTTTTCCAAACCAAAAAATATTTCAAACTATTTTTCTTTACCTCATCTTTTTTTTTTCGGTCACCAAGAAGTACCTCAGTTTATTTTAATTATCGTAGAGTACCTCAATTTATCTTTTTCACCTAAACACACCTCGGTTTATTTTAATTACCGAAGAGCCCCTCGGATTATTATTTTTAACCAAATAAATACCTCAAGTTTCTTTCCTTTACCATATTTAATTATTAGTTTTACTGAAAAGTAGCTCAATTTATTTTGAAAACGAAAAAGATCTCGGTTTATTTTAATTTCAAAAATTTACCTCAATTTATTATTTGACCAAGAAAATACCTCAAATTATTTTTCTTTATCTCTTTTTATCCTTTTTTGCCAGATAATTCCTCAATTTATTTGTAAACCAAGAATGCCTCAGTTTATTCTGATTTGCCAAAAGCTCTTCAATTTATTTATTTTAGAAAAAGGCACCAAATAATTAATTTTCTTTACCTCATTTTCTATTTTATTGAAAAAAAGTATCTCAATCTATTATTCAGATGAAAAATACCTCAGTTTCTTTTTTGTATACAAAAAAGTATCTCAATTAATTTTTTATGAAAAAATGCCGCAAATTATTTTTTCTTTCTGCGTTTTATTTTTTTATTACATATAAGAGCATACCAATTTTTTTTTTTTTTCAACAAATACAACAAATTACTTTTATTTTTCTTTACCTCATTTTATTTTCTGTTCTAGAAAGAAATACCCTGATTTATAATTTAGCAAAAAAAATGCTTCAAATTATTTTCCATTACATTATGTTATTTTTTATTACCTAAAAGTAGCCCATTTTAATTTTATATAAAAAATAACTGAGTTTTTTTATTAATTACCAAAGGGTACCTCAATTTATTTTCTTTGTAAAAAATCCGCAAATGATTTTTTTTTTACCTGATTTTTGTTTTTATTACCAGAAAGTACATCTTTTTATTCTTTCAACAAAAAAATAGCCCAAATTAGTTTTATTTTTTACTAGCGAAAAGTTCATCGATTTAATTTTTTCCTCAAAAATACCTCATTATATTTTTCTTTACCTTTCACATAAGTACCTAAAATTATTATTTTTTGTGTCACTATGTTATGTATTTCCAAATAATTCTTCAATTTATTTTTCAAACGAAAAATACCTCAGTTTATTCTAATTTGCAAAGAGTACCTCAATTTATTTCGTTAGCGAAAAAAACCTCAGTTTATTTATCCTTACCTAATTGTTTTTTTATTTTCAAAAACAACCTTAATTTTTTTTTAATGGAATAATACCACAAATTAGTCTTCTAGACCTCAATTTATTTTTCTACCGAAAAATATCCGAGTTATTGTCGATCATAAAAAAGTAGCTCAATTTAGTTTTTTTACCAAAAAGTACCTGACATTATTTTTCCTTCCGGAAATTTTTTTTTTTTTACCGAAACGCACCTCAAATTACTATTCTTTACCATATTTTAACTTTTATTTTTATCAAAAAGTAGCTCAATTTATTTTTAAAAAGGAAACTATCTTAGTTTATTTTAATTTCCAAAATTTACCTCAATTTATTATTTGACCAAGAAAATACCTCAAATTATTTTTTCTTACCCCAGTTTATTTTTCATTATCAAAAGGCACATCAATTTTTTTTATTAAAAAATAATACATCAAAATTTTTTTTTTTTAACCTAATTTTATTTTTCATTCCCAAAAACACCTCAACCGATTTTTTTACAAAACAGAAATACCTCGATTTATTTTAATTTCCAAAAAGTTACTGAATTTCCTTTTTTTACTCAAAAACTACGTCATTATATTCTTCTTTACCGGATGTTATTTTTTCTTCCCCAAAATTACCTCAATTATTATTATTTTTTACCAAAAAATACCTCACATTATTTTTCTTTATCTCATTTTATTCTTTATTACCAAATAATTCCTCAATTTATTTGTAGACGAAAAATAACTCAGTTTATTCTGATTTGCCAAACGTACCTAAATTTATTTATTTTGGCAAAAAGCACCTCAAGTTATTTTTCTTTACCTCATTTTTATTTTTTATTACAAAAATGTTCCTCATTTTATTTGTCAAAATAAAAATACCTTAGTTTATTGTTAATTACAAAAAAGTAGCACAAATTAGTATTTACCAAAAAAACACCTCACATTATTTTTCCTTACGTCATTTTATTTTTTATTACTGAAACGCGCCTCGATTTATTTTTTTACAAAAAGTACATCAAATTATTTTTCTTTGCCTCATTTTATTTTTCCAAACCAAAAAATATCTCAAACTATTTTTCTTTACCCCATCTTTTTTTTTCGGTCACCAAGAAGTACCTCAGTTTATTTTAATTACCGTAGAGTACCTCAATTTATCTTTTTTACCTAAACACACCTCGGTTTATTTTAATTACCGAAGAGCGCCTCAGATTATTATTTTTAACCAAATAAATACCTCAAGTTGCCTTTCTTTGCCATATTTAATTATTAGTTTTACTGAAAAGTAGCTCAATTTATTTTTAGAACGAAAAAGATCTCGGTTTATTTTAATTTCAAAAATTTACCTCAATTTATTATTTGACCAAGAAAATACCTCAAATTATTTTTCTTTATCTCATTTTATTATTTTTCTACAAATAATTCCTCAATTTATTTGTGAACCAAAAATACCTCAGTTTATTCTTATTTGCCAAAAGCTCCTCAATTTATTTATTTTAGAAAAAGGCACCAAATAATTAATTTTCTTTACCTCATTTTCTGTTTTATTGAAAAAAAGTATCTCAATCTATTATTAAGATGAAAAATACCTCAGTTTCTTTTTTGTTTACAAAAAAGTATCTCAATTAATTTTTTATCAAAAAATGCCGCAAATTATTTTTTCTTTCCTCGTTTTATTTTTTTATTACAAATAAGAACATACAATTTTGTTTTTTTTCACAACAAATACAACAAATTATTTTTATTTTTCTTTACCTCATTTTATTTTCTGTTCCAGAAAAAAATACCCTGATTTATAATTTATCAAAAAAAAATGCTTCAAATTATTTTCCCTTACATCATCTTATTTTTTATTACCTAAAAGTAGCCCATTTTAATTTTATATAAAAAATAACTGAGTTTTTCTTTTAATTACCAAAGGGTACCTCAATTTATTTTCTTTACAAAAAAATCCGCAAATGATTTTTCTTTACCTGATTTTTGTTTTTATTACCAGAAAGTACATCTTTTTATTCTTTCAACAAAGAAATTAGCCCAAATTAGTTTTATTTTTTACTAGCGAAAAGTTCATCGATTTATTTTTTTCCTCAAAAATACCTCATTATATTTTTCTTTACCTTTCACATAAGTACCTCAAATTATTATTTTTTGTGTCACTTTGTTATGTATTTCCAAATAATTCTTCAATTTATTTTTCAAACGAAAAATACCTCAGTTTATTCTAATTTGCAAAGAGTACCTCAATTTATTTCGTTAGCAAAAAAAAACCTGAGTTTATTTATCTTTACCTAACCTTAATTTTTTTTTTTAATGGAATAATACCACAAATTAGTTTTCTTGACCTCAATTTATTTTTTATTACAAAAACGTACCTCAATTTATTTTTCTAACGAAAAATATCCGAGTTATTGTCAATCATCAAAAAGTAGCTCAATTTATTTTTTTTACCAAAAAGTACCTCACATTATTTTTCCTTACGGAATTTTTTTTTTTTTTTACCGAAACGCACCTCAAATTACTATTCTTTACCATATTTTAACTTTTATTTTTATCGAAAAGTAGCTCAATTTATTTTTTAAAAGGAAACTATCTTAGTTTATTTTAATTTTCAAAATTTACCTCAATTTATTATTTGACCAAGAAAATACCTCAAATTATTTTTCCTTACCTCAGTTTATTTTTCATTATCAAAAGGGCACATCAATTTTTTTTATTAACAAATAATACATCAAAATAAATTTTTTTTTTACCTAATTCTATTTTGCATTCCCAAAAACACCTCAACCGATTTGTTTACAAAACAGAAATACCTAGATTTATTTTAATTTCCAAAAAGTTACTGAATTTCCTTTTTTACTCAAAAACGAGGTCATTATATTTTTCTTTACTAGATGCTATTTTTTCTTTCCCAAAATTACCTCAATTTTATCTTTTTTAACTACACACTCCTCGGTTTATTTTGATTACCGAAGAGCGCCTCGGATTATTATTTTTAACCAAAGAAATACCTCAAGTTGCTTTTCTTTACCATATTTAATTATTAGTTTTAATGAAAAGTAGCTCAATTTATTTTTAAAACGAAAAAGATCTCGGTTTATTTTAATTTCAAAAATTTACTTCAATTTATTATTTGACCAAGAAAATACTTCAAATTATTTTTCTTTATCTCATTTTATTCTTTTTTGCCAAATAATTCCTCAATTTATTTGTAAACCAAAAATACCTCAGTTTATTCTGATTTGCCAAAAGCTCCGCAATTTATTTTTTTTAGAAAAAGGCACTAAATAATTGATTTTATTTACCTCATTTTCCTTTTTGAAAAAAAGTATCTCAATCTTTTATTCGGATGAAAAATACTTCAGTTTCTTTTTCGTTTACAAAAAAGTATCTCATTTAATTTTTTATCAAAAAATGCCGCAAATTATTTTTTCTTTCCTCGTTTTATTTTTTTATTACAAATAAGAGCATACTAATTTATTTTTTTTCACAACAAATACAACAAATTATTTTTATTTTTCTTTACCTCATTTTTTTTTTTGTTCTAGAAAAAAATACCCTGATTTATATTTTATCAAAAAAAATGCTTCAAATTATTTTCCCTTACATCATCTTATTTTTTATTGCCTAAAAGTAGCCCATTTTAATTTTATATAAAAAATAATTGAGTTTTTTTTTTAATTACCAAAGGGTACCTCAACTTATTTTCTTTACAAAAAATCCGCAAATGATTTTTCTTTACCTGATTTTTGTTTTTATTACCAGAAAGTACATCTTTTTAATCTTTCAAGAAAAAAATTAGCCCAAATTAGTCTTATTTTTTACTAGCGAAAAGTTCGTCGATTTATCTTTTTCCTCAAAAATACCTCATTATATTTTTCTTTACCTTTCACATAAGTACCTCAAATTATTATTTTTTGTGTCACTTTGTTATGTATTTCCAAATAATTCTTCAATTTATTTTTCAAACGAAAAATACCTCAGTTTATTCTAATTTGCAAAGAGTACCTCAATTTATTTCGTTAGCAAAAAAAACCTGAGTTTATTTATCTTTACCTAACCTTAATTTTTTTTTTTAATGGAATAATACCACAAATTAGTTTTCTTGACCTCAATTTTTTTTTTTTACAAAAACGTACCTCTATTTATTTTTCTAACGAAAAATATCCGAGTTATTGTCAATCATCAAAAAGTAGCTCAATTTATTTTTTTTACCAAAAAGTACCTCACATTATTTTTCCTTAAGAAATTTTTTTTTTTTTTTACCAAAACGCACCTCAAATTACTATTCTTTACCATATTTTAACTTTTATTTTTATTGAAAAGTAGCTCAATTTATTTTTTAAAAGGAAACTATCTTAGTTTATTTTAATTTCCAAAATTTACCTCAATTTATTATTTGACCAAGAAGATACCTCAAATTATTTTTCCTTACCCTAGTTTATTTTTCATTATCAAAAGGCACATCAATTTTTTTTATTAACAAATAATACATCAAAATAATTTTTTTTTTACCTAATTTTATTTTTCATTCCCAAAAACACCTCAACCGATTTGTTTACAAAACAGAAATACCTAGATTTATTTTAATTTCCAAAAAGTTACTGAATTTCCTTTTTTACTCAAAAACTACGTCATTATATTTTTCTTTACCTGATGTTATTTTTTCTTCCCCAAAATTACCTCAATTATTATTATTTTTTACCAAAAAATACCTCACATTATTTTTCTTTATCTCATTTTATTCTTTATTACCAAATAATTCCTCAATTTATTTGTAAACGAAAAAATAACTCAGTTTATTCTGATTTGCCAAACGTACCTCAATTTATTTTATTTGGCAAGAAGCACCTCAAGTTATTTTTCTTTACCTCGTTTTTATTTTTTATTACAAAAAAGTTCCTCATTTTAATTTTCAAAATGAAAATGCCTTGGTTTATTGTTAATTACAAAAAAGTAGCACAAATTAGTATTTACCAAAAAAACACCTCACATTATTTTTCCTTTCGTCATTTTATTTTTTATTACAGAAAAGCGCCTCGATTTATTTTTTTACAAAAAGTACATCAAATTATTTTTCTTTGCCTCATTTTATTTTTCCAAACGAAAAAATATCTCAAACTATTTTTCTTTACCTCATCTTTTTTTTTCGGTCACCAAGAAGTACCTCAGTTTATTTTAATTATCGTAGAGTACCTCAATTTATCTTTTTTACCTACACACACCTCGGTTTTTTTTAATTACCGAAGAGCGCCTCGGATAATTATTTTTAACCAAAGGAATACCTCAAGTTGCTTTTCTTTACCATATTTAATTATTAGTTTTACTGAAAAGTAGCTCAATTTATTTTTAAAAAGAGAAAGATCTCGGTTTATTTTAATTTCAAAAATTTACTTCAATTTATTATTTGACCAAGAAAATACTTCAAATTATTTTTCTTTATCTCATTTTATTCTTTTTTGCCAAATAATTCCTCAATTTATTTGTAAACCAAAAATACCTCAGTTTATTCTGATTTGCCAAAAGCTCTGCAATTTATTTTTTTTAGAAAAAGGCACTAAATAATTGATTTTCTTTACCTCATTTTCTGTTTTATTGAAAAAAAGTATCTCAATCTATTATTCAGATGAAAAATACCTCAGTTTCTTTTTTGTTTACAAAAAAGTATCTCAATTAATTTTTTATGAAAAAATGCCGCAAATTATTTTTTCTTTCCTCGTTTTATTTTTTTATTACAAATAAGAGCATACCATTTTATTTTTTTTCATAACAAATACAACAAATTATTTTTATTTTTCTTTACCTCATTTTATTTTTTGTTCCAGAAAAAAATACCCTGATTTATATTTTATCAAAAAAAATGCTTCAAATTATTTTCCCTTTCATCATCTTATTTTTTATTACCTAAAAGTAGCCCATTTTAATTTTATATAAAAAATAATTGAGTTTTTTTTTAAATTACCAAAGGGTACCTCAACTTATTTTCTTTACAAAAAATTCGCAAATGATTTTTCTTTACCTGATTTTTGTTTTTATTACCAGAAAGTACATCTTTTTATTCTTTCAACAAAAAAATTAGCCCAAATTAGTCTTATTTTTTACTAGCGAAAAGTTCGTCGATTTATTTTTTTCCTCAAAAATACCTCATTATATTTTTCTTTACCTTTCACATAAGTACCTCAAATTATTATTTTTTGTGTCACTTTGTTATGTATTTCCAAATAATTCTTCAATTTATTTTTCAAACGAAAAATACCTCAGTTTATTCTAATTTGCAAAGAGTACCTCAATTTATTTCGTTAGCAAAAAAAACTTGAGTTTATTTATCTTTACCTAACCTTAAATTTTTTTTTTAATGGAATAATACCACAAATTAGTTTTCTTGACCTCAATTTATTTTTTATTACAAAAACGTACCTCAATTTATTTTTCTAACAAAAAATATCCGAGTTATTGTCAATCATCAAAATGTAGCTCAGTTTATTTTTTTTACCAAAAAGTACCTTACATTATTTTTCCTTACGGAATTTTTTATTTTTTTTTTACCGAAACGCACCTCAAATTACTATTCTTTACCATATTTTAACTTTTATTTTTATCGAAAAGTAGCTCAATTTATTTTTTAAAAGGAAACTATCTTAGTTTATTTTAATTTCCAAAATTTACCTCAATTTATTATTTGACCAAGCAAATACCTCAAATTATTTTTCCTTACCCCAGTTTATTTTTCATTATCAAAAGGCACATCAATTTTTTTTATTAACAAATAATACATCAAAATAAATTTTTTTTTACCTAATTTTATTTTTCATTCGCAAAAACACCTCAACCGATTTGTTTACAAAACAGAAATACCTCGATTTATTTTAATTTCCAAAAAGTTACTGAATTTCATTTTTTACTCAAAAACTACGTCATTATATTTTTCTTTACCTGATGTTATTTTTTCTTCCCCAAAATTACCTCAATTATTATTATTTTTTACCAAAAAATACCTCACATTATTTTTCTTTATCTCATTTTATTCTTTGTTACCAAATAATTCCTCAATTTATTTGTAAACGAAAAATAACTCAGTTTATTCTGATTTGCCAAACGTACCTCAATTTATTTATTTTGGAAAAAAGCACCTCAAGTTATTTTTCTTTACCTCGTTTTTATTTTTTATTACAAAAAAGTTCCTCATTTTATTTTTCAAAATAAAAATACCTTAGTTTATTGTTAATTACAAAAAAGGTAGCACAAATTAGTATTTACCAAAAAAACACCTCACATTATTTTTCCTTTCGTCATTTTATTTTTTATTACAGAAAAGCGCCTCGATTTATTTTTTTACAAAAAGTACATCAAATTATTTTTCTTTGCCTCATTTTATTTTTCCAAACCAAAAAATATCTCAAACTATTTTTCTTTACCTCATCTTTTTTTTTCGGTCACCAAGAAGTACCTCAGTTTATTTTAATTATCGTAGAGTACCTCAATTTATCTTTTTTACCTACACACACCTCGGTTTATTTTAATTACCGAAGAGCGCCTCGGATTATTATTTTTAACCAAAGAAATACCTTAAGTTGCTTTTCTTTACCATATTTAATTATTAGTTTTACTGAAAAGTAGCTCAATTTATTTTTAAAACGAAAAAGATCTCGGTTTATTTTAATTTCAAAAATTTACTTCAATTTCTTATTTGACCAAGAAAATACTTCAAATTATTTTTCTTTATCTCATTTTATTCTTTTTTGCCAAATAATTCCTCAATTTATTTGTAAACCAAAACATACCTCAGTTTATTCTGATTTGCCAAAAGCTCTGCAATTTATTTTTTTTAGAAAAAGGCACTAAATAATTGATTTTCTTTACCTCATTTTCTGTTTTATTGAAAAAAAGTATCTCAATCTATTATTCAGATGAAAAATACCTCAGTTTCTTTTTTGTTTACAAAAAAGTATCTCAATTAATTTTTTATCAAAAAATGCCGCAAATTATTTTTTCTTTCCTCGTTTTATTTTTTTATTACAAATAAGAGCATACCAATTTATTTATTTTCATAACAAATACAACAAATTATTTTTATTTTTCTTTACCTCATTTTATTTTTTGTTACAGAAAAAAATACCCTGACTTATATTTTATCAAAAAAAATGCTTCAAATTATTTTCCCTTACATCATCTTATTTTTTATTACCTAAAAGTAGCCCATTTTAATTTTATATAAAAAATAATTGAGTTTTTTTTTAAATTACCAAAGGGTACCTCAACTTATTTTCTTTACAAAAAATCCGCAAATGATTTTTCTTTACCTGATTTTTTTTTTATTACCAGAAAGTACATCTTTTTATTCTTTCAACAAAAAAATTAGCCCAAATTAGTTTTATTTTTTACTAGCGAAAAGTTCATCGATTTATTTTTTTCCTCAAAAATACCTCATTAAATTTTTCTTTACCTTTCACATAAGTACCTCAAATTAATTTTTTTTTTGTCACTTTGTTATGTATTTCCAAATAATTCTTCAATTTATTTTTCAAACGAAAAATACCTCAGTTTATTCTAATTTGCAAAGAGTACCTCAATTTATTTCGTTAGCAAAAATAACCTGAATTTATTTATCTTTACCTAACCTTAAATTTTTTTTTTAATGGAATAATACCACAAATTAGTTTTCCTGACCTCAATTTATTTTTTATTACAAAAACGTACCTCAATTTATTTTTCTAACGAAAAATATCCGAGTTATTGTCAATCATCAAAAAGTAGCTCAATTTATTTTTTTTACCAAAAAGTACCTGGTATTTTTCCTTTGAATAATAGATTGAGATACGTTTTTTCAATAAAACAAAAAATGAGGTAAAGAAATTAATTATTTGGTGCCTTGTTCTAAAATCAACAAATTGAGGTACTTTTGGCAAATCTGAATAAACTGAGATATTTTTCGTTTACAAATAAATTGAGGAATTATTTCGTAAAAAAGAATAAAATGAGATAAAGAAAAATAATTTGAGGTGTTTTATTGGTCAAATAATAAATTGAGGTAAATTTTTTAAATTAAAATAAATTGTGATCTTTTTCATTTTAAAAATAAATTGAGCTACTTCTCAGTAAAATTTATAATTAAATATCGTAAAGAAAAGCAACTTGAGGTATTTCTTTGGTTAAAAATAATAATCTGAGGTGCTCTTCGGTAATTAAAAATAACCGAGGTGTGTTCAGGTAAAAAAGATAAATTGAGGTACTCTATGGTAATTAAAATAAACTGAGGTACTCTATGGTAATTAAAATAAACTGAGGTACTTCTTGGTGACCGAAAAAAAAGATGAGGTAAAGAAAAATAGTTTGAGATATTTTTCGGTTTCGAAAAATAAAATGAGTCAAAGAAAAATAATTTGATGTATGTTTTGTACAAAAATAAATCGAGGCGCGTTTCAGTAATAAAAAATAAAATGACGTAGGGAAAAATAATGTGAGGTGTTTTTTTGGTAAATACTAATTTGTGCTACTTTTTTGTAATTAACAATAAACTAAGGTATTTTTATTTTGAAAAATAAAATGAGGAACAATTTTGTAATAAAAAATAAAAATGAGGTAATGAAAAATAAATCGAGGCGCGTTTCAGTAATAAAAAATAAAAGGACGTAAGGAAAAATAATGTGAGGTGTTTTTTTGGTAAATACTAATTTGTGCTACTTTTTTGTAATTAACAATAAACTAAGGTATTTTTTTTTGAAAAATAAAATGAGGAACGTTTTTGTAATAAAAAATAAAAATGAGGTAAAGAAAAATAACTTGAGGTACTTTTTGCCTAAATAAATAAATTGAGGTACGTTTGGCAAATTAGAATAAATTGAGTTATTTTTCGTTTACAAATAAATTGAATAATTATTTGGTAATAAAGAATAAAAGGAGATAAAGAAAAATAATGTGAGCTATTTTTTGGTAAAAAAAAAATAGTAATTGAGGTAATTTTGGGGAATAAAAAATAGCATCAGGTAAAGAAAAATATTATGTCTTAGTTTTTGAGTAAAAAAAGAAATTCAGTAACTTTTTGGAAATTAATATAAATCGAGGTTTTTCTGTTTTGTAAACAAATCGGTTGAGGTGTTTTTGGGAAAGAAAAAAAAATTAGGTAAAAAAAAAATTATTTTGATGTATTATTTGTTAATAAAAAAATTGATGTGGCTTTTGATAATTAAAAATAAATTGGGGTAAGGAAAAATAACTTCAGGTATTTTCTTGGTTAAACAATAAATTGAAGTAAATTTTGGAAATTAAAATAAACTAACGTAATTTCCGTTTAAAAAATAAATTGAGCTACTTTTCGATAAAAAAAAAATGTTAAATTATGGTATAGAATAGTAATTTGAGGTGCATTTCGGTAAAAAAAAAACAAAAATGCCGTAAGGAAAAATAATGTGAGGTACTTTTTGGTAAAAAAAATAAATTGAGCTACTTTTTGATGATTGACAATAACTCTAGTATTTTTTGTTAGAAAACTAAATTGAGGTACTTTTTTGTAATAAAAAAAAAAATGAGGTCTAGGAAAATAATTTGTGGTATTATTCCATAAAAAATAATAATTAAGGTTGTTTTTGAAAATAAAAAAAGAATTAAGTAAGGATAAATAAATTGAGGTTTTTTTCGCTAAAGAAATAAATGGATTTGCAAATTAGAATAAACGGAGGAATTTTTTGTTTGAAAAATAAATTGAGGAATTATTTAGAAACACATAATATAATGACACAAAAAAAAATAATTTGAGGTACTTATGTGAAAGGAAAAATAATATCAGATAAAGAAAAATATAATGAGGTATTTTTGCAGAAAAAAATAAATCGATGAACTTTTCGCTAATAAAAAATAAAACTAATTCGGGATATTTTTTTGTTAAAAGAATAAAAAGATGTACTTTCTGATAATAAAAACAAAAATCAGGTAAGGAAAAATCATTTGTGGATTTTTTGTAAAGAAAATAAATGAAGCTACCCTTTGGTAATTAAAAAAAAAACTCAGTTAGTTTTTATATAAAATTAAAATGGGCTACTTTTAGGTAATAAAAAATAAGATGATGTAAGGGAAAATAATCTAAAGCATTTTTTTTGATATAATATAAATCAGGGTATTTTTTTCTGGAATAGGAAATAAAATGAGGTAAAGAAAAATAAAAATAATTTGACGTATTTGTTGTGAAAAAAATAAATTGGTGTGCTCTTATTTGTAATAAAAGAATAAAACGAGGAAAGAAAAAATAATTTGCGGCTTTTTTTGATAAAAAATTAATTGAGATACTTTTTTGTAAACAAAAAAGAAACTGAGGTATTTTTCATTTGAATAATAGATTGAGATACTTTTTTTCAATAAAACAAAAAATGAGGTAAAGAAAATTAATTATTTGGTGCCTTTTTCTAAAATAAACAAATTGAGGTACTTTTTGCAAATCAGAATAAACTGAGGTATTTTTCGTTTACAAATAATGTGAGGAATTATTTGGTAAAAAAGAATAAAATGAGATAAAGAAAAATAATTTGAGGTATTTTCTTGTCAAATAATAAATTGAGGTAAATTTTTGAAATTAAAATAAACTGAGATCTTTTTCGTTATAAAAATAAATTGAGATACTTTTCAGTAAAATTAATAATTAAATATGGTAAAGAAAAGCAACTTGAGATATTTCTTTGGTTAAAAATAATAATTTGAGGCGCTCTTCGATAATTAAAAACACCTCAGTTAATTTTAAATACCGTAGAGTACCTCAAATTATTTTTTTAACCACAGAAATACCTCGAATTACTTTTCTTTAGCATATTTATTTGTTATTTTTACCGAAAAGTAACTCATTTTATTTTTAAAATGGAAAATATGTCAGTCTATTTTAATTTTCGAAATTTACCTCAATTTATTGTTTGACCAAGAAAATACCTCAAATTATTTTTCCTTGCCCCATTTTAATTTTTTTATTACCAAAAGGTTCCTCACATTGTTTTTTAACAAAAAAAATACATCAAAACAAATTTTCTTTTACCATATTTTATTTCTTATTATCGAAAATCCCACAACCGATTTGTTTACAAATAAAAAACATCAATTTATTTTAATTACCAGAAATTTACTGAATTTCTATTTTTACAAGAAAAAATGCATCATTATATTTTTCTTTACCTTATGTTATTTTTTTTCCCCCAAAGTCTCCTCAATTTTCTTTATTTTTTAACAAAAAATACCTCAATTTTTTTTTCTTTTTCTAATTTTATTTTTTATAACCAAATAATTCGTCAATTTATTTGTAAACAAAAAATACCTCAGTTTATTCTGATTTGCCAAACGTACCTCGATTTATTTATTTTAGCAAAACGCACCTCAAATTATTTTTCTTTACCTCATTTTTATTCTTTATTTCTATGAATAACCTCAACTTATTTTTTACCAATTAACAGCACCAATTATTTTTCTTTGTCTCATTTTATGTTTTGTTGCAAAAAAGTACCTCAATCTATTATTCAAATGAAAAATACCTCAGTTTATTTTTTGTTACCAAATAGTATCTAAATTTATTTTGTATAAAAAATGCCGCAAATTATTTTTTCTTACCTCATTTTAATTTTTATTACAAAAAAGTGCTCACCAAATTTTTTTTTCCACAATAAATACACCGAGTTATTTTTATTTTTCTTTACCTCATTTTATTTTCGTTTGCAAAAAAATTGCCCCTATTTATGTTCTAACCAAAAAATGCCTCAAATTCTTTTCCTTCGTATCATCTTAGTTTTTTATTTCCTAAAAGTAGCTCTTTTTATTTTTATATAAAAAATACCTGAGTTTTTTGTTTTTTTTAATTACCAAATGGTACCTTAATTTATTTATTTTTTACAAAAAGTCCTCAAATTATTTTTCTTTTCATTATTTTGTTTTTTATTACCAAAAAGCACATCTAGGCTTCAGCCTCCAAGGCAGAAACTCATGTTGCCTTCTGTCCATGGACCCCATTCTCTACTTCAGCTAATAGACACGACCCTTGCCTGCTCAAGAAAAGTAGAGTAGTCCAAATCTCAGGCTCGATTCTGGAGTGAGGTCCACAGCAGCCTCAAGAGTAAGCATAAGAGGGGCCTGCAGATTTTGACCAGGTAAGCCTCCAAGGCAGTTCAGGTCACCACCCTTGGTGACCTCCTGCCGCATAACCCCTTTTTCCCTCTTTAGACTTTAGAACCTGATCAAGTCCAAGAATACTGCTCGGTGATCACTGCCCAGAAGCCATGGTCCCAAGATCTTCAAGAACCGGTCCTCACACGATCGGCGTACAAGGCTCGAGTCTAGTCCAGGCATGCTGAGCCCCTGCAGATTGACCTGCCACGCACGACTCGCCAACCCCGGCCATCCACTACTCGATCTGGCTTTGACCCTCTAGTCATGGTGATCAATGAGCCAGACGATGCCCAAGAAGAACGGATGAACATGTTCGAGGTAGTGATGCATTCCATCCTCGAAATGATGGAACGTCTATAAGCCTCCAGGTCCCCTTCTTCTCACCATGAGATCGATTCTCCGTCTGGGGAGGACACAGTTCCTAAGCAAACTTCCCCACCAATCTCCTAAGACAGCTCTGCTTCCCATGGGGTCTCCCAAACCAACATAGATGCCATGGTGGCCTATAGTCTCAAGAACAAGGTCCCAGGCATGCAAGAGGCACCGCTCTACCAGAAGCCGTACCCTTCATATATTGACCAGGTGTTGTTTCCCCCAAACTACAAAAAACGGAAGCTCCCCCTGTTCAATGGTACTACATCCCCACACCATCATACTACCCAATTCCAAGAGGCATGTCGAGAGACAGCAACTGACGGGCAACTCCTTATTCGTCAGTTCGTCGAGACTCTCGAATGGTCATCCTTCCATTAGTATATTCGGTTGCCTCCAAACTCGGTGCACACATGGTAGGAAATGGAGCAGTTGTTTTACGAACGCTTCTACGAAGTCCAGAGTAACGTGGAGACAATCAAGCTCCTCACTCTGACTCAAGACCTTGGTGAGCCAGTTAACAAGTTCATAGCCTGATGGAGACAGTTGGCAACCTTTCATGCTACTCCTAGGACTGAAAAAGAAGCTGTCTAGACCTGCATACGAAATATGCTTCCCGAGATTGCTCTGCATGTCGATGCGTCCAATCCACCCTCCATGTCAGAGCTTATCTCTAAAGTAGTTTGTATTAAGGGTCTGTCCAAACACCATGATGGATCTTGTCAGCAACCCTCTGGCTCAAACTCCCGCACCAACGATCGGGGCAACTAGCAGAAAGTGATGATTAGTGCTGCCTGTCATCGTGACTGATACTAAGAATGACTCCCCTCAAACCTTGGACCTCTCCAAGGCACAAATGTCTTAGATCGAAGGCAAGCAACAGTCCTTCAACAGGGTCCCACCTCCGAAAAATATTAATCGAAGTGACTTCTACCCGCACCAGAATAATGTGTACCCCTTTGATAAGGAGTGGGCTCCTTCACTGCTTCGACTGCTACTGGAGCGAAACATGATCTAGCTGTCGTAGGTCAACACCGCAGAGTCGGTTGGGCAGAAGACACATCAGAGGTATTGCACCTATCACAGGAAAGTAGGCCACTCCACTCAGGGCTGCTATAAGCTCAACGACACTATTGATGCCCTTATTAACAAGGGTCAGATAAAGCTCGAAGAGTTAAAGAAAGCGTTCGGGGTAACAGAGGCTTCTCACATAGTAACAAATCAAGAGGGTGACGAGGCACCCACTATCCTCCATGCACTATTCTCCATAATGCTCTAAGAAGGACTCGTCACTCCCAAGGTGACAAGGCAGCCCAAGTTCCTGCCTCCAAGAACTGAGAAACCCTAATGTGCGTATCACCAAACACGAGGCCATGACTTGAGCTAATACACTGGCTTCCATGAGCTCTTCGTGAAGAAGATGCAGCAATGCCAGGAAGTCCATGGTAACCCAGAAGGATTCCCTCAAGTCCCTCTTCCACCAGTAGAATAAGAACTCCCAATGCAAGCCCCTGGAAGCGCTGAGCTAGACCCTCTGTAGGCCCTCTTCGAGGCGATGCTCCAACAGGGTCTTGTCACTCTTAAGCCCGTCAGGCAGCCTAAAAGCCTTGCATAGGGTATGGAAAACCTATGGTGCCCATATCACTAAGTATGGGGCCACGAACGGAAGGAATGCTTTGGGTTCGAAGCTATAGTCACTCAGAAGGTACATGAAGGCCACATCATTTGCGCTGTTCTCACAGAGCGCTTCCAAGCCGTCACTCCCGTCTAAGAGGAAATCTCACCACAAGTCCCCTATGATCATGCACTGGACCCCTCAGAGCCCTCGATTTCTCAGCCCTAGGAAGTCTACCATGGACGAAGTAAACTCAAGTCCCTGAAGCGTGAGGCAATCCACCAAGTAAGGTTTACTCATCAGCACAATAGGGTAGACCAAACACCCCCTTAGGGATCCAGAAGGAGACGGGCGCTTAGGTCCACTCGTCGGAGGAATCGTCTCCCTCAGCCACCAGTCAAGGAAGAGTTTCTCAGGCCCCTTTCTCCACTGCCAATCTTATAAGACTTCATCCCAGGCGCAACTCGCCTTATCTTGTCGTCCAATCAGACAGACGTCCCTGAGTCATCAACAGCTTGGGAGTCATCCACTATGGGTGATGATGCTAAAAGCAGCCCACAACGGTCAAAGCCGGGGCAGAACCTAAAATACCCCCTGCACCAGTCCATTTCCAATGACGATGTAAAAAGCTGCCCGAAACATTCTAACTCTTCTTCTCCTCCCTCATCTTCTATTTCTTCCACAAGTACAGCTCGACAGTGCCCAGACTTCGATGCTCTAAACAAAGAGCTCAGAGGCACCAGTCTTAGCAGGTCACAGCAGAAGCACCTAAGAAAGATACTGGCCCAGGCGACTGGATTCTTGACAGTTGTCGACGCTCTGTCAACCCAAGCTAAGACTGAGCTACGCTCAAGCTCCTCTGCCAAAGAGGCCTCCCACATAGTGTAGATCTTGGAAGTACCATCCAGCACGAGGCAAATGAACTTGAAATCAAGGAAGAAGCTACAACCCCCACCTCAAAAGCTCAAGGTCCTCAAGTTTCCTGATCCTTCACTTTTCCCTAAGCCTCAACCTTAAACCTCTACATCATTAATACAAATACTTATTGCCTCCCCATCAACCCAAACCACACCAGCTGAACAACAAAGTCAACTAGTGTCACAAACCAAAACTCAACCAAAGCCTATTCCTAAACCTACCCTACCACCTACACCAGTGACTGGATCAGAAACACAGAAGACTAATGAGGATAAAGTTAAATATGATGTAATTGGGCACTTGAGAAAGCTTCCAGCCCTTCTAAGTATCTATGATGCCCTTCTGCTATCTAGAGAGTATCGTATGGCCCTGGTGCCCAGAGATGCATGAGACTGAAGTGGAGCCTATTGAGGTCGACCCAACCATCCTGAGTGGGTGCTTAACAATCTCCTTTTCTGAATATGACCTTTAGTTGGGAGGCAAATTTCACAATCGCCCCCTCTTCATGAATGGTGAATTACATGCCTACGCTATCAGTAGGATCATGCTGGATGGAGGGTCGAGAGTCAACCTGATCCCAAGAAGGATCCTCACTTAATTGGGATTAGGATCTAATGACCTAACTCTTACCCACATCATCGTACAAGGGTTTAACCAATCAGGAGAAAAGCCAGCTGGCACAGTGCGTCTTCGCCTCAAGATAAGTGACCTCAACGATTACGCTCAGTTTCCTGTGATCGACACCGATACATCTTACAACGTCTTGCTCTTCTGCCCTTGGCTTCATGATCAAGGGGTGGTTCCTTCCACACTCTACCAATGCTTCAAGTACAGCCGAGATGGGACACAACACACGGTCTATGCTGACAAGAGACCGTTCCATGTAGTCGAGACTCACTATGTCAACGTTAAGTACTATTTCATAGACCTTTCAGCACCAGAAAACTCAAAGGATGATGATTGGAAGCCTGTGAGAGAGACAAGACCCTCACCTCATGATGATGTCGAAGAGCTTGGGCGAATGATTGTGGACATATTCAAAGAGGAGGAAAGACAAGGCAAAATCCTCCCTCTGACTCTTATTTACCCAAGTATACCTTGCCACCTCTCCGAGGTCATGGTGTCATCCCCCAAAGACGGAGCTTCTTCTAATTCGCCAGAACAAAATGACGAGTTAGAGGCAACTCCTGAGACTAGACGTTCTAGCACTGAGGGTCACCCATACGCCGGACCAGCAAAAGGTACTGCACATCCCCATTGCTCTTTTAGAAGCAAGATTGGCACACCTACCACCAAGGAAGGTACTCCAAATTCCATCCTCCTTGAACAAGGGGATCACCAGCTGCCAAGAGAAGGTCTTACATCTCTCAGATGCTCCTGAAAAGGTACAAGTAGACAAGAGTCAGCCCTCTAGCTCTTAGGATCAAGACCCCATGGCAGAGCTGAGAAGTGAGGTTCGTAGCCTCCAGAATCAATTGGAGGTGCGCGTCGCTCTTGAAGGAGTTTGTCCTTGAGACTAAAACTTATGACGAGCTTAAAAGAAATGCTCCTCGAATCAAAGCCAAGGCGCCCCAGATTGGAGTATTTATAGCAAACAGGCTCACCAAATCATGAGAACTATGAATCATGAGCTCTTGTCCAATAAAAAACTAAGGGGGGACGAAGCAACTGCTCCCCCATTCGAGATCATTGAAGCCACATCAAGCGGTCAAAAGACAAAGTAAGGAGTGGGATATCCTTTTTTGTCTTACACGGTGAAAGGGCAGAAGCAATAAAAATAGAATGAAGAGCAAAAAGACATGTCACACACAGAAGGAGAAAATAGTCGATCCATTCATAAATCAAGTGGGCATTACAAGCTCCTTTTCTTTACAATAAACACCTTGTCCTTCGCTTCCCAAGCTACAGTCTCCTTCTCCAGCTTGTCAAGTTTCTACGTTAGCTCTAATATCTTTGCCCTTAGAGTCATCACTTTGTGGTGGCAGGTGACGACTTCCTCAGTGAGGTCCGATCTCTAGGAGACTACAGCATCCATCTGCTACGATTGGGTATTTACCAATACGGGGTAGTGCAAAAGTGAAGACTCCAAAGGGGTAACTGCGAGCTCTCTAGCCGTTGCACAGTTGCTTCTTCGCGCAAGGCCTTTGCCCTCCATCCCTCAAGTTCATTAGCAAACACTGTCAAAGTAAGGAAGGACTTCGGGCGCATTCCCTAAGGCAATCCCCCTCAACTGAAGGATCGTTGTTCCAAGCTCTTAAAGAGACAACTCCTTTAGCTTTGGAGGCTTGTTTGAAGCATCTAAAAAATGATGCCTAACAGCCCACTGAAAGTGGGCCTGGGCAGTACAGTAGGAACGACCACAATGAGAGGAACCTCAGTTTGCAGCCAAGGCCTCAAGTTCCCCAGATTCAGGGGCAACCTCAGGCTACCCTGGTACCTCAACAACTTTCTCGCTTAGATCCCTTGCCATGACCACCGCGGGCTCGACCTTCTCGTGCTCAGGTGCTGTAGCTTCACCCTTTGTAAGCTTTGCTACCTCAACCAGGGCAAGGCTGACCTCCTCACCTGGAGCTACTACCTCAGTGTCAGGCTACACCATAGTAGCCTCCTCTCGCAGGGCAATGACTTCCCCTTGCCTCCTCTCTTCTTGAACCTCCATCTCCAACTCGGTAGGTTCAACACCTTTTCCCTCTCTTTCTTTGCATTTGTCTTCTGGGGGAGCCATGTCAACTATAGGCTCCTCCATAAGGCCTACCTATTTGACAGCCAAGGGTACCTCCTCTAGGCCCTCCAAACCTGATCCCTGAGGGTGTCCTACTTCTGCATCCCCCACAACAACATCACTTGAGGCAGCAACCTCCTGCTGCTCGGGTGGTCCATCTTCAGACCCTAGGGCTCCACCCTCTTCTATGACCACAAGATCTATAGGGATTTCCCTTTCCTCGGTAGGCACAACAACTTCCAGAGCTATAGAGGCCCTCTTCTCCTTTGCCGCCTCATCAGTCCTGTTCACCTCCATCAGGACTGGGCCCTCCCCCTTCAGCCACGGACGTCACTTCCCGATCTGAAGCAATTTTGAGCGGGGCAATGGTCTGAGGCACCTGCCTGAGACTTTGAAGGACTAGAAGAAGGTTTAGGTGAATGAGAAGGTGAATCCTCAAGAATAGAAGGTGATGCAAAAATAACAGGAGACATGCAGCCCTCTAACGAAGCCGAGGGTGAGGAGCTGCCTTCTGGCTCACGGACCACTGGGATCTTGCGCCCTTTGCGTTTCAAAGCCTTGGTTGCCTTCTTAGCAGGAATGTGAGGAGCCGTTGGGGCAGCCTGTTTCCTCTTCTTTCCCTTTGCTTGAGAGGTTGCAGCAGTTTTAGGAGAGCCCTTTCGAGAAGGGCCGACGGCTAGTTTACTATGAGGGCCTCTTCCTATCAACTCATTCAGATCCTGGACCAGACGCCCTTCATACCCGAGGACCTTACGACCTTCCTTCCATTTGAAAATTGCAGAGAGATTGTCAAAAATGCTCTCTGTCTTCTTCTCCATGTCAAGAAACCGGTGCAAAGACTTGTCCATGACAATTTAGGGAGGTCGCCCAAGGGTGAACCAGTCTCAAGGAAAGCGCAAGGTGAATACCTCCCTTAGCGGAGGAGTCCTTGCCATCTTCCTTGGCCTTGTCTCCTTGCTCAACGAGAATTCTCCCCTTTCTAGGGGTGATTGACATCCCAATACCCCTTGATGGTGATTCACTACCAGAGTTCGTGGGCTTCAATCGCTCATATTCTTCTTCCGAAATATGGCAGCATATATTTATTAACCTCTGTGAGCTCCAAGCACGTGGCCCCAGCTGTGCCAATGTGCCTCGGGAGTCAAGTCTCCTAGTGGGTTCCCAATTGGTCCTTCTTCTAATGAGCTACCTTGCTATGCCGATTCTCAAAGAATACGAAGAATGGGCAGCGATCGAGCCCGTGCTGCCGAGCAAATCTATGAGGGAAATACCCCTCGAGTTTCGCACTGTGAACAGTATGGTAGGGAAGAACCCCGCCCCTGACACTCAGCATATACATCAGCTCCTTATTAGCAGTAGGAGCACCATCTAGGGTCTTGCCTAACTCGTCAACAAAGGAACGGTCTGTGAGATTCCCTACCAGGAAGGTGGGCCTCCTCATGTGAAGGTGGTTGTTGCAGAACAAGCTACGCACGTGGCCGGGAGTATGGAAGATTGCTTTCTGCTCAGCAATCCTCAGCATAAATGGGCACATCATTTCCTCTAATTCTTCGATTCGGAGGTAGGTGCCTTGGAAATAAGCCCCAAGCCAGCCATATACATAATGGATGGGGAAAGGCATCTTGAAGTCCCCTGGAAAGGCTTTGCCATCCAGTATGCCATTCCCTCCTTCATCGCCTTGATAGACCTTTCCCTTAGACATGGCTCCTAGGCCATAGTAGATACTGCAAAGGACCAGCAGTGCAAGTGCATATTTTCACGCCCTCACCATGTCATAGGCCACATAGAAAGTGCCTAGATGGATAATGTCTGCTCCGTCAAGGAGAGCAAACTTGCACAAGAAAAGTACTAAATAAGTAGCCAGGAAGATGTGCTCATTCTCCTTCCGCAGCTCAAAAACTGGTAGGGCCCCTTTCCTCGATGATGGATCGGCTTCATCATCACAATCTCTATAGAAAAAGGCCACCTACTTGGTGAAGGAGACGCATCCCTTCTTGGTCTCAGACTAGAGCAGTTGATAAATTCCAAACAGCCCCTAAAGCTTAATTGGCGGGACTTCCTTCCCAACCTGTTCATCTTAAAAAATGACACAGTTCGAAGGCGCAAACTCGTCATACATGTTACCAATGAGCAGCATCCCACCAATGAAATACAGATCTAGCAGAGATATCCCTGCTTCCCCACGACCGAGCATCCATGTGTTGCTAACATGGTTCCAGGTCTCCAAAAGCACCTTGACTGTGTTCGAGCAACGATCATAGTAGCCTGCCGAGCACTGAATGGCAGCCAGTAGGGAAGCACACTTCAGGATGTCCTTATATCGGTTGAGCATTCTTATGATCCAAGAAGAATACCCCTTAAGGTACTGGTGCTCCTCTTATACCTGCAGGGCAGCAGAAGACCATTCATGCGGGGGGTTTTTACCATCCTCTTACTTAGAGTCGGCAAGTCCCCATTCGAGGCTATGTACGGTGTAGGAAATGTAGAAGTCCTACCCCTTCCTCTACACTCACATTGCGGTCATTTTCTTCCCTCATCGCCAACCAGATAGGGTCAGTAACAAAGGTGACGCTTAAAGGCCACCTGGGTGCACATAAAGCCTCGGTAAGCCAAATTGGCTCACCTCTCACCAAGCTTTCACCAGTGAATTCATCGGTGCCAAGCTCCTCTGTTCATGAGAGGTTCTTTACGTCTGGAATAACACCTGAAGGTTGAGCCATTGGATAAAAAAGCTTCGCTGTCAAAGGATGCTAAGCGGTCGCGAAAAATTGCACTCATAGGGGCGTATCGCCAATTGGTTACTCAAGGCATAATGCTGGCAAGCTATCAACATCTCGCAACCAAGGGCAGGGTTATCGCCATCTGCTCGTTGAGATGGTATTGCCGCGCATAGAAGACAAGACTATCGTTGTCTCACGGCTAAGGAACTGTTGTTGTCAGCTCGTTGAGATGGTATCGTCGTGTGCAGAAGGCAGGCTATCGCCATCTAGTAACCAAGGGGCTATCGCCGGCTGCAAAAGTAAAGCACTTGATGCCACCTGTGCTCCAGTTGTTCGCACACGTCGCACGTGCAATGTACCACATCCCTTGAAATATGGGCACGCCACCTGACAATCGCGACGTGGCCTGTCGCCGCGTGTGCGGAAGGTGACCATTCGTCGTCTCACAACCCTTTGCCTCACTACCATTGCAGGCCTGTGACGCCTTGGGTTCTCACTGATGCTTCCTCTTCTCATCAAAAACTTACTCCTGTTGACTGGAATACCCTTCCTTGCCTTCTACTAGCTACCAGAGTTGGTAAAAAACGACCGAAATCCCTGGAAAGTTCCCTGTGACCCTATGGATTTCCCTTCTCCTTGTTTTCGCACTCTAGTAGTTCACCACAAAATCACTATAATTCCACTGAGTTTTTGGTAAGCCCACTGCTGCTTCTCCTTCTTCTCATCCAATGGCCAGAAGATCGTCAGACTCCCCTAACTTCTCTATAACCTCCCTTTCAGCCTCAAGACTATCTGAAAAGCACCACAACTCTGGCAGAGCACCACTGCAAATCTCGCTAAGGCACTGAGACCCCGTCCCTTACTCAGGAGAGCCTTGACACTCTCCAAAACACTCGTAAGCACGTCGCAAAAGCCCAGGACCTGCTGAAGCTCGTCAGAAAAGCTCCTGAAGGCCTGCCTGCTGTAAATTTGCCCGAGAAGTTCTAGTTGGAAAAATCTTGACGAAGGCTTCAGCTCTCTCTCTCTCTAAAAATTCTCTTCAATTATTTTACCCTTCGGCAACCCCTTTTATAATTAGTAGTGTCATAAACTTCTCCTCACAAGTTCAAAAAGACGTTCCAGTCCTCAGCTTCTGACGGCAATAAGACCAGGCTGGGGTGGGTCAAGCTTGAGACCCGAAAGGGTTATCATCGTGTGCTTTGCCCAGAGGCTATCGTCATGCACTTCGTCAAGGAGCCATCGCAGTGTGCTTCGTCAATGAGCCATCATCGTGTGCTTCGTCAAGGGCCATCACTGCTCGCTTCGTCAAGGAGCCATTGTCGTGTGCTTCGTCAAGGAGCCATCTCCATGTGCTTCATCAAGGGCCATCGTCGTGCGCTTCGTCAAGAGCCAATCTGTGTGCTTCTTCAAAGGCCATCGTCCCACGCTTCGTCAAGGGGCTATCGTTGTGTGCTTCACCCAGAAGCCATCGACGTGTGCTTCATCAAGGGCCATCATTGCGCACTTCGTCAAGGAGCCATCGCCGTGCACTTTGTTAAGGGCTATCGTCGCTCTCCTTCGTCAAGGGCCATCATCGTGCGCTTCGTCAAGGGCTATCATCGCGCACTTCATCAAGGATTTAGCACCATGCGCCTCACCAAGTGGCTAACGCCGCGTACCCTTCATCAAGAGCTTAACACCACATGCACCATCCAAAACTTAGTACCATGCGCATGCCATGACACTCTCATTTGGACCTTCGTCCTGCATCCCCAAGAAGTACATTCCTTGCACCATAAGCTCACTCCTCCGGGAGTCGAGTCCCCAATTATGACTCTATTCCCCCTGGAGTCACATTCTTCCCACACAATGGTCCGCTTGCATGACCCTAAACTGCACAGCCATGGTCCATGCTGCATGACCTTAAACTACACAGCCATGGTCCTAGCCGCATGACCTTAAACTGCACAACCACAGTCTAGTTGCACGACCTTAAACTGCATGGTCCAAACTATATGACCCTAAACTGTAGAGGAGGTCTAGTTGCACGACCTTAAACTGTGTGGTCTTAGCCGCATGACTTTAAACTGCATAGCCATGGTCCGAGCTACAAGATCTTAAAACTATAACATACGTCCCTATAGGAAAATGATAAACAACGTGACAAATAGTCCACACGTATGACTTTAAACTGTGAAATGGACGCACCCCTTCGCCAAGTGTATTTCATCAACATCCCCAGTGGAGTTAGGTGTATGCAAAAGAAAAAGGGAATCATGCTTCCCCTTCAATCCCCAGTGGGTCTATTTCACACCAACACCATAGTAGGAGTCACATCCTATTGCGACCCACTACCCCCAGGGAGTTAGGGATATTCTTATCCTTTCAACCCCCAGTGGGGTTGTATCTATACTCTAGCATGTCATTCTCAAAAGAGTTACATCATACCATTACTCATCATCCTCAGGGAGTCACACTTACCCTCTTAATCCCCCGTGAAGTCCGCTTTCGCTTGCCACTCCTTGTAGAGCCACCATCTTCATTCAAATCTCTCTGCTTGTGTATAGCCTCAACTATCTTTATCCCCAGGGAGTCAGATTACTATCCATAAACCTATTCCCCATGCAGTTTCACCTACATTGCGACCCATAAAATGGTTCATGCTGCATGACTTAAACTGCACAGCCGTGGTCCGCACTGCATGACTTCAAATTTCATAGCCATGGTCCAAACTATATGACCCTAAATTGTAGCGAAGGTCTAGTTGCACGACCTTAAACTACCTAGTCCTAGCTACATGACTTTAAACTGCCTAGTCCTAGCTGCATGTCTTTAAACTGCATAGCCACGGTTCGAACTATATGATTATAAACCATAGTCTACGTCCTAGTCACATGACATTAAAAGGCTTAACATCATGGTCCAAACTATATGACCTTAAACTATAGCGGAGGTCTAGTTGCACGACCTTAAACTGTAGGGTCTTAATTGCATGAATTTAAACTGCATGACCTTAAACCATAGTGCACATCTTGATCGCATGACGTTAAACTGCTTTGCCCAGGTCCAGGAGGCATGACCTTAAAGACGCCCCCACATACGTGTACACACCTTTTACGTGCATCTTCATGCACGTCCTCTCTAACCTACCCATTCGTGTGCGAACACCACCTCCATTACCTCTTTAGTGAGACCACACACACGCACATGCCTTTTACATGCATCTTTATGCACGTCTTCCCTAATCGACCCGTTCGTGGTCCTAGTTGTATGACTTTAAGCTGCATAACCACGGTCCAATCTATATGACCTTAAACCATAGTGCACGTCTTGGCCGCATGATGTTAAATTGCTTTGCGTAGGTCCCGGAGGCACGACTGTAAACTTGCCCCCACATGCGCGCACACCCCCTTTACGTGCATTTTCACGCACACTTTCCCTAATCGACCCATTCGTGAGTCTCACCCATACTCACCGTCAGCTAGTGGGTCACCACTTTTCACCCACCATTCATCATCTTCCATCTTTCATAAGTACCCTCATGCCATCTCCCCTAAGCGAGTCAAGACCATTATCATACTCACTCTATGGCCTCCACAGATTGCCATTTTTTACCACTCTGGTCCAACTGTATGACCCTAAACTACAGTGCGCATCCTAGCCGCATGATATTAAAAGGCTTCGTATAGGGTCTCGAAGGCATGACCCTAAACACACCTTCACAAAAAAAAGTCATGGTGTACACTTGGACAAGGGAACGTCATGAGTAAAAATGATAGACAGGCATAGTCATGAAACCATGAGTAAAAGATTTCTGTGAAAACAAAAACCCAGGCATGGTGAAAACCCCAAAAGGGCATTGTGAGCAAAAACGGATGAAAAGGGTGGAAATGGCCGCAAGATCATGGGTAAAAGAGCCCACAAACAAAGTAAATTGGTGAAAGCCGTCTTTACAGTGCCACTTCCCTTGTTCAAGTGAAAACCCGCAAAAGGGCGCTTGGACCAACAAAACAGGTTGATACAACACCACAGCCTCAGTCGACACACAATTGCCAAACAGTCATAATTCTAGCTGGCGAGGTCTACACAAAATCCTCAACTGCCAGCATCTAATCCAATCACAACACAAAATGGCTCACCTGGGAGTGAGAGCCTCATAGGATCTCCCACACTTCACCTCCAAAAACAACAAGAGTCCTTGAGGGTGAGGACGACGACCGAAAGATCCATCCAAAATGCTAAAAGATCATCGCGAAGGCAAGAAACTGACAAAGCCAGGGACTAACCTGCCAGAGACTTTAGGGTTGTTCCTTACCATCGAGATCGTCTCTCCAAAAGCCTTAGCCGACAGGCTCAGATATTCGAGACAGGTCAGAAGCCCCCGACTAGATCAGGCACGATGGGGCCCACGACGCCGCCTCCCCAAAATTCTCCCCAGTCGACAGGCCCAGATCTTTGGGAAGGGTCAGATTCCCCCGAATGGACCTACAAGACGGACCTACAGAGATACCCTGATCATCAAAAGCAAACCTGGTGTAGTAGCAAATAATGCCAACCAAAGGTTCATAGCACTTAGCCTCCAAATAGGCTCGATTCCGACCAATGAGGTCCTTACAAAATCCTCAAGCTGTCAAAATTGTAAATAGTCCCTCGAGGGTAAGGACTTCGACAGGATCCCTCAAAAGTCTCTTTTCCACTTAAAGTCTCCACGGATGGACTCGTACAATGCGTACAGACGTCTGAGCATCCTAGTTACAACATTACGTGGATCTCCTCGACATTCATGTAGCCCGTTGGCTAGCCAGGGGAAATTTCTAGAATGATTGTACTTCTCGCTTATCTTGAAGCACAACATTCGGCGGGGCATACTATTCGAAGACATTTTTCATCATCATGGGTCCTTAGTTAATAAAACCTGAGTGGAAATGTCGACAATCTCAGAATAGCCCTAGAACTGGCCAAGATCTTTAAAAATTATCTCAAAAGTATTTTGTCAAGTTTCATCACATTCCAACTTGTCTAAGGCAGCGCAGACTAAGAAATAATTTCTACAGAATCAATCTTTAGCACCCTGAAACAAACCCTATAACTAGAGTTATATTTTTGGTGTCTCAATTTGTTGTAGGTCCACTTCCATTAGATCCGGTACGGTTTAAAACCCCTAAGGGTCAAATTTCAGCTTGAACGGACATCCCAAGAAGAAGTTATAGGTGAAAGAGCGAAACAGGAGGAGCTGCACGCTACTCTCATGCGGCCACCTTGCAACTCAACTCCATTAAAGGGGCGGTCATAACCAGTGACTTTTGAGGCTCATATCTTATCCGTCTCAAGTCAGATCGTGCTCAAAATTTGTGAGCATGTTCCTCTCATCAAGACAAGCGTTTCGATATATGGCACGTCCTGCGACGACGCCCAAGCACGAAGAAAAGCTAGAGAGAAATTGTTGATCCGTGAAGAAAGTGTAAGAAAATCAGCAGCGTCATGCCTCATTCGAGCGACCAAATCACGCTGCTTGTGAACCCGATCGATGTGAAACAATTCCATTGCGTGCGTAAGGTCTAGGGCTATCTTTACTCTGAACCCTGTATATGATGAACGGTCAGATTTCGCACATGAAGCTGATGAAGTGACTGTAAATTTTGTCGCCAGAATTTTAGATTCTGGCTAAAACTCCAAAGTTTTAAAATCTTCATCTGGGCATGGATTCGAGCTGCATTTGTTGTCCCGCGATCATGACGGCATGCTCAGTGTAATTCAGTGAAGAAATCACAGAAAAACATCAAGGAACAATTACACAATCGATCCAAAGTTTCAAGATCATCCAAATTTCAAGTCACATGATCGTGCCCTAAAAACACGATCCATGGCACGAAATTGGTATCAAATCGATCACCATGCCGAGCCCTACAAGAAAACAACCACCTTTTGATCAAACAGCATCAGAACAACCCCAGATCATCCATGAAAAATCTTACAAGTTCTAAGGCAACATAGGGACTGTTTCGAAATTCCACAAATTGTTAGGAAGGTGCAAATCTGTTATTTTGCACCCTATTTTCCTATTTCTTTTAATTTAGTTAAATCTTAATTTCCAGCAATTAATAATTTTGATCAATCCACCCATGTTTGGGCACAATTCTATATATACCACGTACCATCATTGTACGCAAAGGGCTTGAAACTCTTCACCAAAGAAAATTTTTACTTAATAGAAATTCCTTTCCTTCTCATTGTTGGGTCATGTTTGGAGAGAGAGAGTAGGAGAGAGAAACTTTTAGAATGGTACCCCTAGACTCAAGGTAAATGTTCTCTCTCTTCTTTTCTTTCCTCTTCTTCTTCTTCATTTGAGCCTCCCTCAGAGGCCATGCACGGCAGTGGCAGTGCCGTGATGCCTCTTTCTTTTCTTTTTTTCCCATCTTGTGGTTTCATAGGTCGCACATGACAATGGCAGTGCCATGCCCGAGCTCCTTTCCCCTTTTTGTTAGGTCATCTCTATCTCTCAATGAGGCCCACAGATGACACTGCTCACCACCGTCCGCAAATGTATCCTTGACGCCTCAGTGAAGAACACAGAAGATGAAATTTATTGCCACCTGTAGGGGTCTCCCCCTATTGCACGCCTATCACAAACATCAATGCCTATCGCCGCTCGTGAGAGGTTGCGGCAACACCTATCGTCGTCCACGAACTTCCTACATGCGCTCGGTGCCTATCGTCGTCCATGAACTTCCTTCGTGCGCTCGGTGCCTATCGTCGTCCACGAGCTTCCTTCGCGCTCGGTGCTTATCGCTCTCCGCGAGCTTCCTTCACGTGCTCGGTGCCTATCGCCGTCCACAAGCCTTCTTCGTGTGCTCGGTGCCTATTGCCGTCTACAAGCTTTCTTCGTGCTCTCGGTGCTGATTGCCATACGCAGGCTCTTCTTGCATCCCTCGCCTATCATCGTGTGCCTTGACAAGAACTATCGCTGCACGCCTCGCGGATGGCTATCGCCACGCACTTCACAAGAGGCTATCGCTGCCTGCCAGGGGTGTGCTACCTTCTCGTGTTGCCCAACGACGATGCCTAGCGTAGCAAGTAGTTCACCGCTTGCCCTCTAGCCGTGAGCAATAGTGCATAGCATCGTCCAAGGGCCGTGACACTGCTACTCCATGGTTATAGGTGGTGACACTTAGCGCCGTTGAGATCCCATCTCTTCGTCGTCTCGTGCATTTTCTTCATTCTCTTCTCACGTGACCGAGGATGGGCTCCATCTAGTGTTGCCATAGTGGTCTAGCTGTCGAGCAGTATTGCCATCATGTTGGTCCTGAGTACAATACCCATCTTGCTGCCACACCAAATTAGGATTGTCATGTCGACCTTGGTTTTAAGTAGTATTGCCGTTGTGCCGGTCCAAAGTACCGTGCCCGTCTTGCTACGACACTGGGTCGGTCATTACAATGGTCCAGCTATCATGCTAGTCTCGTCCCCTTGTCGAGTGCCCTCTTCTTTTCTCCTTTCATCCAAACCTTCCACTTCATCACCCTAACTTCTCACATTCTTAGCCACACGAATGTGCATTGCCCTAAGACAAGGGTAGGTCCTTCGGCCCACTTGTCTTGCAAATTAACCATAGTAGTGTTGTGCAGAAAACAAAGAGATTGCAGGTCAAGGGAGGCGATTCCGAACTAGCTGAAGCAGCTGGAGGGCTTTCCGTCATGATCTAAGAGGGTGCTAGCACGAGTCAGCCGGAGTAAGTCATGGACCTAGGTGAGGTTGGTCCCCACCTCACATCCAAAATTCCTCTCTCATTAGTAAGACACCTGCCCTTGTTTTGTGATCTGAGGTCCCGGGTCTTACGAACCCGAGACGCGTGTCACCTGATCACTTAGATCCGGGGAGGCGAGGTCGAGGCACCTAACCAAACACATGTCACCCGATTTATTTTTTTCATAAAAAAATACCTCATTATATTTTTCTTTACCTGATATAATTTTTAATTTCCCAAAAGTACCTCAAATTATTTGGTTTGCCTCATTTTATTCTTTATCTCCAAATAATTCCTCAATTTATTTTTCAAACGAAAAATACTTCAGTTTATTCTAATTTGCAAAGAATACCTCAATTTATTTCTTTAGCAAACGATACTTCGAATTATTTTTCTTTACCTAATTGTTTTTTTTATTTCCAAAAGTAACATCAACTTATTTTTTTACGGAAAAATACCACAAATTATTTTTCTATACCTCATTTTATTTTTTATTACAAAAAAGTACCTCAATTTATTTTTCAAACAAAAAATACCTCAATTTATTGTTAATTACCATAAAGTAGCTCAATTTATTTTTTACCAAAAAATACCTCACATTATTTTTCCTTACGTCATTTTATTTTTTATTACCAAAACACACCTTTGATTTTTTTTTTTTACAAAAAATACATCAAATTATTTTTCTTTGCCTCATTTTATTTTTTCTTACCAAAAAATATCTCAAACTATTTTTTTTTACCTCATTTTTTTTTTCCAGTCACCGAAAAGTACCTCATTTTATTTTAATTACCAAAGAGTACCGCAATTTATTTTTTTTGCCAAAAAACACCTCAATTTATTTTAATTACCAAAGAGTACCTCAAATTATTTTTTTATCCAACAAATACGTCAAATTACTTTTCTTTACCATATTTAGTTATTATTTTTACTGAAAAAGTAGCTCAGTTTATTTTTAAAATGAAAAATATCTCAGTTTATTTTAATTTCCAAAATTTACCTCAATTTATTATTTGACCAAAACATGCCTCAAATTATTTTTCCTTACTCCATTTTATTTTTTATTACCAAAAGGCCTCTCAAATTTTTTTTAACAAAAAATACATCAAAATATTTGTTTTTTACCTACTTTTATTTTTTATTACCAAAAATACCTCAACCTATTTGTTTACAAAACAAAATACCTCAGTTTATTTTAATTACCAAAAAGTTACTGAATTTATTTTTTAAATAAAAAATACCTCATTATATTTTTCTTTACCTGATGCTATTTTTTATTTCCCAAAATTTCCTCGATTGTTTTTTTTTTTATACCAAAGAATACTTCAAATTATTTTTCTGTATCTCATTCTATTCTTTATTACCAAATAATTCCTCAATTTATTTGTAAACGAAAAATACTTCAGTTTATGCTGATTTTCCAAAAGGTATCTCAATTTATTTATTTTAGAAAATAACACCTCAATTTTTTTTTTCTTTACCTCATTTATATTTTTTATCTCAATGAATAACCTCAATTTATTTTTTTACCAATAATAGCATAAATTTTTTTTCTTTACCTCATTTTATGTTTTATGTCAAAAAAAGTACCACAATCTATTATTCAAACGAAAAATAACTTAGTTTATTTTTTGTTACCAAAAATTATCTCAATTTATTTTTATCAAAAAATACCACAAATTATGTTTTCTTACCACATTTTATTTTTTACTACAGAAAAGAGCACACCAATTTATTTTTTTCACAACAAATACATCAAATTATTTTTATTTTTCTTTATCTCATTTTATTTTCTGTTATAAAAAAAATACCCCAATTTATGTTTTAACCCAAAAATGCCTCAAATTATTTTCCTTTACCTCGTCTTAATTTTTATTACCTAAAAGTAGCCCATTTTAAGTTTTCTTTACCTTATTTCTTTTTTTATTACAACAAAACACCTCTATTTATTCTTTTAACAAAAAATTGCCTCAAATTAGGTTCATTTAACTAGTTTTATTTTTTATTAACAAAAAGTTCCTCGATTTATATAATAAAAAATACCTCATTATAATTTTCCTTACTTGCTGTTTATTTTTAATTTTCCAAAAGCACCTCAAATTATTATTTTTGCATCATTTTATTCTTTATTTCCAAATATTTCCTCAATTTATTTCTTTAGCGAAAAACACCTTGAATTATTTCCCTTTACCTAATTATTTTTTTGTTTCCAAAAATAACCTCAACTTATTTTTTTAAGGAAAAATACCACAAATTATTTGTCAATACCTCATTTTATTTTTTATTACAAAAAAGTAACTCAATTTATTTTCAAACGAAAAATACCTCAGTTTATTGTTAATTACCAAAACGTAGCTCAATTTATTTTTTACCAAAAAATACCTCACATTATATTTCCTTTCGTCATTTTATTTTTTATTATCAAAAATGCACCTCGATTTATTCTTTTTTACAAAAAATACCTAAAATTAAATTTCTTTACCCCATTTTATTTTTTCTTACCAAAAACTATATCAAACTATTTTTTTTTACCTCATTCTTTTTTTTCGGTCACCAAAAAGTACCTTAGTTTATTTTAGTTACCAAAGAGTACCTCAATTTATTTTTTTTACCAAAAAACACCTCAATTTATTTTAATTACTGAAGAGTACCTCAAATTATTTTTTTAACCAAAGAAATACCTCAAATTACTTTTCTTTACCATATTTAGTTATTATTTTTACCGAAAAGTAGCTCAATTTATTTTTAAAATGAAAAATATCTCAGTTTATTTTTTTTCCAAAATTTACCTCAGTTTATTATTTGATCAAGAAAATACCTCAAATTAATTTTCCTTACCCCATTTTATTTTTTATTACCAAAAGGCACTTCAATTTTGTTTTTAACAAAAAATACATCAAAATATTTTTTTTTTTACCTAATTTTACTTTTTATTACCAAAAATACCTCAACCGATTTGTTTACCAAACAAAAAACCTCAGTTTATTTTAATTACTAAAAAGTTACTGAATTTTTTTACCAAAAAAATACCTCATTATATTTTTCTTTTCTTGATGTTATTTTTTATCTCCCGAAATTACCTCATTTTTTTTTATACCAAAAAATACGTCAAATTATTTTTCTTTATATCATTATATTCTTTATTAGCAAATAATTCCTCAATTTATTTGTAAACGAAAAATACCCCAGTTTATTCTAATTTTCCAAACGTACCTCAATTTATTTATTTTAGCAAATAACACCTCACAAAAAAAAAAATTTACCTCATTTTTATTTTTTATTTCAATGAATAACCTCAACTTATTTTTTTACCAAATAATAGCACAAATTATTTTTCTTTACCTCATTTCATGTTTTATGTCAAAAAAGTACCTCAATCTATTATTCAAACGAAAAATACCTCAGTTTATTTTCTGTTACCAAAAATTATCCCAATTTTTTTTATCAAAAAATATTGCAAATTATTTTTTCTTACCTCATTTTATTTTTTTACTACAAAAAAGTGCACACCAATTTATTTTTTTCGCAAAAAATGCATCAAATTATTTTTATTTTTCTTTACCTCATTTTATTTTCTGTTGCAAAAAAAAGTACCCCAATTTATTTTTTAACCAAAAAATGCCTTAAATTATTTTCTTTGACCTCATCTTTTTTTTTATTACCTAAAAGTAGGCCATTTTATTTTTATATAAAAAATACCTAAGTTTTTTTTGTTATACCAAAGGGTACCTCAATTAATTTTTTTTTATAAAAAATCCTAGAATTATTCTTCTTTACCTTATTTTGTTTTTTTAACCACAAAGAACCTCTATTTATTCTTTTAACAAAAAATTACCTCAAATTAGTTTCCTTTAAATAGATTTATTTTTTATTAGCAAAAAGTTCCTCGATTTATTTTTTTCATAAAAAATATCTCAATATATTTTTCTTTACCTGATATTATTTTTAATTTCCCAAAGGTACCTCAAATTATTATTTTTACCTCATTTTCAAATAATTCCTCAATTATTTTTCAAATGAAAAATACCTCACTTTATTCGAATTTGCAAAGAGTACTGGTTAGGTACCTCGATCTTGCCCTCTGGATCTGGATGATCGGGCGGCACACGTTTCGGGTTTCATGGGAGGCGCGAAACGTTTTGAGATCACTCTCTTTGGAACCTTGTTCGAGAACAAGAGCAGGTATTACCAATCGATGAGAGAAGAATTTAAGGTAGGTTCAGGACTTGCTCGCGTGGGCGCCCTCTTAGATCATGAAGAAAGTCCCCCAGTCGTAAAACTGGTTTGGAATCGCCTGGCTTGTATTCTCATATTTTCTGCAATCACACGTATGTGGCAAATGTTATAAGCCAAGTGGGTCAACAGACCTCACCTTGCCAATTTGGTGAACGTACACAAGCGTGCACATTCATAAGAATAAGAGAAGGAAGATGGGGGAGAGAAGAATTTGACTAGGCGGGGAGATCAACACAATGACTAAGCGAGGAGATCAGCACAATGGCTAAGCTGGTAGGTAATTGGTCTAATGTGGCAGTAAAACGAGCTCGGTAACTCAGACTGGCTCAACTAGACGTCAATACCGATACTGACTAGCTAGACGCAATGGTTAGTCTGTCGTGGCAATAAAGTGGGCACAGTAATTCTGACACAACAACGTTATGGCTAGACGACAGGGCTACCACAAGAGGCTAATCTCAACCCCTCTTAGTCAAATGAAATGATAACAGTAAGACATGAAAATCATAAAGAGAGAATAAAAAGTAAGAGAATAAGAGAAGGGAAGGAAAGAGAGAAAGGGAAAGAAAGAAGGAGAAGAGTGTGAGATAAGAGATAAGGAAGGAGAGAGGAGCGAGAAGGACACAGTCGGCATCAGGCATCGTCGGCTGTGTTGGAAGAAGAAGAAAAAGAAGACACAGCTGTGTTAGAAGAAGAACAGAGAGAGGACACAGTCGGCGCTAGGTATCACCGACTGTGTTAGAGAGAGGGGGCAAGGACACAGTCGGCACTAGGCATAGCCGACTGTTTTTTTTTTAAGAAGAGAGGAGAGAGAAAGACACAGTTGGTGCTATGCATAGCTGGTTGTGTTTTAAGAGGAGTGGAGAGAGAAAGACATAGTCGGCGCTAGGAATTACCGGCTGTGTTTTAAGAAGAGCGGAGAGAGAAAGACACAGTCAGGGCTGGGCATTGTCGGCTGTGTTTTAAGAAGAGTGGAGAGAGAAAGACACAGTCGGTGCTAGGCATTGTCGGCTGTGTTTTAAGAAGAGCGGAGAGAGAAAGACACAGTCGGCGCTAGGCATTACCACCTGTGTATTAAGAAGAAGAATAGAAAGGAGATAGGGATGAGAAGAAGAGAGATAGAGACGAGAAGAATAGAGAGAAAGAGAGATAGAGATAAGAAGTAGAGAGAGAATGAGAGATAGAGATGAGAAGAGGAGAGAAAGAGAGATAGAGATGAGAAGAAGAGAGAGAAAGAGAGATAGAGATGAGAAGAAGAGAGCGAAATAGAGAGATAAAGATGAGAAGAAGAGAGAAATAGATATAAAGACGAGAAGAAGAGAGAGAAAGAGAGATAAAGATGAGAAGAAGAGAGAGAAAGAGAGATATAGATTAGAAGAAGAGAGAGAAATACAGAGATGAAGACGAGAAAAAGAGAGAAAAATAGAGAGAAAGAGGGGAGGAGAGAGAAAGAGGGAGAAAGAGGGGAGGAGAGAGAAAGTTACCTTATCGAAGGTACCTGCCTTTTTCTTTTCTCTCCTCTTTCTCTCTTTCTCTAAGACGCACCCACGTGCTTAAGCAAAAATGAAGTTTTTATTGAGTCTTTAAGAATGAACCCAAGGGGATTTTACAATTTGGCTTTACATGTTTATATAGAATTGGGCCCAAACATGGGCAAACACTAAAAAACTACCTAGAATTGAAGATAATTATAATTTAATTGAATTAAAAGAAATTCTAAAAATGGTTGTAAAATGACTATTATGCCCCTGCCTAACAATGTGTGAAATTTAAGAGCAGTCCCTGCTGCTGCCCGAGAACTTGAGTCCATGACTTATCTGGGGTTCTTCTGATATCTGTTTGATCGAAAGATGATCGTTTTCTTGTGGGGCTCGGCATGGTGATCGATTTGATACCAACTTCGAGTCATGAATCATGTTTTTAAGCCATGGTCATGAAATTTGAAATTTGCTTAAATCATGAAAACTTTGATCGATTGTGTGCTCGTTTCTTAATGTTTTTCTTTAGTTTCTTGGTTCAATCACACTTAGCATGCCGTCACAATCACGTTGCAACAAACGTAGCTCGATTTCGTATTCGGATGAAGATTTTGTCATCTTAAGTTTTTTGCCTAAATCTTGAAATCCAAAGGATGGAATTATAGCAGCATCAACGCTTCCATGTGTGAAATCCAACCATTCATCGTACACAGGATTCAGACCAGAGATAGCCACGGACCTTATGCACATAATGCAATTGGTTTCGTGCCGATCGGGTATGCGAGCGCCATGATTTGGCCGCTCAAGTGAGGCGTGCTGTTGCTGAATTTTCTGTAATTTTCTTCACGGATCAACAACTTCTCTCTAGTTTTTCTCCCTGCTCAGACATCATCACAAGGCGTAACACATATCGAACGCTCATCTTGATGAGACGAACATGCTCATAAAATTTGAGAGCGATCCAACTTGGAATGAGTGAGATATAGGCCCCGAAAGTCACTACCCGTGACTGTAAAAACAACCACTTTTAATGGTGTTTTGGTGCAGGGTAGCCACACTGGAATAGTATGTGGCCTACCCCTTTTCGTATTTTACCGATAACTTTGTCTTAGAGTGCCTGATTAAGTCGAAACTTGACCCATATGGGTTTTCGACCGTGTCGAATTCAATGGCGGGTCCCATAGCTATTTGACACACCAAAAATATAGTTCTAGTTACGGGGTCCACTTCAGGGTGCTCGAGACCGATTTGGCCGAAATTGTTTCTTTGTGTTCACTACCTTAAATATGTCTAACCGCGATGAAACTTGGCAGGTGGCTTTTTGGAGTGCTGATGAAGATCTTGACCGATTCTGGGGCCATTATGAGACTGTCAAAATTTCAACTGTTTTGTAGGCTTTATTAACATGCTTCCTCTTTATGCCGCATTGGGGACCAATGTGCTGAAAAGTAAATTCAAACAGCTTGCCCCGCTGAATGTTGCTCTTCTAGAGAAGCAAGAAGGACAACATTCAAAAAATTTCTTTCGACTTTATTACTTTTTACTTCTTAGCCACAGGACCACGTGAACGCCGAGGAGATTCACGCAATGGTGTTACTAGGATGCTCAGACATAGGGATGCATTGTTCGCTGGTCTGTCCGTGGAGACTTTAGGGGGAGAAGAGATTCGTTTTTAGGGATCTTATAGAAGTCCTCACCCTCATGTGGACTGTCTGCAATTCTGAAGCTGAGGATTTTGTACGGACCTCATCAGTCAAAATCAGGCCATCTGGTAATTGAGTGCCATGTCGAAGAGCATTGTTTCTTTGTCTTAGATAGACAACAAAAGAGCCTTTGGTTAGCGCTTGTCTGCGTAACGCACCAATTGTTCCTTAGCCGGTAGGGTACCTCATTTTATCGAGATAACCATCTTTGGGTATAACTACCCCTACCCACTGCTTTGTAGCTACGACAATCTTTTGATTGCCGCTCCAAAGTCATGGTTGACTTAGCCTTCTTGGGGCATCTTTGGTTCATCGAAGTGACTTTCTTGTTTGTTTGTTGTGCTGAAGAGCTTTTTGTTGGCACTCGTCTGCATCGTGCACCATTTGTTCCTTGGAGCTCATATTTTTGGACCTTGGTATTGTAACACCAGGGATTCTTTTTTTTTTTTTCAATGAGGGCAGAAGTCGCCTGTTGAGGCGAGCGTTGCATCAACCTATTTATTGGTCCAAGCGACCTTTGTGGATTTTCACTTAAACTTGGGGAGCGGCACCGTAGAGATGGTTTTCACCAACTTCTTTTTATTTGAGGCTCTTTTACTCATGACCTTACAGCCATGTTCACCCTTATTCTTCCATTTTTACTCACGATGCCCTTTCAGGTTTTCACTATGCCCAGGTTTTATTCACGAAACTCTTTTGCTCATGGTTTCGTGATAATGCCCATCTGTCATTTTTACTCATGGTGTTCCCTTATTAAGGTATACACCATGCCCATTATTTTATTTTATTTTGTGAAGGTGTGTTTCAGGTCATGCCTTCGAGACCTGTGCGAAGCCTTTTAACATCATGCGGTCAAGATGTGCATTACAGTTTAAGGTCATACAGCTGGACCATACTGGAGATCGATGGCAGTTGATAGAGGCCATGGAGTGAGTATGATAGTAGTTTTAGCTCACTTTTAGGGACATGACACGAAGCTACTATGAAAGATGGATGAGGTGTGAAAGGTGGGTGAAAAATGGTGACCCCATTAGCTTACGACGAGTATAGGTGGCAAGATGGTTTGTCGTTTTGTGAGTGTGGTTGAGACTCAATGGGGAATGATGAAGGATGATGAAATGAATGGACTCACTGGGGTTGAGACTCACGAACAGGTTGGTTAGGGATGACATGCTTGAGAATGCACATAAAAAGGTGTTTATTGTCATACCTCTGGGACCTGTGCAAAGCAGTTTATCGTCATGTGGACAGGACGTGTATTATGATTTAGGGTCATATAGCTGGATTGTGGGTATGAAGTTTAAAGTCATGCATCCAGGACCATACGGTTTAAGGTCGTGCAAGTAGATCTCTGCTACAGTTTACGGTCATATGGTTTGGACCATGGTGCTAAGCCTTTCAATGTCATGTGGCTAGGACGTGTACTATAGTTTTAGGATCATACAGTTAGACCATAGTTATGCAGTTCAAAAGTCATGTAGCTAGGACCATGTAGTTTAAGGTCGTGCAACTAGACTTCCGCTACAGTTTAAGGTCATATAGTTTGGACAAATGTGGATTAGGGGACAAATGTGAGTCTTTTATATCCTTGAGCACATAATAAATAAGTGTGAGGCACCACTAGGGGTTGCGGCAGCAAAAATGACCCCAACTCCACTGGGGATAACAGGCTATAGAACGAGTCTGTCTCTCCTACTGGGAATGAGAAGTCATGACCTGATTTTGATCGACCTAGGTTCAATAGGTCAGAGTCAAGGTGCAGCCTCATTGGGGATAGTGATAGGACACACACTGTTTCGGCCTAGGCTACTTAAAATACAGCTAGTCTCAGGTGCAGCAACCATTATTTCTTGTGAGTGCTCAGCCGGCGATGAGTCTTTGAAAATGCAACGGGCACTGAGGACGACCAACACTGCTTCTTAACTACTCAGTCGATGCTAGATTGCTAAAAACACAGCCGGTGCTAGATTGTTAAAAACATAGCCGGTGTTGAGGACGACACGTGCTTTGAACACAGTTGGCACTGAGTTGTCGAGCACATAGCTGGCGTTGTGGTTGTTGAAACATAGCCGGTGCTAGGTCACTTCGACGGCATAGTCGGCACTGAGTATGGATTGATTTTTGAGACATGACCCGAGCCCGACCCGCTCCTGGTCTGTGTTGCATGGCATTTGATGAAGCAGCAAATGAAACTTTACCTAGGCCTCGGGTCAAAGCCCGACTCGGTCCAACGTGTTTGTTGGAATTTTACAAGAGACAATGAGAGTTGCCTCTGGCCTTGGGTCAAAGCCCAACTCGGCTCATCGTCGTTTGGCTTCCCTTGGACGCGACTAGGATTCCCATTTTGTGAGGGGCGTTTGAGGGTAGTGTTGGCTCTATAAGGGGGTAAAACCCCATTTTCCCCACTTTTCACCGAAGGTAAAAACTTAAACAAATTTTTTAACAGTGAGCAGTCGGTGGAAGCTCTTGCAAGCAGGGGATTCTAATAAGAGATCAAGTGTTCTGGCAATCCCTACAGGGAAGGTTTCGGTAAGCCTGGCAGAACGTTTTGTCGGGGATTGGTGAAGGTGCAGGAAGGGAGTGAGAAAAGAGAGTTCTCCGGCGAGTTTTCTAGGAAACAGGAGAGCTCCGACCATGATTTTGTGGGTTGGAGATGCGGGAAGTGCAGCAATGGGCATTTCCACATGCGTTGGGAGTCTTTCTTGGGCCTTGGTGGTTTCCGGCGTCTTTAGTGGCCTTGCAAAGGTTTCCTTGCAGGGATTTGGTGACTTTTCGGCCATGAAGGAGGAATTTCGGTGAGAAACCGAAGGGTCAAGGAACGGAACGGTCACTTAAGGTGGACCGTCACGGGGAAGGCTAACGGTTGCGATTGGAAAATGTGCAATCGTTGGGGAGGCGAAGGGATTTATGCCTTGAAAATGAGGAGTCTCGAGAGGCGAAGAGCTGCAAAAAACAAGGAGTCATTGGGAGGTGAACAGTAGCAAGAAGCACACTACTGGCGCTGACTCTCCAAGGGGTTTTGCTTCTTCTTCATGATGAGGGTGCTTCTTTGGTGGGTTTGCTTCTTCTAGGAGATCAATTCTTTCGTGGGTTTGCTTCTTCTAGGAGAGCAATTGTTCAGTGGGTTTGCTTTTTCTTCATGAGGAGAGGAATTCTTTTGGCCTGTAACCGTCCTCTTATCCTCATATGCAAGAGTGAAATTATAGATTTTAGTTTGTAACCATCCTCTTATCCTCAGATGCAAGAGACTTGTAACCTCCCTAATAACGGGCTTTTTGGCTTGTAAATTGTAACTCGTTTTTACACCAATAAAGAGTTAGACCTTGTTTGGACTGTCTTGAATGTTTTGCATTGAGTCTCTTTTCTTGAATATGCATTATGAATAGTATTTCTTTAGGTATTGCCTATTGATAGGGGGCATTGCCTCCTCTCCATCAGGTTGTGCTAATATGTAAGCTCCATTTAGCGAGACCTTTTTTACTGTAAAAGGACCCTTCCACTTGGGTTCAAACTTTCCTTTACGGTGCCCATGCATAACAATCGGCCTTTTAATAGCTAGAACTAGATCCCCATGGATGAATGAGCAGACCTTGACTGACTTATCAAACACCCTCTTCATTCTCCCTTGGTTGAGTTCAAGGTTCTGCTGAGCCTCTAGCCTCTTTTCATTGAGGGCATTCATTTCTTGATACCAAAGTTTGACTCTCTCATCTTCGATTACTCCTTGATGTATAACGATACGTAATGAAGGAATCTGAATTTCGAGGGGTAAAACTGCTTCACCTCCATAGACTAAAGAGTAAGGAGTGGAATCAATAGCATTTCGTGTAGTAGTACGATAAGCCCATAGTGCTTTGGGAAGCTTCTCGTGCTAATTCTTCTTTGTCTTTGATAATGAATTTCTTAAAACATTGCACAGGGTCTTATTGAAGGCCTCAGCTAATCCATTCGCCCGAGGGTGGTACATAGTCGAAATTCCTCCATTCGAAACCAAACTGGTTGACCAAGCGATCAATATGATGACTTTGAAATTGAGGGCCATTGTCCGAGATAATTCAGTTAGCGACCCCAAACTGGTATATGATGTGATGTCGAACGAAGTCAGCCACTGTTGTCCCATGAACTTGTTTAAATGGGACCGCTTCAGCCCACTTAGAGAAGTAATATGTTGCAGCTAGAATGAAGACATGACTCATTGCCGAAGGAGGATCTATATGCCCTACAATATCCATACCCTATTATGAGAAGGGCCATGATGCTACTATAGGGTGTAAGGGTTCTAGAGGCTGGTGAACAAGGCTTGAATGTATTTGGCACACCTGGAGCTTTTTAGCATAGTTTAGGGAATCAACAATCATGGAAGGCCAATAATACCCCAATCTGCGTATTCGTTCATAAAGCTTAGGACCGGACTGGTGTAGTCCACAAATTCTTGAGTGTTGAGTGTGCTTCTTCCAACACCTTATTTGCTTCTTGCATGTCCACACATCTAAGAAGAATACAGTCAAATGACTGTCTGAAAAGAGCATCCCCTTCAAGGAGGGTATACTTGGTAGACATTCGACGTATGTTGTTGTGTTGGGCATGATCTTCCGAGAGCCTGCCATGTTTTAGGAAACTACTGATGGGCTCTCTCCAATCTTCTACTTGCTCAATTTTCGCACATATTGGGTCACAGAATTCTGGTTCCTTGGTTTCAACGCTTAGCTCCTTGACTCTATGTCATTTTTTGTTCAGTATTAATTACTTCTTTAATAAGGAGGGCACCAAACGGATAAGGAGGGCACTCAGGGAAGATATTTCTTTCATCATCCCTGTCGACCTCAGTTCTTAGTTCAATGTGTCCCCATTCTGCCACCCAAACAAGCATGGGTCCTGATGAGGACAATTGAATTGTAGCCCTGAGTATCGCAAGCTCGTCTGCCTACGAGTTTAGCCTCCTGGGGATGTGACTCAGGGATATATCTTCAAACTGGGACATGTACGATTTTACAGTATCGTGATAACGCTTGACAGGGTATTTTCTGACGGCGTAGATCCCTTTGAGCTATCGTATAACCAACTCAAAGTCGTCATAGATCTTGAGTTGCTCCAAGTCTAGGTCGAAGGCTATTTCCAATCCAATTATAAGGACCTGATATTCTGCCTCATTATGAGAACATGCCTCGGCAAGAGAAAAAGAAAGAGGCAATATTCCTCCCTTAGAGTCAGGAATACCACTCAGTCTCCTCATTAGTAAAATTCAAAGGCTCCGTCAAAGTACATTTCCCACTCATGAGAAAGCTCTGCACAAAATACTTCTTCATCAGGAAGGTCGCTTGATAATAGAAATTCCTTTGGCACGGGGTGTGCTGCGAGAAAATCAGCCAGGGCTTGGCCCTTGATGGCCTTTTGTGGGACATATGTGATGTCAAACTCCATCAATAATAATGCCCACTTAACAAGACGTCCTGATAGGCATGGGCGTGTCATGAGAAATTTCACAGGATCTGCTTTTTATATAAGTTTCATGTCAAGCTCAAGTAAGTAATGATGGAGTTTTTGTACTATGAAGATCACGGACAAGCACATCTTCACTATAGGGGTGTAATTCCTCTCGGCCCCTTGTATCCTGCGACTGAGGTAGTATAACACAATCTCTTTTCCCTCTTCATTGTTTTATGCCAACAATGCCCCGAGTGACTCGTCCAGAGCAGTCACGTATAGGATGAGAGGCTTTCCCCGCACTGGTGTAGAGACTACTGAAGGGTTGAGTAAATATTGTTTAATGTCATCAAGAGCTGCTTGACATGCTTCATCCCAAATGAATGGAGTATATTTCTTTAGCAGATGCGTAAAAGGTTTACAGCGACCTGAGAGATTTGAGATGAACCTGCTGATGTCCACCAACTGCCCTTGAAGAGAGCATAACTCTTGCAATGTGGTTGGCGACAGCATTTCTTGGATCGCCTTGATCTTGACTGGCTCCACTTCAAGCCCTCGGGTCTAACAATGAACCCTAAGAACTTTCCCGAATGCACGTTGAAAGTGCACTTCAGCGGGTTCATTTTAAGTTGATAGAGACATAGTCGATCAAATACCTTTTCAAGGTCTTTCATGTGAGCATCCTTCTCTTCGGATTTTACCACCACTGCTTTATGTATTATGACCTTGGAGATGGTGCCATTGCTCTTTGGTATTTGGCACCAGCGTTCTTTAATCCAAAATGTATCATTGTGTAACAGAAGACCCCTTTTGGAGTTACGAACGCAGTGGCCTCCTCATCTTCAGATGTCATCCGTATCTGATTATACCTGAAGTATTCATCCAAGAAGGAAAAGATTTGACAGTGAGCCGTAGAGTCGATGAGCATCTCGATAAACGGCAACGAGAAGTCATCCTTAGGACAGGTGGTATTGAGGTCGTAGAAGTCAATGCAGACCCTAATTTGGTCATTCTTCTTCTTGACTGGAATGACATTTGCTAGCCATTTCTGGTACTTGACTTCACGAATGAAACCTGCTTGTCTGAGTTTGGTTACTTAGGCATCTATATGCATTTCGAGGTCAGGCCTATACCTCCTTGACTTCTTCTTGACAGGTTTGATAGTCGGATCAACGACGACTTGAGGGTCCAAACTAAACATCTCATGGTAATGCCAAGCAAAGACATCTCGATTTTCTAACAAGAAAGTAGTGAAATCTTCTTTCTCTTTTAGAGACAGGTTTGCTGAAATAAAAGTGGGTCTGGGGTCGGCTTCGTCTCCAAGATTTATTTCCACAAGCTCGTCTGTTGTGGCTTGACCGCCTTCTTCCCACTCTACTGGGGCCTCCTGCAACTCTTCATTGTTGTTTTCAGAGGTCTTTTGATAGACCTCAAGTGCAGAGACCCATGATCCTGACATCTTTGCCTCTTATAGAGATCCAGGGTGGATCATAATTTCTGCACCTTCCCCAGATTGAGAAACGGAATGATCTTCCATAAATAAAGATTGTTTCTTAGGCTATAGGAGTTCGACTTGGAGATTACAAGGAATTTGAGATTCAACGATTGTGGTTTAAGAAGTGTCCCCATACGAATCACATGGTATTTGAACGGGTGTTTGCCCTGCGCTGGCTGGTACTTCGTAGACTTGTACCATGTGGCAAGTTTCCCGAGAGTAGAAGCTTTGCCCTCTTGATTCTCTCAGTCTTTGCTCAAAGTTAGGCTCATGGGGCCACTGGGGTTTCTTTGGCTTCGATTTTTTATGCTTCTTTGAAGATGGTGGCTCTGCCAGGGCATCAGCAACTGTTAGGAATCCTTCTGCTTGTGCCAGGGTCGTTCTCAATAGTTTCTGTTGCGTCATGCTTATGTTGATCCCTTTGAATTCTCTGTCGAGAGCCTCGAAGTTCGGACATTTCAAGGTTGTACCAGCAGGAGGCATAGGAGAAGAAATATGAGAAGTAGAAGAAGAAGAAGAAGGAGAAGGGTCAGAAAGTAGGGGACTTTTAAGGTCGTTCCCCTCATCAGACCGATATAGGCCGCTTTATACGTCATCACCAGGGTTGGATGTGTGCAGGGATCTTTTAGGTCTTTCCCTTGCTTAGACCATTAAGGAGTACTTTTAATGTCGTCACCCTCATTGGACGTGGATGTCCTATTGATGAGAAGGAAGGAGGATCGTGCTAAGGATAAAATCCAATAAGGTTGGCAGTGGGGGAAGGGGCTTGAGAAATTCCTGCTCAACTGGCGGTTGAACCGTCTTGCTTCTCCGGTGAGCAGCCCTTGGTGCCCATCTCCTTCTGGTTTTTTGAGGTGATGTTTGATTCGTCTCGCTAGGCTTGTGAACAACCTTAGCTTGGTGAATTGTTTCTCGCCTCAAGGACTTGAGTCTGCTTCGCCCCTGGTGGACTATCCATGGATGGGAAGTCAAGGGTTCAGCAGAGTCTGAATCATTGTTAGGAAGGTCTTGTGCTGGGAGGCCCTCCTCTTGCACTGATGGAGTAGTAGCTGGGGATCACTTACTGGAACATCATAAAACTCCAGACATTCTCGTATTTTTTTTTTGAATATGTTATGGAAACTGGTGCATTCCCATAGGTAATGACCTCTTATCTGGTGTTACAAGCACCAACCGTCCTCAGTCCCCTGAAGAAGGGGTCGAGGTTGCCTTGCGGGCTTCGGAGTGATTATGCCTTCGTGAAGCATTACAACGAAGAAGGCGTGACGGATACTAGGGCTTCGTCTTCTTTTTGGATAGTTATTGCATGGGAGGCTTCTGTTTTCCCGAAGGCCTTCTTTAAATCTTCGAGCTTTATTTGACCCTTCTGGATCAAGGCCTCGATAATATCTTTTAGCATGCAGCAATCATCTGTGGGATGGTTGATCCTTCTATGATAAGAGCAATAATTCGCCTGAGTGTCAAGGCCAGCTTGCTCAGGGAACTTGGCTTTTGGAAGCTGAATAATATTCTGTTCCAATAATAACCGGAACAGTGCAAGGACCCATTCCTTCTCAAAGGGGTAGACCTTATTCTTATGCCTGGTGAAATAATTATCTCAATTAAGATTCACCGGCACGGTACTTGATCTTCCATCAGGTCATTGCCCTGAGCTCTCTTGTGGGCTCCAGAGGCATGACCAAAATGACGGGGTTGGTTCAAGATGGTACTCTTAGGGAAGGTCTTCGAATACTAAGGCTGAAGATGCTTGCTCAAAGAAGTACGAGTAGGCAGGAGCAGGGTTGACTCATGAGGAGGCCTAAGTCGAGGGCGAGGGGATGTTTGTGCCGACGATGCGTGTGCACCCCTTGAAGAAGGATCACGGGGGACCTGAGGGTGACCTCGCGCTCGAGCGAGTGATCTGGCCTTAGGAGGCCGCGAGTAGGTATCTATAAGAGAATAGGTAGAGACCTGCCCCTTACAATGTGCGCTTGTATGTGCTGAGTAGGAGGACGAGGAGGTCGTCTCCTATGTACTTGGGTTGGCGCAATGATGGCATTGCCTCGAGTGGTGGGATGCGCATATGAGCAGCGTGTGCAGGACCTGGCCTTGGGAGGTCTGATTCTAGACACGGACTCGAGGTAACATAAGAGTTGCCCCGAGGTGTGGCTCGGGTGGGTGAACCACGATCCTTATGGTGTGTGTGAGAGGTAGAGGCCATAGGGCCTCTGCCTCTATGTTTGGAGCCTCTAGGAATAGGGACTCGTGGTGGTGTAGGAATGTGGGGGGCAGCCTTGTGGCGACCCACAGAAGTAATGGCAAATTGCTTGCCTCCTGCAAAGAGGGCCTTGGCAGCCTTCCAGCGTACCTCGCCAGTACAACTGACAACTATCTTGCCAATGGCTGGGTGCTTGCTGTGTGTGGCAACAGACGTGCTGCCAATGTAGGGTGCCTTGGCGGAGGTTCCACCAGAGCGAGGAGATGGGGAGTGAGGGACCTTTAAGTCCCTCCTCACACTGATCCAGGTTAAGACCTGGGAGCTAGACAAGGGGTCTTTGCTCAAAAGGATGGTTGGGAACAAAGTTGGAGGAACTTATTCCCTAGGGATACTCTCGAATGCGGGGATGAGAAAATCCCCGATCCGGATGATTGAGTTACAGAACCCTCAAGCCATAAGTGATGTGTGAATACAGAAAATAAAAAGGAGAAACTCGCTAAACAAGTATGATCCATTTAAGGGGTAGTAAGTGCCCAGTGGAGTGGCCAAGCTGGTTAGGTGCCTCGATCACACCCTCCAGATCTAGATGATCAGGCGACATGTGTCTCGGGTTTCAGGGGAGACTCGGGACGTTTTTGAGATCGCTCTCTTGGGAACCTTGTTCAAGAACAATGGTAGGTATTACCAACCAATGAGAGAGGAATTTAAGGTGGGTTCGAGACTTACTCGGGTTGGCTCGCGTGGACGCCCTCTTAGATCACGACCTAGTCGTAAAACTGGTTCGGAATCGCCCCCCTTGGCTTGTATTCTCCTGTTTTCTGCAATCACATACATATAGCAAATGTTATAAGACAGGTGGGTTAACAAACCTCACCTTACCTCTTTGGTGAATGTACACAAGCGTGCACATTCATAAGAATAAGAGAAGGAAGACAGGGGAGAGAAGAATTTGACTAGGCGGGGAGATCAGTACAAGGACTAAGATGGTAGGTAATTGGTTGGAAGCGGCAGTAAAACGGGCTCGATAACTCAGACTGGCTCAACAGAGTTACTACTAGACGTCAATACCGATACTGACTAGCTAGATGCGATAGTTAGTCTGTTGTGGCAATAAAGCGGGCATGGTAATTCTGGCACAACAACATTACGGCTAGATGATAGGGCTACCATAAGAGGTTAATCTCAACCCCTCTTAGTCAAACAAAAGGATAAAACAAGGCATAGAAATCATAAAGAGAGAATAAGAGGAGAAGGGAAAGAACGAAGGAGAAGAGTGTGAGAGAAGAGACAAGGAAGGAGAGAGGAGGGAGAAAAACACAGTCGGCGCTAAGCATCACCGGATGTGTTGGAAGAAGAAGAGAAAGAAGATACAGTTGGCACTAGGCATCACGGGCTGTGTTAGAAGAAAAAGAGAGAGAGGACACAGTAGGTGCAAGGTATTGTCGGTTGTGTTAGAGAAAGAGGTGGCAAGGAGAGAGAGGACACATTCAGTGCTAGGTATCGCCGGCTGTGTTAGAGAGAGAGGGAGCAAGAAGGACACAGTCGGGGCTAGGCATTGCCGGCTATTGTTTTTTTAAGAAGAGAAGAGAGAGAAAAACACAATCGACGCTAGGCATTGCCGGATGTATTTTAAGAAGATCGGAGAGAGAAAGAAGCAGTCGATGCTAAGCATTGTCGGCTGTGTTTTAAGAAGAGCAAAGAGAGAAAAACACAATCGGTGCTAGGCATTGCCGGTTGTGTTTTAAGAAGAACAGAAAGGAGATAGGGATGGGAAGAAGAGAGAGAAAGAGAGATAGAGACGAGAAGAAGAGAGAGAAAGAGACGAGAAGAAGAGAGATAGAGATGAGAAGAAGAGAGAAGGAGAGATAGAGACAAAATGAAGAGAGAAAGAGAGATAGAGATGAAAAGAAGAGCAAGAAAGAGAGATAGAGATGAGAAGAATAGAGAGAAAGAGAGATTGAGACGAGAAGAAGAGAAATAAAGAGAGATAGAGATGGGAAGAAGAGAGAGAAGGAGAGATAGAGACGAGAAAAAGAGAGATAAAGATGAGAAGAAGAGAGAGAAATAGAGAGATAGAGATGAGAAGAAGAGAGAGAAATAAGGGAGGAGAGAGAGTTATCTTATCGAAGGGTATTGGTCTTTTTCTTCTCTCTCCTCTCTCCTCTTTCTCTCCAAAATGCACCCACGAGCTTAAGCAAAAATGAAATCTTTATTAGATCTTTAAGAATGAATACAAGGGGATTTTACAATTTAGCTTAGATAGAATTGGGCTCAAACATGGGTGGACGCCCAAAAACTACCTAGAATTGAAGATAATTACAATTTAATTGAATTAAAAGAAATTCTAAAAATGGGTGCAAAAAGATTGTTTTGCCTCTGCCCAACAATGTGTGGAATTGCAGAACAGTCCCTGCTGCCGGAGAACTTGCGTGATCTGCCATGACAGATTCGGGGTTGTTCTGATGCCCGTTTGATCGAAAGATGATTGTTTTCTTGTGGGGCTCGGTATGGAGAACAATTTGATACCAACTTCAAGCCATGAATCATGTTTCTAAGCCATGATCATAAAACTTGAAATTTGCTTGAATCTTGAAAACTCTGGATCGATTATGTGCTCATTTCTTAATGTTTTTCTTCAGTTTCTTCACTGAATCACACTGAGCATGCCGTCATGATCACGTTGTAATAAACACAGCTCGGTTTCGTGTCCGGATAAAGATTTCGTCGTCTTGAGTTTTTTGCCAGAATCTTGAAATCTAGCGGCCGGAATTTACGACAGCTTCGATGCCTCCGTGTGTGAAATCCAATCGTTCATCATACGCGGGGTTCGGACCAGAGATAGCCACGAACCTTGCACACATAATGCAATTGGTTTTGTGCCGATCAGGTATGGGACCATCATAATTTGGTCGCTCGAGTGAAGCGTGCTGTTGCTGAATTTTCTACAATTTTCTTCATGGATCAGCAACTTCTCTCTAGTTTTTCTCCCTGCTTGGGCATCATCAATGGGCGTACCACATATCAAAACGCTCGTCTTGATGAGACAAACATGCTCACAAAATTTGAGAGCCATCTGACATGGAAAGATTGAGATATAGGCTCTGAAAGTCACTGCCCGTGACTGTAAAAATAACCACCTTTAATGGTGTGCTGGTGCAGGGTGGCCACACTGGAATAGTGTGCGGCCTACCCTTTTGGTATTTTACACATAACTTTGTCTTGAAGTGCCCGATTAAAACGAAACTTGACCCGCAGGGGTTTTCGACCGTGTCGGATTCAATGGTGGTAGTCCCACAGCTATTTGACATACCAAAAATATAGTTTTAGTTTCGGGGTCTATTTCAAGGTGCTAGATGCCGATTTTACCGAAATTGTTTCTTTGTGTTCACTGCCTTAGATATGTCTGACCACGATGAAACTTGGCAGGTGACATTTTGGAGTGTTAATGAAGACCTTAACCGATTCTAGGGCCATTATGAAACTATCAAAATTTCCACTGTTTTGTAGGATTTATTGACCTGCTTCCTCTTTATTTCGCATTGGGGACCAAGGTGCTGAAAAATGCATTCAAACAAGTACCTCAACTTATTTTTTTTTGCGAAAAATACCTCAAATTATTTTTCTTTACCTAATTATTTTTTTATTTTCAAAAATAACCTTAACATATTTATTTATGAAAAAATACCACAAATTATTTTTCTATACCTCATTTTATTTTTTATTACAAAAAAGTACCTCAATTTATTTTTCAAATGAAAAATACCTCATTTTATTATTAATTACCAAAAAGTAGCTCAATTTATTTTTTACCAAAAAATACCTCACATTATTTTTCCTTACATCATTTTATTTTTTATTATCAAAAATTACCTCGATTTATTTATTTTTACAAAAAAGACATCAAATTATTTTTCTCTGCCTAATTTTATTTTTTCTTATCAAAAAATATCTCAAACTATTTTTCCTTACCTCATTTTTTTTTTTTTCCCCCCCCCAAAAAGTACCTGAGTTTATTTTTTTCACCAAAGAGTATGTCAATTTATTTATTTTACCAGAAAACACCTCAGTTTATTTTAATTACCGAAGAGTACCTCAAATTATATTTTAATCAAATAAATACTTCAAATTACTTTTCTTTACTATATTTAGTTATTATTTTTACCGAAAAGTAGCTCAATTTATTTTTAAAACAAAAAATATCTCAGTTTATTTTAATTTCCAAAATTTACCTCAATTTATTACTTGACCAAGAAAATACCTCAAATTATTTTTCGTTATCCCATTTTATTTTTTATTACCAAAAGGCACCTCAATTTGTTTTTAACAAAAAATCCATCGAAATTTTTTTTTAACCTAATTTTATTTTTTATTACCAATAATACCTCAACCGATTTGTTTACAAAGCAAAAAGTCTCATTATATTTTCCTTTACCTCATCTTGCTTTTTATTACCGGAAACGTAACCCATTTTATTTCTATTAAAAAAATACCTGACTTTTTTTCTTAATTACCAAAGGGTACCTCAATTTATTTATTTTTACAAAAAATCCTCAAATTATTTTTCTTTACCTTATTTTTTTTTTATTACCAAAAAGTACCTTCATTTATTTTTTTAACAAAAAATTACCTCAAATTAGTTTCCTTTAACAAGTTTTATTTTTTATTAGCAAAAAGTTCCTTGATTTGTTTTTTTCATCAAGAATACCTCATTATATTTTTTTTTACCTAATATTATTTTTTATTTCCCAAAAGTACCTCAAATATTTTTTTTTCCTCATTTTATTCTTTATTTCCAAATAATTCCTCAATTTATTTTTCAAACGAATAATACCTCAGTTCAAAAAGTACGTCAATTTATTTCTTTAGCAAAAAATACCTCTAATTATTTTTCTTTACTTAATTGTTTTTTTATTTCAAAAAATAACCTGAACTTATTTTTTTTTATGGAAAAATACCAAAAATTATTTTTATATACCGCTTTTTTTCTTATTACAAAGAGGCCACCTCAATTTATTTTTCAAATAAAAAATACCTCAGTTTATTTTTAATTACAAAAAAGTAACAATTTATTTTTTACCAAAAAAAACCTCACATTATTTTTTCTTACGTCGTTTTATTTTTTATTACCAAAACGCACCTCGATTTATTTATTTTTATTAAAAATATATCAAATTATTTTTTTTACCTTATTTTATTTTTTCTTACCAAAAAATAACTCAAATTATTTATCCTTCCCTCATTTTTTTTTCGGTAACCAAAAAATACCTCGGTTTATTTTAATTACCGAAGAGTACCTCATTCTTTCTTTTTTTTTACCAAAAAGCTCCTCAGTTTATTTTAATGACCGAAAAGTACCAAAAAATTATTTTTTTAGCAAATTACTTTTCTTTACCATATTTAATTATAATTTTTACTGAAATGTTGCTCAATTTATTTTTAAAAAGAATAATATCTCAGTTTATTTTAAGTTCCAAAATTTTTTTTTAGTTTATTATTTGACCATCAAATTTTTTTTTCCTTACCCCATTTTATTTTTTATTACCATTTGGCACCTCAATTTGGTTTCAACAAAAAATACATCAAAATATATTTTTTTTAACCTAATTTTAATTTTTATTACAAAAAATACCTCAACCGATTTGTTTACAAAACAAAAAACCCCAGTTTCTTTTAATTACCAAAAAGTTAATATATTTATTTTTTTACCAAAAACGTACCGCATTATATTTTTCTTTACCTGATACTATTTTTTATTTTCCAAAATTACTTCAATTTTTTTATTTTTTTACCAAAAAATTCTTCAAATTATTTTTTTATCTCATTTTATTTTTTATTACCAAATAATTTATCAATTTTTTTGTAAGCAAAAAATACCTCAGTTTATTCTGATTTACCAAACGTACCTCAATTTATTTATTTTAGCAGAAAACACCTCAACTGTTTTTTCTTTACCTCATTTTTATCTTTTATTTCAATAAATAACCTCAACTTATTTTTTATCAAAGAATACCGCAAATTATTTTTTCTTACCTCATTTTTTTTTTGTTACAAAAAGGAGCACACCAATTAATTTTTTTCACAACAAATACATCAAAATATTTTTATTTTTCTTGACCTCATTTTATTTATTTACAAAAAAAAATACCCCAATTTATTTTTTAACCAAAAAATGCCTCAAATTATTTTCCTTTACCTCATCTTGTTTTTTATTACCGAAAAGGTAACCTATTTTATTTCTATATAAAAAATACCTGAGTTTTTTTTTATTACCAAAGAGTACCTCAATTTATTTATTTTTACAAAAAATCCTCAAATTAGTTTCCTTTACCTTATTTTATTTTTAATTACGAAAAAGTACCTCGATTTATTCTTTTAACAGAAAATTGCCTCAAATTAGTTTCTTTTAACTAGTTTTATTTTTTATTAGCAAAAAGTTCCTCGATTTATTTTTTTCATGAAAAATACCTCATTTTTTTCTTTACCTGATACTATTTTTTATTTCCCAAAAGCACCTCAAATATATTTTTTTCCTCATTTTATTTTTTATTTTCAAATAATTCCTCAATTTATTTTTCAAACAAATAATACCTTAGTTTATTCTAATTTACAAAAAGTACATCAATTTATTTCTTTAGCAAAAAATACCTCTAATTATTTTTCTTTATCTAATTTTTTTTTTATTTCAAAAAATAACCTCAACTTATTTTTTTACAGAAAAATATGACAAATTATTTTTCACCTCATTTTGTTTTTTATTACAAGGAGGCCACAACAATTTATTTTTGAAACGAAAATACCGCTGTTTATTTTTAATTTCGAAAAAGTAGCAATTTATTTTTTACCAAAAAAAACCTCACGTTAATTTTTCTTACGTCATTTTATTTTTTATTACCAAAACACACCTTGATTTTTTTTTACTAGAAAAATATCAAATTAGTTTTCTTTACCTCATTTTTTTTTTCCTTACCAAAAAATAACTCAAATTATTTTTCTTTACCTCATTTTGTTTTTTGGTAACCAAAAAGTGCCACAGTTTATTATAATTACAATAGAGTAACCTCAATTTATATTTTTTGCCGAAAAACACCTCAATTTATTTTAATTACCGAAGAGTACCTCAAATTCTTTTTTTAACCAAATACCCCAAATTACTTTTCTTTAACATATTTAATTATTATTATTACCTAACAGTAGCTCAATTTATTTTTAAAAAGAAAAATATCTCAGTTTATTTTAATTTCCAAAATTTACCTCAATTTATTATTTGACCATCAAATTATTTTTTCCTTACCCGATTTAATTTTTTATTGATATTAGGCACCTCAATTTGTTTCTAACAAAAAATACATAAAAATATTTTTTTTTACCTAATTTTAGTTTTTATTTCCAAAAAAACCTCAACTGATTTTCAACTGAATTGCCAAATGTACCTCAATTTATTTATTTTAATATAAAACACCCTAAAATTTTTTTCTTTACCTCATTTTAAATTTTTATTTCAATGAATAACCTCAACTTATTTTTTACTAAATAATAGCATAAATGTTTTTTCATTACCTCATTTTATGTTTTATTGCAAAAAAGTACCTCAATATTGCCTTTATTCAAGCGAAAAATACCTTAGTTTATTTTTTGTTACCAAAAAGTATCTCAATTTTTTTTTTATCAAAAAATATCATAAATCATTTTTTCTTACCTCATTTTTTTCTTTATTACAAAAAAGAGCACACCAAATTAGTTTTTTCAGAACAAATATATCAAATTTTTTCTATGTTTCTTGACCTCATTTTATTTTTTGTTACAAAAAAAATACCCCAATTTATTTTTTAACCAAAAAATGCCTCAAATTATTTTCCTTTACCTCATCTTGTTTTTTATTACCAAAAAGATAACCTATTTTATTTCTATATAAAAAATACCTGAGTTTTTTTTTTAATTACCAAAGGTTACCTCAATTTATTTATTTTACAAAAAAATCCTCAAATTATATTACTTTACCTTATTTTAATTTTTTATTACCAAAAAGTACCTCTATTTATTCTTTCCACAAAAAATTACCTGAAATTAGTTTCTTTTAACTAGTTTTATTTTTTATTAGCAAAAAGTTCCTCGATTTATTTTTTTCATAAAAAATACCTCATTATATTTTTCTTTACCTTATATTATTTTTTATTCCCAAAAAGTACCTCAAATATATTTTTTCCTCGTTTTATTCTTTATTTCCAAATAATTCCTCAATTTATTTTTCAAAAGAATAATACCTCATTTTATTCTAATTTGCAAAAAGTACCTCAATTTATTTCTTTAGCGAAAAATACCTCTAATTATTTTTCTTTACCGAATTGTTTTTTTATTTTCAAAAATAACCTCAACTTATTTTTTCACTGAAAAATACCACAAATTATTTTTCTATACCTCATTTTATTTTTTATTACAAAGAGGCCACCTTAATTTATTTGTTTAATGCAATATACCTCATTTTATTTTTAATTACCAAAAGGTAGCAATTTATTTTTTGCCAAAAAACGCCTCACATTATATTTTCTTACGTCATTTTATTTTTTATTACCAAAACGTACCTAGATTTGTTTTCCTTACTAAAAAAATATCAAATTAGTTTTCTTTGCCCCATTTTATTTTTTCTTACCAAAAAATAACTTAAATTATTTTTCTTTACCTCATTTTTTTTCGGAAACCAAAAAGTACCAATGTTTATTATAATTACAATAGAGTACCTAATTTTATTTATTTTACCTAAAAGCACCTCTGTTTATTTTAATTACCGAAGAGTACCTCGAATTATTTTTTCAACCAATTACCTCAAATTACTTTTCTTTACCATATTTAATTATTATTTTTAGCGAAAAGTAACTCAATTTATTTTTAAAAAGAAAAATATCATTATTTGACCATCAAATTATTTTTCCTTACCCCATTTTAATTTGTATTTAACAAAAAATACATCAAAATAGATTTTTTAACCCTTTTTTTTTTTTCCTTACATAAAATACCTCAACCGATTTTCAACTAATTTGCCAAACGTACCTCAATTTATTTATTTTAGCATAAAACACCTCAAATGTTTTTTCTTTACCTCATTTTTATTTTTTATTTCAATAAAAAATCTAAACTTATTTTTTACCAAATAATACCACAAATTATTTTTCGTTACCTCATTTTATGTTTTATTGCAAAAAAGTACCTCAATATTGCTATTATTCAAGCGAAAAAATACCTCACCAAAAAGTATCTCAATTTATTTTTTTATCAAAAAATACTGTAAATTATTTTTTCTTACCTCATTTTTTTTTTTATTACAGAAAAGAGCACGCCAATTGATGTTTTTCACAACAATTACATCAAATTATTTTTATTTTTCTTGACCTCATTTTATTTTCTGTTACAAAAAAAATATCCCAATTTATTTTTTTACCAAAAAATGCCTCAACTTAATTTCCTTTACCTTATCTTGTTTTTTTGTTGCTAGAAAGGTAACCCATTTTATTTCTATATAAAAAATACCTGAGTTTTTTTTAATTGCCAAAAGGTCCCTCAATTTATTTATTTTTACAAAAAATCCTCAAATTATTTTTTTTTACCTTATTTTATTTATAATTACATAAAAGTACCTCTGTTTATTCTTTCAACAGAAAAGTACCTCAAATTAGTTTCTTTTAATTAATTTTATTTTTTATTAGCAAAATGTTCCTCAATTTATTTTTTTCATCAAAAAAACCTCATTATATTTTTCTTTTCCTAATATTATTTTTTATTTCCAGAAAGTACCTCAAATGTTTTTTTTTCCTCATCCAAATAATTCCTCAATTTAATTTTCAAACGATTCATACCACATATTATTCTAATTTTTAAAAGTGCTGCAATTTATTTCTTTAGCGAAAAATGCCTCTAATTATTTTTCTTTACCTAATTGTTTTTTATTTAGAAAAACCTCAACATATTTTTTTACGGAAACATACCACAAATTATTTTTCTATACCTCATTTTACTTTTTATTACAAAGAGGCCACCACCATTTATTTTTCAAACGAAAAATACCTCAATTTATTTTTAATTACCAAAAAGTAGCACTTTATTTTTTACCTAAAAAAACCTCAGTATTTTTTCTTACGTCATTTTATTTTTTTTTACCAAAACACACCTCGATTTTTTTTTTACCTCATTTTATTTTTTCTTACCAAAAATAACTCAAATTATTTTTCCTTACCTCATTTTTCTTTTTCGGTAACCAAAAAGTACCACAGTTTATTATAATTACAATAGCGTACCTCAATTTATTTATTTTTTACCTAAAAGCACCTCAGTTTTTTTTAATTATCGAAGAGTACCTCGAAATCTTTTTTTAACCAAATACCTCAAATTACTTTTCTTTACCATATTTAATTATTATTTTTTCCGAAAAGTAGCTCAATTCACTTTAAAAAAAAGTAAAATATCTCAGTTTATTTTAATTTCCAAAAGTTACTACCTCAATTTATTTTTTGACCATCAAATTATTTGTCCTCACCCCATTTTATTTTTTATTACAATTAGGAACCTCTATTTGTTTTTAACCAAAAATATATCGAAATATTTTTTTTTAACTTAATTTTATTTTTTATTACCAAAAACACCTTAACCAATTTTCAATTGATTTGCAAAACGTACCACAATTTATTTATTTTAGCATAAAACAACTCAAATGTTTTTTCTTTACTTCATTTTTATTTTTTATTTCAATAAGTAACCTCAACTTATTTTTTCCCAAATAATAGCATTAATTATTTTTCATTACCTCATTTTATGTTTTATTGCAAAAAAGTACCTCAATATTGTTATTATTCAAGCAAAAAATACCTCACCAAAAAAAATCTCAATTTATTTTTATCAAAAAATACCGCAAATTATTTTTTCTTACCTCATTTTTTTTGTATTCCAAAAAAAAGCACACTAGTATATTTTTTTTTAAAGCAAATACATCCAATTTTTTTATTTTACTTGACCTCATTTTATTTTCTGTTAAAAGAAAATACGCCAATTTATATTTTAACCAAAAAATGCCTCGAATTATTTTCCATTACCTCATCTTATTTTTAATTGTTGGAAAGGTAACCCATTTTATTTCTATATTAAAAATACCGGAGTTTTTTTTTAATTACCACAAGTTACCTCAATTTATTTATTTTTACAAAAATCCTCAAATTAGTTCTCTTCACCATATTTTATTTATATTACAGAAAAGTACGTCTATTTATTGTTTCAACAAAAAATTACCTCAATTTAGTTTCTTGTAACTAGTTCTATTTTTTATTTCCAAAATGATCCTCGATTTATTTTTTTCATTGAAAAAATTGCATTATATTTTCTTTACCTGTTATGATTTTTTATTTCCGTAAAGTACCTCAAATGTTTTTTTTTTCCTCATTTTATTATTTATTTTCAAATAATTCCCCAATTTAATTTTCAAACGAATAGTACCACAGTTTATTCTAATTTGCAAAAGTACCTCAATTTATTTATGTAGAGAAAAATACCTCTAATTATTTTTCTTTACTTAATTCTTTTTTTATTTGAAAAAATAACCTCAACTTATTTTTTACTGAAAAATTCCACAAACTATTTTTCTATACCTCATGTTATTTTTTATTACACAGAGGCTGCCACAATTTTTTTTCAAATAAAAAATACCTCAGTTTATTTTTAATTACCAAAAAGTAGCAATTTATTTTTTACAAAAAATTACCACACATTATTTTTAATTAGGTCATTTTATTTTTTATTACCAAAAATCACCTCGATTAATGTTTTTTACTAAAAAAATATCAAATATTTTTTCTTACCTCATTTTATTTTTTCTTACCAATAAAATATTAAAAAAGTACCACAGTTTATTATAATTACAATAGAGTACCTAAATTTATTTATTTTTATCTAAAAGCACCTCAGTTTATTTTAATTACCGAAGAGTATCTCAAATTACTTTTCCTTGCCATATTTAATCATTATTTTTACCGAAAAGTAGCTCAATTTATTTCTTAAAAGAAAAATATCTCAGTTTATTTTAATTTCAAAATTTTACTTCAATTTATTATTTGACCATCAAATTATGTTTCCTTACTCCATTTTATTTTTTATTACCATTAGGCATCTCAAATTGTTTTTAACAAAAAATACATCAAAATATTTTTTTTTTAACCTATTTTTATTTTTTATTACCAAAAAATACCTCAACCGATTTTCAACTGATTTGCAAAATGTACCTCAAGTTATTTATTTTAGCATAAAACACCTCAAAATGTTTTTCTATACCAGATTTTTATTTGTTTGTTTCAATAAAAAAGCTCAACTTATCTTTTACCACAAATTATTTTTCATTACCTCATTTTATGTTTTATTGCAAAAAAGTACCTCAATATTGCTATTATTCAAGCGAAAAACTACCTCGCCAAAAAGTATCTCAATTTATTTTTTATCAAAAAATACCGCAAATTATTTTTTCTTACCTCATTTTTTTTTATTACAAAAAAGAGCACACCAATTTATGTTTTTGCACAACAATTACATCATATTATTTTTATTTTTCTTGACCTCATTTTATTTTCTGTTACAAAAAACATATCCCAATTTATTTTTTTACCAATAAATGCCTCAAATTATTTTCCTTTACCTAATCTAGTTTTTTATTACAAGAAAGGTAACCCATTTTAATTACCAAAAGGTACCCCAATTTATTTATTTTTACGAAAATACTCTAATTTATTTTTGTTTACCTTATTTTATTTTTTATTACCCAAAAGTACCTCTATTTATTCTTTCAACAAAAAATTACCTCAAATTAGTTTCTTTCAACTAGTTTTAGTTTTTTGTAGCAAAAAGTTCCACGGTTTATTTTTCTCATAAAAAATACCTCATTATATTTTTTTTTACCTGATATTATTTTTTATTTCCCAAAAGTACCTCAAATGTTTTTTTTTCCTCATTTTATATTTTATTTCCTAATAATTCCTCAATTTATTTTTCAAACGAAAATACCTCAGTTTATTCTAATTTGCAAAACTACCTCAATTTATTTCTTTAGGGAAAAATACCTCTAATTAATTTTCTTTACCTACTTTTGTTTTCATTTAAAAAAATAACCTAAACTGAATTTTTTGCTAAAAAACACCAAAAATTAGGTACTACTACTAGTAGTACTATTACTAGTACTGGTACTACTACTAGTAGTACTAGTAGTGCATACTAGTAGTACGTACTAGTTGTGTAGTTGTACATACTACCCATACATACTAGTAGTACTAGTACTAGTAGTACGTGCTAGTACTAGTCGTACATACAATAGTAGTACGTACTACTAGTATCTACTACTAGTCGCACTAGTATGTACTACTAATATATATTAGTAGTACATATTAGTAGTAAATACTAGTAGTACTAGTACTAGTACTAGTACTACTAGTATTTACTACTAATATGTACTACTAGTATTAATACGTACTAATTGTACTAGTACTACTTGTACCAGTACTACTAGAACGAGTACAACTAGTTCTAGAACTACTAGTACGTACTACAAGTACTAGTATGTACTACTAATACTAATAGTACTAGCACTAATAATACCAGTACTATTAATATGTACTACTAGTACTAGTACGTACGTACTACAAGGAGTAGTTTTAGTACTAGTAGTAGCATTAGAACTATTAGTAATACTACTAGTAGTACTAATACTATTAATACTAGTACTAGTAGTACTCGTACTATTAGTAGTACTAATACTAATACTTGTACTAGTACCAGTAGGACTAATAGTATTAGTAGTACTAATACTAGTAGTACATACTAGTAGTATGTACTACTAGTATGTACTACTAGTACTTCTAGTATGTACTACTAACAGTTTTAGTATGTACTACTAATACTAGTATGTACTACTAGTACTAATAGTACTAGCAGCAGTAATACTAGCACTACTAGTATATACTACAAGTACTAGTACTAGTACAATTAGTGCAATGAGTACTATTAGTACTAGTACTAGTAGGACTAATAGTACAAGTAGTACATACTACTAGTACATACTAGTAATACTAAAAGTACTAGTACTAATAGTATATACTAGTAGTATGGACTGCTAGTATATACTAGTAGTATGTACTACTACTACTTCTCGTAGTTTCTACTAGTACTAGTACAAGTACTAGTAGTACGTACTAATACTATTAGTACATACTAGTATGTACTATTAGTACTTCTTGTATGTACTACTAGTATGTTCTTCTAGTAGTAGTAATAGTATGTACTAGTAGTATGTACTTCTAGTAGTAGTAATAGTATGTACTAGTAGTATGTACTACTAGTACTAGTATTAGTACTTCTAGTATGTACTACAATTTGTAGCATACTACTAATATGTACTAGTACTAGTAGTAGTAGTAGTAGTACGTACTCGTACAAGTAGTAGTAGTACGTACTAGTACTAGTACTACATATTAATACTAATAGTATATGCTACTAGTACTAGTACATACTACTACTACAAATAGTACATATTACTAGTACTAGTACATACTACTACTAGTAGTACTAATTGTACAACTAGTCTGTTGTAGTAGTACATATGTAGTACGTAGTACTAGTAAATATGTAGTATGTACTAGTACTGCTACATATGTACTAGTACTAGTAGTAGTATATACTACTAGTAGTAGTATATAGTACTAGTACTACTACTACATGAAATATATACTAGTACTAGTACTAGTAGTACTACATTCTAGTATGTAGTACTAGTACATATTAGTACTACAAAGTACATACAAGTATACGTGTACTACATAGTACATACCAAAGTACTACTAGTTGAACTAGTACTAGTAGTACATACTAATAGTATGTACTAAGAGTACCTACTAGTATTACGTATTAGTACTAGTAGTACTAGTAATACATACTAGTAGTACTAGTTGTAGTAGTACAAGTACTAGAATCACTAGTAGTACATACTAATCGTACGAACTACTATTACATAATAGTACTACTACTAGTACATAATAATTCTACTACTACTAGTACTAGTAGTACGTACTACTAGTAGAACGTACTAGTATTAGTAGTACATACTAGTACTAGTACTAGTATTAGTATGTACTAGTACTACTACTAGTATGTACTAGTACTAGTACTAGTAGTACATACTAGTAGTATTAGTAATAGAGTTACTAGTACTAGTACTAGTATGAGTAGTACATACTAGTAGTACCAGTAGTAGTACTAGTACTACTAGTATATACCATTAGTATGTACTACTAGTAATAGTACGTACTACTATTACACATGTACTAGTACTAGTATGTACTACTAGTACATACTAATAGTACATACTAGTAGTACTAGTAGTATATACTACTAGTACATACTAGTACTGCTACTAATACTAGTGCTACAACAAGTAGTACTAGGAGTACATAATACTAGTACTACTACTACTAATACTAGTGCTACAACTAATAGTACTAGTACTAGTAGTACGTACTACTACTAGTAGTACATACTAGTAGTACTAGTACATATGTAGTATGTATTACTAATACACATGTGTAGATGTGTACTACACGTACACGTGTATATATGTACTAATAGTACATGTATTAGTACATAATACAAATGTACACATGTACATATGTAGTACATATGTACACATGTACTAGTAGTATGTACTATGTACTACTAGAACATATATACTATTTATTACTAATAGTACATATGTACTAGTAGTACATATACATAAGTGTACATATGTATTAGTACATAGGTGTACAAGTACTAGTAGTACAACTAGTACTAGTCATAGTATTATGTACTATGTACTACTAGTAAATATGTATTACAAGTCATACTAGTACTAGTAGTACTACATATTACTACTGGTTCTTACATATGAAGTACTACTAGTACATACATATGTATGCACTAATAGTACATTTGTATGTAGTACATAGCACTACTAGTACAAGTAGTACTATTATTAGTACATAGTACTAGTAGTACTACTATTAGTACATAGTACTATACAGTACTACTACTACATATGTAGACATGTACATATGTAATGGTATTACATATATATTACTACGTAGTAGTACTATGTAGTACTAGTAGTAGTATATATGTACTATTATGTACATTCTAGTAGTACATAGGTATCTACTACTAGTATATATGTACTAGTAGTACTAGCAGTACGAGTACTAGTACATATGTACTACTAGTTCTAGTAGTATTACTAGTAGTACTAGATGTACTAGTAATACCAGCTATACCAGTATTAGTACATATGTCTAATACTTGTTGTATTAGTAATAGTACATACTAGTAGTAGCAGTAGTACATACTACTGGTATGTGCTACATATGTAGTAGTATTACATATGTACTACTGGTAGTACTACGTAGTACTCTCAGTAGTAGTACTATATTGTACTAGTACAACATAATAGTAAGTACATTTTACTACAAGTAGATGTACATATGTAGTAGTATGTACTTGTAGTCCTAGTCGTACATACTAGTAATAGTATGTATGAACTACTATGTATGTGCTAGTAGTACATAAGTATGCTCTACTAATACATATGTATTAGTAGTACTCGTAGTACATGCTAATATTATGTACTACTATCACTACTCATATGTACTAATAGTACTACTAGTATATACTACTAGTACTACTATTATGTACTACTAATATGTACTACTAGTACTACTAGTATGTACTACTAGTACATAGTAGTAGTAGTACTATTAGTATGTACTATGTAGTACTAGTAAAACATTCTAGAATGTAGTACGACTCGTAGTAGTAGTACTAGTACAAATGTACTAGTATTAGTAGTACTAGTAGTACATACTACTAGTAGATGTATATATGTAGTAGTATGTATTAGTAGTACTAGCATGTACTAGTAGTACTAGTAGTACTAGTAGTACATACTACTAGTAGATGTACATATGTAATAGTATGTATTAGTAGTACTAGTATGTACTAGTAGTACTAGTAGAGCTAGTAGTACATAGTACTAGTAGTACTATTAGCGGTACTACTCTAATACTATTAGCAGTACTACTATTAATACTACAAGTATGTACTATGTTAGTTCTAGTATGTCTAATACTACATACTAGAATGTACGACTACTCGTAGTAGTACTAGTACATACTACTAGTAGTAGCATTAGTATATATGTACTAGTAGTAATAGTACATGTAGTATGTACTACTACTAGTACTAGTAGTAGTACATACTACATATGTACCAGTACTACACACTAGTAGTACTCGTACTCTTAGTAGTACTACTACATACTAGTATGTAATACTACTAGTCATACTAGTAATACATACTAGTACTACATAAGTACTAGTACATATTTATTAGTAGATACTAGTATTACAAGTACATACTAGTATATACTACTACTAATAGTACTAGTACATACTACTAGTAGTCGTAGTACTACTTCGAGTACGTACATACTACTAGAACTAGTACTAGTAGTACATACTTGTACATATTGTGAATGTACATAGTACTACATATGTACATAGTACTTGCATGTACATATGTACATATATTAGTTGTTTCAGTACCAATACAGTCCGCACTGATGTCTATAACTAATAGTACTACAAAGTACTATTACTAGTAGTAGTACTTAGTAGTAATAGTACTACTATAATACTATTAGTAGTACTACTATTATTAATACTTAGTAGTAATAGTACTTCTAAGCTGCACAAGGTGGAGTAGTTTAGGGTCATGCATAATGTACTACGAGTATGTACTACTAGTAAATACTAGTAGTACAAGTATGTACTACTGGTACGTTCTACTAGTATGTAGTAGTAGTATATTATAATAGTACATACCAACTACATAATACATAATAGTACAAGTAGTACTACCATATGTACTACTAGTAATAGTTGTATTACTAGTAGTACATTCCAGTAGGACCAGTTGTACTAGTAGTACATACTACTAGTATGTACTAGTAATACTACTTCTACGTACTATTAGTACAACTAGTATGTACTAGTAGTACGTAGTACTAGTACTACTAGTAGTATATAGTACTAGTACTGTTAGTAATACATAGTACTACTACTATGTACTAGTACTACTATTAGTACTATTACTAGTAGTACATACTACTACTACTACGTACGACTAATGCTACTACTACTACTAGTACATACTACTACTATTATGTAGTATTAATACTACTAGTAGTACTAGTACTATGTACTAGTAGTACATAGTAGTGTACTATGTACTACAAGTATGTACTAGTACTATATACTAGAATGTAGTACTACTGGTTGTAGTATTAGTACATACTACTAGTAATAGTACTAATACATATGTAGTACTAGTAGAACATACTAGTAGTACATAGTAGTATTATTAGTACTACGTATGTACTAGTACTAGTAGTACATATGTACTATTACATACTAGTAGTACTAGTACTACTAGTACATACTAGTTTGTATTACTACTAATAGTGCTAATATGTACTACTAGTACATACTACTAGTACTACTAGTAGTATTACTACTACTAGTATGTACATACTACTACTACTGATATTAATAGTATTAAGTATTAAAAAGATGATCTAGTTGTAGTATTAATAATAGTACTTTTAGTAATACTACTAGTACGTACTACTAGTACTAGTACTAATATTAGTGCTAGTACTACTACAAGTACTACTTGTATGCATTACTACTAGTACTAGTACTAGTAGGTACAACTACTAGTACTACTAGTATGTATTAGAAGTACTAGTACTAGTATTAATACTAGTACAAGTAGTAGTAGAATGTACTAGTACTTCAAGTATGTACTAGTTTGTACTAGTATGTACTACTAGTATGTACAACTAGTACTAGTACTAGTAGTCGTATTAGTACTACTAGAAAGTACTACTTGTACGTACTAGTACTACTAGTAGTACTAATACTAGTAGTACATATTAGTAGTATTAGTACGTACTACAAGTACTAGTGCTACTAGTATTAGTACTACTACTATTAATATGTACGTACTAGTAGTAGTAGTAGTAGTACTAGTATGTACTAGTAGTATAAACTACTAATATATACTACTAGTAGTGCCTAATATATACTAGTAGTAGTACTAGTACATACTAGTAGTACTAGTAAGTACTAATAGTATTACCAGTATGTTATACTAGTAGTACTAGTACTAGTAGTACAAGAACTACTAGTAGTACGTACTAGTACTACTGGTTTGTACTATTAGTATGTATTATACTACTAGTATGTACTACTAGTACTAGTACTAGTAGTACTACACTGTACATATGTACTATGTAGTACATGTACGTATGTGTACATATGTACTAGTACATATGTGTACTAATATTTACTAGTACATATGTGTACTAATACTAGTAGTACTATATAATATAAACTACTAATAGTACTACTAGGACATATGTACTACATAGTACATACAAGTACAAGTAGTAGTACTACTAGTAGAATATATGTATTACATAGTATTACTAGTAGTTACTATGTAGTAGTACTACTACATATGTAGTGCTATTACATAGTACTGCTAACTAGTACTACATAGTACTATATACATTGTACTACTAATAGTATTATGTACTACTTGTAGATGTACATATGTAGTAGTATGTACCAGTAGTACATACTAGTAGTGGTATAAATGTACTACTATGTATGTACTAGTAGCACATATGTACTAGTACTAGTACATACTAGTATGTACTAGTATGTACATAGTACTGCTAATAGCAATATGTACTACTAGTAGATGTACATATGTAGTAGTAAGTACTAGTAGTACTAGTAGTCGTATGTACTACTACTAGATGTACATATGTAGTAGTATGTACTAGTAGTACTAATACTATTAGTATGTACTAGTAGTACTAATATGTGCTAATATGTACAAGTAGTACTAATAGAACTAGTACTAGTAGCACTAATACTAGTAGAACTAGTACTAGTAGTTCAATGTAGTACATGTACTTATGTAGTAGTACTACAAGTGTACTACTAACTAGTACTACATAGTACTACTATTAGTAGTATGTGCTACTAGTAGATATACATATGTAATTGTATGTACTAGTAGTACTATTGCTACTAATACACATATGTATTAGTAAATATGTGTACTAGTACTAGTAGTACTATTTATTATGTACTACTAGTAGTACTACTAGCACATATGTATTATATAGTACATCTAGTACAAGTAGTACTACCATATGTACTACTAGTAATAGTTGTATTACTAGTAGTACTTTCCAGTAGGACCAGTTGTACTAGTAGTACATACTACTAGTATGTACTAGTAGTGCTACTTGTATGTACTACTAGTACTATTAGTACTACTAGTATGTACTAGTAGTACTTGTAATACAAAGTACTAGTACTACTAGTAGTATATAGTACTAATACTACTAGTAATACATAGTACTACTACTATGTACTAGTACTACTATTAATACCACTACTAGAAGTACATACTACTACTACTACTAGTACATACTACTACTATTATGTACTACTAGTAGTACTAGTACTATGGACTAGTTGTACATAGTACTAGTACTACTAGTATGTACTATGTAGTACTAGTATGTACTTGTACTATATACTAAAATGTAGTGCTACTAGTAGTTGTATTAGTACATACTACTAGTAGTAGTACTAGTACATATGTAGTACTAGTAGAACATACTAGTAGTACATAGTAGTACTATTAGTACTACGTAGGTACCAGTACTAGTAGTACATATGTATTATTACATACTAGTAGTGCTAGTACTACTAGTACATACTAGTTTGTATTACTACTAATATACTAGTCTGTACTACTAGTCCATACTGCTAGTACTCCTAGTAGTATTACTACTACTAGTATGTACATACTACTACTAGTACTAGTACTATTGATATTAGTAGTGCTAAGTACTAATAAGATGATCTACTTGTAGTATTAATAATAGTACTTCTAGTAGAATTAATACTACTACTAGTAGTAGTATTAACAGCAGTACTACTAGTAGTACTAATACTACAACTTATGGAAATACTTCGGTTTCTTACTCGTGCAAATGAATTATTTTTGGGCAACTTGGACAACTTATAACAATGTTTGTCCCGCATATCACTTGGAAGATCGGGATATTTACAAAAGGCTTTATAGAGCTTTCGTCTCTATAAAGTAATAATACAAGTACTAGTACTAGTACTACAAGTCTGTACTACTAATATATATTACTATTAGAACTATTAGTACTACTAGAACTATTAGTAATAATACAAGTACTAGTACTAGTACTACAAGTCTGTACTACTAATATATATTACTGGTACTAGTACTTACTACTAGTACGAACTACAAGTACTAGTACTCGTATTAGTACAACTAGTAGTATGTACTACTCGTACTCGTAGTACATACTACTAGTAGTACTAGTACTAGTACTAGTGCTACTAGTATGTACTACTCGAACAACTAGTATCTACTACTAGTAGTAGAAGTACTAGTACTACTAGTACTAGTATGTATTTGTAGTGCAAGTACGAGTAGTACATACTACTACTACTTCAACTAGTACTAGTAGTACTAGTACTAGTAATACGTACTACTAGTACTACTTGTACTAGGAGTACTAATACTACAAGTATCACTTGTACTAGTACTACTAGTATGTACTACTATTAGTATATACTATTTCTACTACTAATACTAGTAGAACATACTAGTAGTGCATACTAGTATGCACTACTAGTATGTACTACTAGTATGTACCACTAGTATGTACTACTAATACATACTACTAGTATTTAGTACTACTACTAGTATTTAGTACTACTACTAGCATGTACTACTAGTACTACTACTACTACTAGAATGTACTACCACTACTAGTATTTAGTACTACTACTAGTATTACTACTACTACTAGAATGTACTTCCACTACTAGTATGTACTACCATTAGTAATATTGCTACTAGTATGTACTACTACTCGTACTACTACTACTAGTATGTACTAGTACTACTAGTAGTCGTTGTAGTAGTTTATACTAGTAGTATGTACTACGAGTACTAGTAGTTATAGTACTAGTTTGTACTAGTACATATTAGTAGTACTACTACTAGTATTAGTTGTACTACTACTATTACTAGTAGTACATACTAGTATGTACTACTAGCATGTACTACTAGTACTTACTACTAGTACTACTAGTATGTACTACTAGTAGTAGTACTACAACTACTACTAGTACAAGTAGTCCATACTACTAGTACAAGTACTACTACGAGTATGTACTAGTAGTATATACTAGTACTCGTACTTGTTTGTACTACTAGTACATACTAGTAGTACATACTAGTATGTAGCACTAGTACTAGCATTAACAGTATATACTAGGAGTACATACTAGTATGTACTAATAGTACTATGAGTATGTACTACTAGTACATACTAGTATAACAACTACTAGTACATACTACTACTACTACTGCTACTAGTACTACTAGTAATATGTACTAGTAGTAGTACTTACTAGTAGTACTACTAGTACATACAAGTAGTAGTATTGTGTACTAGTAGTAGTACATACTATACCAATAATAGATGTGCATCCAACTATATCAAACCATAGACAGAAAATCATAAACAGAAACTAGAGGAAAGCAACATGCACACCAAAGTCTAAGTGCTTTAATAAACGAGATAAACAAACATAGTACAAAGAAAGATCTTACAGACGCACAAAGATCTTCCAGGCATAATATATAAGAAGATATAAGAACAGAAGACACACCACGAGAGAGAAGTATACAAGGATCAAAGCAGAAGCATAAGAAAGCACACCAAAATTAGACAGGCTAAGAGGCTCTAGAAGCACTCTGCCTCGTTGATGGCCTCGCAGGGCTATTTAGAGATAGCGGAACTCAAATCCGGACTTCAAACACAACCTAAGGACAACTGGCTAGGACAGGTGGCCTATGTACAGTGAACAGGGGACAGGTGGCCTATGTACAGTGAACAGGGGATAGGTGGCCGATGTACAGTGAACAGGGGACAGGTGGCCTATATACAGTAAAAATCTGTGCTACAGTGACGTGCTATAGTGACAAGTGTCGATGCTACAGTGCTACCGACACAATAGTGTTGCTACAGTATCTGCTGACAAAATAAGTGCTGCTACAGTATCTGCCGACAAAATAGTACTGGCATGCTTTGAACAGTGCGCTGGACAGGTTTTGAACTATAGGCATGCTTTGAACAGTGTTGTGCGGCTGCAATCTTAGGTGACTTCATGCGGCTTCAAGCATTATGCGGCGTCAGCATCAATCTATGTTAGGGTAAAGGTAATAGGGGTATCCATCTGAGTCATAGCTGGGTGATAAATGATTGGATGAGCTTTGGAATGGCCCAATATAAGTATCGTCACTTGAGCTGTCATCTGGGGGTTCTTCAGGTAGAGGATGATCTGCAAGCCAGATGTACAATTGGTGTAATAACGAAGCTCCTCTGAGTTGTTCATCAACTATATGACCTATATAGACATCCACATGAATTCAAGCTGGCTGGATTTGATTAATACAACACATGATATGCTTTAATTCAGTCCATAAAGCTGTATGAATAGGACAAAAATTCAGAAGATTGGAATCATACCATCTAATGGTTTGTATGGAAGGATGTTGGGTAATATATTTAGAGTCGGAGTATATCTGAGGGGTCAGGTCTTGATGAAAACTTATGATGATATAAGGTTTATGGGGGTATTCAAAAGATGAGATCCATTGAGAATAATGGAAGTGTTTAATAAGAAACTTGTAAAAGTTTAAGGCTCTGGGATTTGGGTAGTGGTAATTATTCCATTGTAAGAAATGGCAATGACGAAGGTAAGAAATAAGTTTTCGTACATGGAAGTTGTAACAAATATGGTGATTTTGGGTAAGATACCAAAGAAAGAAAATGACTTCTTTTGGCATGTTGTAGTAGTGTCAAGTTTGGAAAAGGGATAGGAATGGGTAGGTTGGAGGGCATCGAATTCCTTGAATGCAACTCCATGATTTCTGACTACTATTTCATTAGGTCATTTATGGAGTCCAGAGTATTCTTGAGGATATCTTCATAAATTTCATCAGGAAGGTCATGTTCAGGGTTATCAATAGTGATGAATACACCTAAAAACCAAACAATTGGGAAAAGCTGGTCATTTGTCAACTTCTTTCTTGAAAACATGTCTGCTAAAACATTATTTTTCCCAACGATGTGTTTATATTCGAAATTCCATTGGGAAAACCAGTTTGACTATCTGAGAAGTTGAGGGTTCGAAAGTATTTCGTTATTGAACTTCAACATGTTAGGAAAAGCAGACAAATCCATTTCCACGAGAAATTTATGTCCTATCAGATGAAATTGGAATTTTTCTCTTCCTCTTTTCACTGCTAGGATTTCTTTGAAAGTAAAATGGTAATGGAGTTCAAAATATTTAAATTTTCCACTTTTATATCCACAAATCATTCTCTTATTGTCAATTTCTTCAAGTAAGATATAAGCCTAATATTCATCTAAAGCATCAGTTTGTAAAACACGCTTTCCTGTAGAAGGAATTTTCAAAGATGGCAAATTTTGAGATAATTTTTTGAGCTCTAGAACACACTCAGTTTGTATCTTAGTCCAAGGTGGTGCTTCCGTTTTCAAGAGAAGATAAAGAGGACTAGTAAATAAAGAAAGTTTGGGGATAAAAGGAGACATGTAATTTACAATACCTAAAAACTGCCGAATTTGCTTTATAGAAGACAAAGTGTCAGGAAATTCTAGCAAATGCTTTGCAATATGGGGCTGTAATTTGTACATACCATTATGAAAGTGCATACCAAGAAAGTCTATCTCAGATCTAGCAAATACACACTTTTTCTCAGAAAGCATGATACCATATTTACAACAAAGAGAGTGGAATTTATCTAAGAGGAGAATATGACTATCTAAATCAGGAGAGAATAGTAAGATGTCATCTATGTATATCAAAGCTTGAGTTGAGATTGGTTTGAAAATGGTGGTCAAAACCTTTTGAAAATAGGTGGGTGCATTTTTCAATCCAAAGGGCAAGACGGTCCATTGAAAATAGTAATTTGGGAGACAAAAGGCTGTCTTTGGTCTATCATCAAGGTGTATGCCAATTTTCCAAAATCCAGATTTTTAATCAAATTTGGAAAATATATGAGCATTAGAAATTTGAGAAAACAAAGAAATCTAGTTGGGTAAAGGAAATTTATCATTAGCAAGGAAGTGGTTTAAAGGTTCGTAATTGATAACCAATCTGAGTTTTCCACGGACTTGTTCTGCTCGTTTATTGATATAAAAGCTTCACATGCCCAGGGAGAACTGGTTGGTTCAATTAGCAGTTCATGAATTTCTTGCTTAGCCTAGTCTGACAAATCAGGATTTAATCCTCTGTGGGAGGCTTTGGTAGGGTTGATATCTTCATTTTTCTTGAATGGGAGTTTAACAAAGAAGTTTTGATTTCTCCAGAGAGGATTGGTGCACTTTTTAAAAATTCTGAATAAGAATTGGCACATAGTCAGAAATAATTTTTTGTTGAACAATTTCCAAGATTTGGGGTTGGTCTAAACTAGCAATCAAAGGTAAGGTTATATTTCTAAAATGAAGTCCCTTAGAAGCCCATTGAAGTTTTACTTGGTGTAAAACATCAAATCCTAATAAGAGGTCTTTATTTACGAGATAAGATCGCAAGAGTTTATGTTGGATAAACACTTTAGGAAGGAGTTTGATAAGAATGGGTTTGCTAATTAGACGTATAGAAAATTGTTCTCCATTAGCAGCCCTAAAGGTTTGGTTACAGTTTTCTCAAAATTGTTTTGGTAAAAGATCAAGTTTTAAAATGCTAGCAGACGCTCCAGTATCAAAAAGGTTGGGACTGTCAAAGGTTTGGAATAGTGTTCATGAAGGAGTTGGACAAGGGCAATAGGGGTAGGTTGTATTGGAAGGGTTTGGATATCGGAAATTTCATCTTGAGATGGATATCAATGTATCCTCATTCTGTTCATCATCTAACGAAAATAGAGATTCCAAATCATCATCAACATTTTCTTCCAAGACTTGAGACAAAAGATTTATAATCTTTTTCTTCTTTTTCCGGTTTGGACAATTTTTTGCACAGTGCCCCTTTTTTCCACAGACATAGCAACGATCTCCTTTTTTTCGATTTCGTCGGAATCTTGATCTGCAAATGTATTTAAACCTTTTAAATTTTTTATTTTTCCGTTTGTGGTCAACCTTCTTCTTTTTTCCAAAAGAGGGACAAGCACATAATTTTTCAGTATCACACTTAATCTCGAGATGGGGTTTGTCACAAGATTTGCCAAGAAGGTGCTTATTTTTCTCCATCTGTTTGACAAATTCTACTTGGTTACATAATTGTTCCAAAGCATGGAGGACAAACTGATATATCTCACCAAAACTAACATTTTGAACCGTCAATCCCTGATTTTCCATGGTCTTTGTAGAATCTTTACCAAGAGTCAGGGGAATAGATTCTAGATAAAACTGTTTCAAGTTTACATTATCAATTCCATTTATTTTGAGGTAGAGCTTATTCATTTCAGAAAAGTGTTTTTCAAGATCTTGCCGCTTAAAAGAACAACACTTAAGTTGGAAGAATTCTTCACGAGCTGTAATCTATTTATGTTTAATCGGGCTTGTGAATTTTGCAACCAGAAAATTCAGGAATTCAACAATGGATTGACAACCACGTAATTGCGTTTGGCGATATTCTCCAAGACTGATATACCAATTAACAATCGTCCTCTAAGTCTAACCAAGACTTTTGCAATTGTACTTGCCAAAGTATTTGCAAAATTAAGCATTTCTGCATACATCCATCCTTGTATTTCCCGAAATCTATCATTCCATTTGGAAGGATGGATGTCATCAATGGTAAATCCTTTAGATGAATCTCCATATGTAGCGTGAAGTTGGTGATCAGGAGGTCTAGGTTCTTCTTCTATAAAAGGGTTTGGGTCTGGATCAAGAGGTTGATCTGGTGGGGTTTATCAACTGGAGAAAAAGAAGAAGAAGAGTCTAGGGTACTTGTGGAGTCAGAGGATTATGTCAAAGAGTCGGAAGATTGGGTTTATGTCTGGAGATTTAACTCAGGTGCTTAGTAAGGTTTTTTAGAAATGTACTCATGTCATGTAAAGGTTATGGGGAAAGTAAGGCTTTGTGGAGGAACAGAAGAAGCAATGACATCAGATTCTGTATCAGATAACTGAAACATATGGGTTTCATTTTTGGGAGTTGTAATTGGTAGAGGTTGGTTAGATAAAGGTTGTGTAACAGGAGGAGATTGAGTATACATGGGCTAAGTATCTACACCAGAAGGTTTAGGTTCAGGTTTTTGAGAAGTACTTGGGACAGAAATATTTGGCTTTTTCCTTAGCTGAGGGAAAAATATTTCGTCTGGGAAACGCCTTTCCTCATCAAAAGAACTTAAAGATTGAAAACCAAAATTTATAGGAGGTACCATGCCCGTAGGTGGGTAAAGTGTTCGTGTGGGAGGAAATGGATTAGGATACCTCAAGGTTGGGTAACTTGGGATATAAGGATTACCTGTTAAAGGTTGAAATTGAGACTGGTGAGGAGAAGACTGGTATGGAGGTTGGGCATAATGAGATTTCATCCGTAAGTCTTTCTCTAGACTTTGCAAGTGCTTATCCAAGAATGCTTTTTCCTTTCCTTTCTGTGTCAGCAAATACGATTATGTATGAATGTCTCTAATAAGATGAAGAATCTAAAGTAACTCCTCTTGCAATGTTTGTATCTTTTCTTTCAATTGAAGAATTATGCCTGCTAAACCCAGTAACTGAGAAGACATAGTGTTTTGTTTTTTTTCAATTCTCAGCAATGCTAAGTTTTGAGAATTTGCATTTTCAGCTTGTCAATTAAGACTTGCTTCAGCTGGGGAAACTATTTTTAATGTACCAGAAGGATCTCTGGTACTAGGGTTTTTAATTTTCCACACATGCTTTTCATGTTCTTGTATTTTCTCATAATCATGCAAAGGGGGAAAATTACTGACATAACAAGAACTATGAGGGTTAAAAGCCATACATTCAGAAGTCGTATCATATTTATCCACAGCATATTTCTTATCATCCCATCTAGTAGGAACAATAGATTCAGAAGGTTTAGGTTTGGGACTGCCATAAGCAACATAATAATCCCATCTATCGGAAGGCTCACCAAGTAAACCGACTGTTGGATATCCATAGCACTAGAACAAGTACTAGTACTAGTAGTATGTACTACTAGTAGTACTAGTAGTACATAGTATGTACTACTAGTAGTACTAGTAGTACATACTACTAGTACACTAGTAGCACGTACTAGTAGTACATACTACCAGTACACTAGTAGCACATACTAGTAGTACATACTGCTAGTACTACTAGTATGTACTATTAGTACTAGAACTAGTACTAGTACAACTACTAGTTGTACACACTAATAATACTAGTAGTACATATTAGTACATACTAGTAGTATGCACTACTAGTAGTATGTGCTACTATGACTAGTACTACTAGTACTAGTACTAGTACTAGTGCTACTACTACTAGTAGCACTAGTACTAGTAGTACATACTAGTGGTACTAGCAGTATTAGTACTAGTACAATTATAGTACTACTAGTAATAGTGCTACTGTGCTACAAGTACTGCTAGTAGTAGTAGTACTATTAGAACTACTAGTATGTATTAGTAGCAGTACTAGTAGCAGTAGTCGTACTACTAGTACTACTAGTATGTAGTACTAGTATGTACTAGTAGTATGCACAACTAATATGTACACCTAATACTATAAGTATGTACTATTAGTATGTACTAGTAGTAAATACCAATACTAGTACTATAAGTAGTACATACTAGTAGTAAAAGTACTGGTATTACCAGTAGTACTAGTAATACTAATACTAGTACTACTGTATGTACTACTAACACTAGTAGTAGTAGTAGTACTAGTAAGTACGAGTAGTACGTACTACTTGTAGTAGTAATACTAGTAGTAAAGACTAGTATGTACTACTTGTACTAGTAGTCGTAGTATATACTACTAGTAGTAGTACTAAAACTAGTAGTACATACTACTACTACTATTAGTACTAGTAGTACATAATACTACTACTACTAATACATACTACTACTTCTACTACTACTACTAGTACATACTAATATGTACTACTAGTGTGTACTACTAATACTACTAGTATGTACTATTAGTACTACTGGTATGTACTACTAATACTAGTATGTAATACTAGTACTACTAATATGTACTACTAGTACTAGTACTAATTTTACTAGTACGTATTAGTACAACTACTACTAGTACTAGTAGTACAAACAATTAATACATACTACTTCTACTAGTAGTACCAGTTGTACATACTTGTATGTACTACTAATACTACAAGTATGTACTATTAGTAGTAGTACAAACAGTTATTACATACTACTACTACTAGTAGTACCAGTTGTACATAATTGTATGTACTGCTAGTAGTAGTACTAATACTATTAGTACTATTAGTGTACTACTAGTAGTGCTTGTAGACTAGTGCTAGTACTGCTACTACAACTAGTTGTAAATACCAGTAGTACTAGTTGTACTAGTAGTACATACTAGTACTACTACTAGTAGTACAAGTTGTAATAATAGTATGTACTATTACTATGCACTACAAGTACTGCTAGTATATACTACTAGTAATACTAGTACTAGTACTACTAGTACATACTAGTACTACTACAACTAGTACTAGTAGTACATACAACTACTACTACGACTATTACAAGTACTAATAGCATATACTAGTACGTACTACTAGTAGTAGTACTAGTACTATTAGTAGTTTGTACTGTTAGTACTACTAGTAGTAATAGTAGTAGTAGTATGTACTAGTAGTATGTCCTACTTGTTCTAGTAGTGATTATACTAGTACGTACTAGAAGTACTAGTACTACTAGTACATACTAGTATGGACTACTAGTATGCACTACTAGTACTAGTACCAGTATGGACTACTAATATGCACTACTAGTACTAGTATGTACTACTAGTATTAAAAGTACGGACTTCTAGTATGTACTAGTAATACAAACTAGTACTAGTACTAGTATGTATTAGTGGTGATTGTACTAGTACATACTACTAGTACATGCTCGTAGTACTACTTGTACTAGTAGTATGTGCTACATGAACTAGTAGTAATTGTACTAGTATGTATTAGTAAAACTAGTCCTAGTAATACTAGCAGTACATATTTGTAGTACTAATACAATTAGTACTACAAGTAGTGCTTGTAGACTAGTGCTTGTACTACTACTACAACTAGTAGTACATACAAGTAGTACTAGTTGTCCTAGTAGTACATACTAGTACTACTACTACTAGTGCAAGTACTACATAATAGTATGTACTACTAGAATGCCCTGCAAGTATTGCTACTATGTACTACTAGTAATACTAGTACTAGTACCACTAGTACATATTAGTACTACTAAGACTTGTACTAGTAGTACATACAACTACTACTACGACTACTACAAGTACTAATAGTAGTACTAATAGTAGTACTAGTAGTACTAATAGTAGTACTAATAGTAGTGCTAGTAGTGCATACTAGTAGTACATACTATTACGTACTACTAATATGTTAATATGTACTAGTAGTATGTACTACTTGTATTAGTAGTGGTTATACTATTACGTACTAGAAGTATTAGTACATACTAGTAGTACACACTAGTATGGACTATTAGTACGCACAACTAGTATTAGTAGTAGTAGTACTAGTATGTACTACTAGTACGAATAGTATGGACTTTTAGTATGTACTAGTAATACAAACCAGTACTAGTATTAGTATGTATTAGTAGTGCTAGTACAAGTACATACTACTAGTACATGCCCGTAGTACTACTTGTACTGGTAGTATGTACTACTTGTAATAGTTATAGTTTTATTATATGTACTAGTAGTATTAGTCCTGATAATACTAGTAGTACATACTTGTAGTACTAGTAGTACATACTACAAGTACATACAAGTACTAGTACTAGTAGTAGTACGTACTAGTACTAGCACAAGTACTAATACTAGTAGTACATACTAGTATGTACAACTTGTATGTACTACTAGTACGAGTAGTAGTAGTGTAGTAGTATGTACTAGTAGTACTAGTACTACTAGTACTCCTAGTATTTCTAGTACTAGTAGTAGTATTAGTATGTACTACTAGTATATATTACTAGTATGTACTACTAGTACTAGTGCTATTAGAAAAAGTTGTACTAGTACTAGTTATAGTAGAACTCGTATGTACTACTCGTACTTGCACTATTAATATATACTAGTACACATAGTACTAATACTAATACTACTATTAGAACATACTTGTAGTATATACTAGTAGTTCAAGTAGTACGTACTAGTAGACTAGTGCTAGTACTAGTAATGAACTACTAGTAGTACGTACTAGTACTAGCAGTACAGACTAGTAGTATGTACTAATACTACAAGTATGTACTACTAGTAGTAGTACTAATACTATTAGTACTATTAGTGTACTCCTAGTAGTGCTTGTAGACTAGTGCTAGTACTGCTACTACACCTAATAGTACATACCAGTAGTACTAGTTGTACTAGTAGTACATATTAGTACTACTACTAGTAGTACAAGTTGTACATAATAGTATGTACTACTACTATGAACTACAAGTACTGCTAGTATATACTACTAGTAATACTAGTACTAGTACATACTAGTACTACTACAACTAGTACTAGTAGTACATACAACAACTACTACGATTACTACAAGTACTAATAGCATATACTAGTACGTACTAGTAGTAGTAGTACTCGTACTATTAGTAGTTTGTACTGTTAGTACTAGTAGTAGTAGTCGTATGTACTAGTAGTATGTACTACTTGTACTAGTAGTGGTTATACTAGTACATACTAAAAGTACTAGTACTACTAGTACATACTAGTAGTACATACTAGTATGCACTACTAGTACTAGTACTACTAGTACATACTAGTAGTACATACTAGTATGCACTACTAGTACTAGTACCAGTATGGACTACTAATATGCGCTACTAGTACTAGTATGTGCTACTAGTATTAAAAGTATGGACTTCTAGTATGTACTAGTAATACAAACTAGTACAAGTACTAATATGTATTAATAGTGATTGTACTAGTACATACTACTAGTACATGCTCGTAGTACTACTTGTTCTGGTAGTATGTACTACATGAACTAGTAGTAATTGTACTAGTATGTATTAGTAGT
>NW_006500279.1:114905-166366 GCF_000471905.2 Amborella trichopoda
ATACTAGTAGTAGTACTATTAGTACTAGTACTAATACTTAGTATTACTAGTAGTACAACTTAGTACTACTAGTAGTACAATAGCAATAGTAATAGTGGTATTGTTATTATAGTACTAAATAGTCTAGTAATAGTACTACTATTATTAGTACTACTATTACTTTTAGTATTAATAATAGTACTACTAATACAATTTGAATTACTATTAGTAATATTAGTACTACTTAATAGTAATACTAGTACTATTAGTAGTACTATTTTTAGTACTATTTCTAGCACTAAATATTTCTAGTACTAAGTACTAGTAAGTATTTCTAGTACTACAGTAAGTATTTCTAGTACTAGTATTTCTACTGGTAAGTATTTCTATTAGTAAGTATTTCTAATAGTTGTATTTCTAGTACTAAGTATTTCTAATACTAAGTATTTCTAGTACGAAGTATTCCTAGCACAAAGTATTTCTAGTAATAAGTATTTCTAGTATTTCAAGGACTAAGTATTTCTAGTACTAAGTATTTCTAGTATTAATAGAACTACTACTAATAATACTAGTAGTACTAAGTATTTCTAGTATGGACCGACGATGTACAGTACTAGAACATATTATTCGTATCTAGTTCTAGTACATATGTAGTATGTACCAGTATTAGTAGTAGTACATATTACTTGTAATACTACTAGTACATTTGTACTACTATTAGTACATTTGTACTAGTACTACTAGTAGTAGTATGTATTAGTATTACTACGAATAGTATTAGATTCTAGTATGTAGTACAAGTACATATTAGTACTTCATAGTACATACTAGTACTACATAGTACATATTAGTTGTCTACTAGTAGTATGTACTACTAGTACCAATAGTAGTCCTAATAGTACATACTGCTAGTATGTAGTAGTAGTACATACTACTATTATGTACTATTAGTACTTCTAGTACTAGTAGTACTCATATGTACTAGTATGTACAACTAGTACTACTAGTACAAGTACATACTGCACATTAGGAGTACTACTATTAGTAGTAGTACTATTACTACTAGTACATACTAGTAGTTGTACTAGTAGAATGTACATACTACTAGTGCAAGCAGTACTAGTACTAGTAGTAGTACTAATATGTACATACTAGCAATATTACTACATAATACTACTACTAGTATGTACTACATACTAGTACTTGTAGTACATATTATTATTTACTAGTAGTACTAGTAGTACATACTACATATGTACATAGTACATATATCTACCACATGTACATGTGTACATATATATATGTACATAGTACACACATGTACTATAAGTACATGTGTACATATGTACATGTACTAGTACTAACAGTACTAGTAGTCCTAATAGTTCTACTACTAAATGTGCTAGTAGTACATACTAGTGGTACATACTAAGAGTACTACTATTAGTACTAGTAGTACATACTAGTGGTACATAGTACTAATACCTACTAGTACTACTACTACTAGTACTAGTAGTACGTACTAGTACTCGTAGTACATACTAGTAGTACTAGAACTAATACTACTACTACTAGTACTAATAGTACATACTAGTAGTACTACTAGTAGTACATACTTATAGTACTAAGAGTGCGTATTATTACTACTAGTACTAGTACATACTAATAGTAGTACGTATCAGTACTAGTACGTACTAGTACTAGTAGTTCGTATTAGCAGTAGTAGTACGTACAACTACTAGTAGTACATACTAGTAGTAGTAATACTTAATAGTACTAATACTAGTAGTACATACTAGTAGTAGTCTAGTGGTAGTAGTACGTACTAGTACAAGTACTTATACTAGTATGTACAACTAGTAGTACATACTACAAGCATGTACTTCAACCACTAGTAATACTATGTAGTAGTACTACTACATATGTAGTATACGTACATATTTAGTAGTACAACAAATGTACTACTACATAAATTACTTACTACTACTATATAGTACTATGTACATAGTACTACTACTACTAGTAGTATGTACTACTAGTAAATGTACATATGTAGTAGTATGTATTGTAGTACATACTGATAGTAGTACGTATATTCTATGTGTGTATTAGTAGTACATATGTATGCACTACTAGTACATATGTACTAGTAGTCTAAACAGTACTAGCAGGTACTACTAGTAATACTATTATGTACAACTAGTACAACTAGTATGTACTATTTGTTGAACTAGTATTACATAGTACTAGTATTACTAGTAGTACAGAGTACATGGTACTAGGAGAAATAGTAGTACTACTAGTTGCACATACTAATTGTAGTACTAGTAATCATAGTTATAGTATTACTACTATGTACTAGTACTACATATGTACTAATACTAGTGGTGCATAAGTACTAGAACATACTAGTGCTACTAGTACATACTAGCACTAGTGCTAGTAGTAGTACTACATACTAATACTAATAGTACATAGTAGTATGTACTACTAGTATGTATTACTAGTACTAGTACTAGTACAACTAGTAGTATGTACTATTAATACTACTACTAGTACAGCTAGTGCAAGTAGTACTAGTAGTACGTACTAGTAGTACATGCTAGTAGTACTACTAGTTATATTACAAGTACTACTACTACTAATAATAGTAGTACTACTATTAGTACTACTTTAAGCAGTATACAACTTAGTAATAATACAAATTTAGTACTAATACTAATAATACTATTATTAATACTTAGTAGTAATAATAAGTTTTAGTAGTACTTAGAATTAGTACTAAGTAGTACAAGTAGTACATGGGTACATATGTATTAATATGTACATACGTACATATGTACGCTTGTAAATATGTACTAATAATACATATGAGTAGTACATGCTAGTAGCACTAGTAGTACATACTAGTGGTACATTCTACTAGTACATATTAGTACTACTACTACTTACTAGTACTAGTACTACTACTACTAATACTAGCACTACTACTATTAGTATAAGTACTAGTAGACGTAGTAAGTACTAGTAGTAGTTGTGCATACTATGACTAGTTGTACATACTGGTAGTACTGGTAGTAGTAGTAGTACTACTACTAGTACAACTACTGGTACTAATAGTAGTAGTACTACTTCTAGTACAACTAGTGGTACTAGTAGTAGTATTATTACTACTAGTACAACTACTTCTACTACTAGTACTAGAAGTACTAGTACTTACTACTACAACAACTATTAGTAGTACATACTAGTATGTACTACTAGTACTAGTACTACTACAAGTAGTACATACTAGTAGTACTAGTAGTACTAGTAGTACATACTAGTAAGTACTACTAGTACGACAAGTATGTACCGCTAGTAATACTAGTACTAGTAGTACATACTACTGTACAAACTAGTACTGGTAGTACATACTACAAGTACATACTAGTACTGATAGTACATACTACTAGTACATAATACTACTATTACTACTACTAGTTCTAGTTGTACATAATACTATTACATACTACTATGTACTAGTAGTAGTTGTACTTGTACTACTAGTAATACACAAGTAGTACTAATACTACTACTAGTAGACTAGTAGTGCCAGTTGTACTAGTACTAATACTACTAAAACTAGCAGTACATACTAGTATGCACTACTAGAATTACTAATATATACTATTAGTAATACTAGTACTTCTAGCACATACAAGTACTACTACAACTAGTACTAGTACTAGTAGTACATACTACTACTATTAGTTCAAGTAGTACATACTAGTATATAGTATTAGTACTAGTACTACTAGTAGTACATACTCGTAGTAAAGACTATTATGTACCACTAGTATGACCTACTAGTAGTTGTACTAATACTAGTACTACTAGTAGTACATACTAGTAGTACATACTAGTAGTACATACTAATAGTACGTATTAGTTGTGTTAATACTACTACTACTAGTACGTACTAATAATACAAGTATTACTAGTAGTACATATGTACTAGTACGTACTAATACAAGTACTACTAGTACATATGTACTAGTACGTACTATTAGTAGTACTACTAGTACATACTATTAGTAGTACGTACTACTAGTATGTACTATTAATATGTACCACTAGTAAGTACTTCTAGTATATACTACTAGTATGTACTAGTAGTATGCACTACTAGTATATACTACTAGTAAGTACTTCTAGTAGCACTACTACTACTAGTAAGTACTTCTAAAAGTAGTAGTAGTAGTAGTAGTACTAGTATGTACTACTAGTATTACTAATAGAACTAGCACTACAAGTACTAGTACTACTAGTATGTACTACTAGTATATACTAGTACTCCTAGTGCTCCAAGTAAAACTAGTACTACTAGTATGTACTACTAGTACATACTAGTACTCCTAGTGCTCCAAGTAAAACTAGTACTACTAGTACAAGGACTAGTATTACTAGTACTAGTATGTGCTATTGGTATGTACCACAAGTACTAGTACTAGTAGTACATTCTACTTGTACTACATTACAAGTATTAGTACTACTAGTATCACTAGTACATTCTAGTAGTACTAATTTACTAGTACATACTAGTAGTACTACTACTAGTATTAGTATGTACTAGTAGTACTAAAACTAGTAGTACATACTAGTACTACTACTATTAGTACTAGATTTACATTATAGTACATACTAGTATGTACTACTAGTACTACTAGTAGGTTCTACTAGTCAAAATAGAACTAGTACAACTAGTAGTTGTTAGTACTAGTATGTACTAGTACTAGTAGTACATATTAGTATGTACTACTAAGACTACTAGTATGTACTACTAGTACTGGTATATACTAGTATATACTAGTTGTAGAAGTACTAATACGTACTACTTGTAGTAGTACTGCAAGTTGTAGTGCATACTAGTATGTACTACTAGTATGTACTACTAGTATATACTACTAGTAATATTAGTAGTAGTATGTACTACTAGTTGTACTAATAGTTGTAGTACTAATATGTACTAGTAGTACTACTAGCAAGTAGTAATACTAATAGTAGTTTTACTACTAGTACTAATATTAGTAGTACAGTAGTATTATTACTATCAACATTACTAGAATTATTAGTACAGATAATATAAATATTACTAGTATTATTATTAGTACTAGTAGTATACTGCAAGTGCTAGTAGTACTACTACTTAGTAGTACTAAGTAATACTAGTAGCAGTAATACTAATAATACTACTATTAATAGGACTACTACTAAGAGCATTACTAATTGTGATAGTAGTAGTAGTACGAGTACTAGTAGTACGAGTGCTAGTAGTACGGACTAGTAGTATTAGTACTACTAGTAGTACAAATACTAGTATTAAAACTACTAGTTTGTACTATTAGTAGTACTAGAATTAGTATCTACTACTAGTACATACTAGTAGTACATACTAGTACAATTATTAGTACTTGTACTAGTACTAGTAGTACGTACTATTATTAGTATTACTAGTAGTATTAGAACTACCTGTATGTACTACTAGTATGTACTACTAGCTACTAGTATGTACTACTACTAATAGTAGTAGTACAAGAGTTGTTCTAGTATTAGTACTACTAGTACTAGTAGTTGTTAGAACTTGTAGTAGAAGTACTGGTATGTACTAATAATATGTACTAGTAGCATGTACATGTAGCATGTACTAGTAGTACTAGTATGTACTACTAAAACTTCTAGTACTAGTAGTACTAGTATGTACTACTAAAACTTCTAGTACTAGTAGTAGTAATACTAATATGTACTAGTAGTATGTACTACTAGTACTACTAGTAGTACTAGTACTAGTACTAGAGTACATATTAGTAGTACTAGTACTAGTGCTACTAGTACATCTAGTACTACTAGTAGTACATACTAGTAGTACATACTAGTATTACTAGTAGTACATACTAGTAGTACTAGTAGTACATACTAGTAGTACTAGTTTTAGTAGTACTAGTAGTACATACTAGTAGTACTAGTTTTAGTACTACTAGTAGTACATACTAGTAGTACTAGTAGTACATACTAGTAGTACTAGTTTTAGTACTACTAGTAGTACATACTAGTAGTACTAGTAGTACATACTAGAAGTACTAGTTTTAGTACTACTAGTAGTACATACTAGAAGTACTAATACTAGTACTACTAATAGTACATACTAAAAGAACTAGTACTAGTAGTACATAGTAGTATGTACTACTTATACTACTAGAATTAGTAGTAGTCATATTAGTATGTACTAGTAGTATGTACTACTAGCATGTATTATTAGTAGTATTAATACTAGTAATAGTATTAATACTAGTACTATTAGTATGTAATAGTATATTAGTACTAGTAATAGTATTAGTACTAGTACTTGTAGTACATACTAGTAGTGCTAGTTCTAATACTACTAGTATATACTACTAGTGCTAGTAGTACGTCTATTAGCACTAGTAGTACATACTAATAGTACTACTACTAGTATTACTAGTACAGCTAGTACTACGAGTAGTAGTACGTACTACTAGTAGTACATACTAGAATTATTAATACTAGTACTGCTAGTACATCTAGTACTAGTACAAGTACTAATAGTATGTACTACTTGTACATCTAGTACAAGTACTACTGGTATGTAGTATGTACTTGTAGTAGCAGTACTCTTAGTTTATACTACTAGTAGTAGTATGTGCATACGAGTAGTATTACTACTACTACCAGTACAAATGAACTACTAATATTAGTACATATGTAGTACTAGTAGTACAAGTATGTAGTACTATTAGTAGTACTACTACAAGTAATACTACTAGTTATACTAGTAATAGATACTTGTATGTAGTACGAGTAGTAGTACTAATAGTATGCACTAGTAGTAGTATTAGTAGTATGTACTACTACAAGTACTATTGCATACTACATATCGACCAGCACTACTATTAGTCGTATGTACTTGTACTACTACGTTCTAGTATGTAGTACTAGTACATACTAGTACTACATAGTACATACTAGTAGTACTACGTGAAGTATGTACTACTAGTTGTACAACAAGTATTACTAGTACTAGTACATGTAGTACATACTCGTAGTACTAGTAGTCTGTACTAATAGTATGTACTATGTAGTACTAGTACTAATACATATGTACTAGTAGTACATACTAATAGTACGTACTACACGTGTGCATTATGTAGTACTAGAACATATGTACTAGTAGTGCATACATATGTACTACTAGTACATACATACTACTACTAGTATGTATTATTGGTACTACTATTATTACTAGTACATACTACTAAATATGTACCACTACTAGGAGTAGTATTTACATACTAGTAGTAGTAATACTACTAGTACATATGTACTAGTAGTAAATACATGTGCATACACATGTGTTTAGATTTACTACTAGTAGATGTGTACATATGTACTACATATGTATTAGTACATTTATACATGTGTACATATGTACTATGTACTAATACATGTACTATTAGTACATATGTACTATGTACTAGTACATGTACTATTAGTACATATGTACTATGTACTAGTACATGTACTATTAGTACATATGTACTATGTACTAGTACATGTACTATTAGTACATTTGTACACATATGTACTAGTAGCACATACTACATGCGTACTAGTATGTACTAGTAGTACATGCACTAGTACATAATATACATGTACTAATAGTACATACTCGTACATATGTACTTGTATGACTAGTACATATGTACACATGTATTACTAATACATATGTATATATGTACTAGTGCACATATGTACTACTAGTACATCTTACACATGTACTAGTATGTAGTAGTACTACATTTATACACATGTAATACTGAGCAGTTTAGGGTCATGCAGTATGGACCGACGATGTGCAGTCTATGGTTTTTCCATATGGTACGAGTCTTAGCTATTTAGGGTTATTCAGTATGAAACGAGGCAAAGTGGTTTAGGGTCATGCAGTATGGAAAGAGTTTGGGCAGTTTAGGGTCACGCAGTTTAGTGTCACGCACTCTAGACTGAGGCTGAGCAGTTTACGGTCATGCAATGTGGATTGAGGCTGAGATGCTTAAGGTTATGCAGTATGAACTGAGACTGAGCAGTTTATGGTCGTGAAGCATGAACCGAGGCTGAGTAGTTATGGTCATGTAGTGTGGACCGAGGCTTAGCAAGTTAGGGTCACGCATTATGGATTGAGGTTGCGCAGTTTAGGGTCATGCAGTATGGACTGAGGCTGAGAAGTTCGGGTCGGGCATTATGGGCCGAGTATGAGCAGTTTAGGGTCATGCAGTATGGACCGAGGCTGAGCAATTTATGGCCATGCAGTTTAGAACGAGGCTGATCAGTTTACAGTCATGTCATATAGACCGAGGCTGAGCTATACATACTGCATGACCATAATCTGCTCAGCCTCAGTACAAACTTCATGACCCTACACTGCTCAGCCTAGGTCCATAGTACAAGACCCTAAACTCCTCAACCTCGTTCCATATTGCATGACCTTAAGCTACTCAGTCCCAGTTCATACTGTGTGACTATAAACTGCTCAGCCTTAGTAAAAAATGCATGACCCTAATTTGCTAAGCCTCGGTCCACAATGCATGGCCATTAACTACCCAAGCTCAGTCCATAATGCATGATCCTAAACTGTTCAGCCTCGATCCATACTGTAGGACCCTAAACTGTTTAGGCTCGAACCATACTGGCTGACCCTAAATTGCTCAGCCTCAATCAATAGTGCCTGACCCAAAATTGCTCAGCCTTAGTCCATACTGTAAGACCGTAAACTGCTCAGCTTCGTCTATAATGCATGACGCTAAACTGCTCAGCCTCGGTCCATACTGAGTGACCCTAAACTGCTCAAGCTCGATCCATTTTGCATGACCCTAAACAGCTCAGCCTCGGTTCATACTGCATGACTCTAAACTACTCAGGCTCAGTCCATACTGCATGATCGTAAACTGCTCAGCCTCGATCCATACTACCTGACCCAAAACTGCTCAGCCTCGGTTCATATTGCATGACCATAAACAGTTGAAACTCGGCCCATACTGCACGGTCCATACTGCATGACCCAAAACTGCTCAGCCTCGATCCATACTGCATGACCCAAAACTGCTCAGGCTCTGTCCGTACTGAATGACAATAAATTTGTCAGTCTCGATTCTTACTGCATGACCCTAAACTGCTCGGGCTCGGTCTATATTTCATTACCCTAAACTACTTAGGCTCAATTCATACCGCATGGCCCTAAACTGCTCAGGCTCAGTCCATACTGCATGACCCTAAACTAGTCAGCCTCATCCATAATGCTTGACCCAAAACTGCTCAGCCTCGGTCCATACTGACAGACCCTAAACTGCTCAACCTCGATCCATATTGCATGACCCTAAACAGCTCAGTATGTACTTGTACTTGTACTACTAGTACATATGTACTTGTACTACTAGTACTACATATTCGTTGTAAGTACTAATATTAGTTGTAGTACATACTACGACTAATATGCACTAGTAGTAGTAGTACTACTACTATTAGTAGTACATTGTATGCACGTATTACTACTAGTACTAGAATATACTAATAATACTACTGCTAATAGTATGTACATTAGTACTAGTTGTACTAGTAGCAGTAGTAGTAATAGTACATATAATAGTACTAGTAGTATGTACATACTATGAGTACTCCTACTACTAGTAGTAGTAGTACAAACTAGTAATACTAGTAGTATGTACATACTACGTGTACTACTACTAGTACTAGTATGTACATATTACGTGTACTACTACTAGTACTAGTATGTACATACTACGTGTACTACTACTAGTACTAGTATGTACATACTACGTGTACTACTACTAGTACTAGTATGTACATACTACTAGTACTATACTAAGTATGTACATACTACTAGTAGTACTACTACTAGTATGTACATACTACTACTACTACTACTACTAAGTATGTACATACTACTACTACTACTAAGTATGTACATACTACTACCACTATTAGTAGTATATCTATTATTAGTAGTACTATTAGTAGTATTAGTACTACTAAGAGTAATAAGTAGTAGTAGTAGTACTAATATTAGTAATAGTACTATTACTAGTAGTTTTAATACTAGTATAAGTATTATTAGTACTTAGTAGTACTAATACTACTATTAGCAGTACTACTACTAATATTATTAGTAGTATTATTAATACTAGTAGTATTATTACTACCGATACTACTATACTACTATTACTACTATTATTAGTACTAAGTATTATTAATAGTTGTATTAGTAGTAGTACTATTATAGTTGTACTATGACTACTATTAGTACTACTATTACTACGAGTACTACAAGTACTATTACAATATTACTAATACTATTACTACTACTAGTACTAATACTAATAATAATAGTAATAGTACTACTATTACTACTAGTAGTAGTACTAACTAGTATTATAAGTACTACTACTACTACTAGTAATATTAGTAATAAGTAGTACTATTACTCGCACTACTACTAATAGTAGTAATAGTATTACTACTATTATTAGCACTAGTACTAATAGTAACATTAGTACTAGTACTACTACTAATTACTACTACTATTAGTGTAAGTAATAGTAGTAGTATTAGTAATACTACTAGTATTACTAGTAATATTAATAATACTAGTACTACTACTACTAATACTACTTGTACTATTAATATTAGTTGTACTAGTAGTACTAATATTAGTGTAATAACTACTACTACTACTATTTATAGTAATACTAATAATAGTACTAGTATTAGTACTAAGTACTTCTAGTATAATAGTACAACTTACTACTATGCAGTACTAGTACTACTACTATTATTATACTACTACCAGTACTAGAACTTCTACTATTATTATACTATTACTACTATATTATTAGTTGTATAACTATTAATAGTAATAGTACTACGAAGAGTAATAAGTAGTAGTAGTAGTACTAATATTAATAATAATACTATTACTAGTAGTATTAGTAGTAGTATTAGTACTACTAGTACTTAGTAGTACTAATACAACTATTAGTAGCACTACTACTAATAGTAGTACTAATACTATTAGTAGTATTATTAGTACTAGTAGTATTATTACTACTAATACTAGTATACTACTATACTATTATTACTACTATTATTAATATAAAGTTTTATCAGTAGTAATACTAGTAGTAGTACCATTAGTACTAGTACTAATACTTTATACTACTAGTAGTACAATAGTAATAGTAAGTGGTATTATTATTATAGTACTAAATAGTCTAGTAATAGTACTACTATTAGTAGTACTACTATTACTATTAGTATTAAGAATAGTACTACTAATACTATTAGTACTACTTAATAGTAATATTAGTACTACTTAATAGTAATACTAGTACTATTAGTAGTGTTAAGTATTTCTAGTACTATTAGTAGTACTATTTCTAGTACTAAGTACTAGTAAGTATTTCTTGTACTACTAGTAAGTATTTCTAGTACTAGTATTTCTACTAGTAAGTATTTCTATTAATAAGTATTTCTACTAGTAGTATTTCTAACACTAAGTATTTCTACTACTAAGTATTTCTAGTACAAAGTATTTCTAATACAACGTATTTCTAGTATTTCAAGTACTAGTTATTTCTTTAACTAAGTATTTCTAGTACTAAGTATTTCTAATATTTCAAGTACTAAGTATTTCTAGTACTATTAGTAGTACTAAGTACTAGTACTATTTCTAGTACTATTAGTAATACTAAGTACTAATAGGAAGTGGGGCGAGGGTCTTTCATTAAAGGGAGGAAAAGGGGTTGGGTTTGTTCTTGGGGGCCGCCTTGTGCAGCTTAGTAGTACTATTACAACTATGTACTAATGATAGTAGTACTACTAATACTATTATAATAATACTATTACTACTAAGTACTATTACTAGTAATAGTTCTTAGTAGTATTATTACTTATAGACAACAGTGCTGACAGTATGGGTACTGAAACAATATGGTCCTATGGGCTCTCTCAGGTCACTATCTAGAAGATCATGAAATGTGCCAATTGAAAAATGGAGTGTCTACACTAAGGCAGAGATTTTTAGGGTCATGCAGTACCGACCGAGCTTGAGCAGTTTAGGGTCATCCAGTATGGCTCGAGCTTGAGCACTTTAGGGTCATGCAGTATGAACCGAGGCTGGGCAGTATTAAGTCATGCGGTATGGACTGACCTTGAGCCGTTTAGGGTCATGTAATATGAACCGACGTTGTGCAGTACTAGTATATACTACTAGTATGTAGTACTAGTACATATGTACTATGTACTAGTACTAGTACTAATACATACTACTTGTACTACTACTACTAGTACATATGTACTAGTACTACTACTAATTGTATGTCCTAGTACTACTATGAGTAGTACTAGATTCTAATATATAGTACTAGTACATACTAGTACTAGATAGTACATACTAGTTGTACTACTAGTAGTATGTACTACTAGCAATACTACTAGTACTATTAGTAGTACTAGTAGTACATACTACTAGTATGTACTAATACTCTTATTAGATATAGTAGTACATATGCACTAGTAGTACTAGTATATATGTACCAATAGTTCATACATATGTACTACTAATACATACATAGTAGTATATACATACTACTACTAGTATGTACTACCGGTACTACTATACATACTACTATGTAGTATTAATACTACATAGAACTGCTACTAGTAGTAGTATGTAGTAGAACATATGTAATACTACTACATATATACGTGTACTACATACGTAGTAGTGCTACTACATAATACTACTAGTAGTACTATGTAGTACATATGTACTACTTGTACTACATACATATGTACTACTAGTACTACATATGTATGTACTACTAGTACATGTATATGTAGTACATATGTAGTACTACTAGTAGTACCACTAGTACTAGTATGTACTAGGTAGTACATATATACATGTACTACTAGTAGTACATAGTACATATATACTATGTACATGTACATTTGTACTAGTAGTACATACATGTACTACTAGTAGTACGTAGTACATAGACGTACTACATAGTACATACATATGTGTACATATGTACTACATATGTACTACTACTAGTACATATGTATACATATGTATGTATTATGTAGTCTTAGTAGTATTAGAAGTACATATTAGTAGTAGTACGTATGTACTACGATGCATGTACTAGTAGTACATATGTATGCACTACTAGTACATTTGTATTAGTATTCAAAGTACATACTAGTACTACATAGTACATATTAGTATAAGTACTAGTATGTACTAGTATTAGTATGTATTATGTAGTACTAGTATGTACTATGTAGTACAAGTATGTAAGAGTAATTGTCCTAGTATGTACTAGTAGTACTACATACTAGAATGTAGTACTACTCCACTAGTAGTAGAACTAGTACATATATAGTACGTACTAGTACTATATCTTTGTATATAGTATTAGAAATACTAGTAGTACTAGTAATACTAGCAGTACTAGTAGTACTACTGGTAGCACAATTAGTACATACTAGTAGTACTAGTACTGTATTATGTAGTAGTACTAGTAGTACATATGTAGTAGTAGTACATATTAGTAAGTAATCATACTACTCGTACATACTAGTATGTATGATTACTACAAATAATACTAGTACATACTATTAATACTATAAGTAGTATTACATTACTACAAGTATGTACGTACTACTAGTAGTACAACTACTAGTACATGCTAGGAGTACTACTACTAGTAGTAGTACTATTACAAGTACATATTGTATACAAGAAGTACTAATATTAGTAGTACTACTACTAGTACATACTAGTAGTACTACTACTAGTTGTACTAGTAATATGTACATACTAGTATTACTACAAGCTAGTACTACTACCAGTAGTAGTACTACTACTACTCGTACATACTATTAGTACTACAAGTAGTACTAGTAGTATGTACATACAAGTACTAGTACTACTAGTACTAGTAGCACTAGTACTAGAAGTACATACTAGAAGTACATATAAGTAGTACATATTACTTGTACTTACTAGTATTACTACTAGTAGTACTAGTTTGTACTACTCATAGTAAGTACTAGTAGTACATACTAGTACTACTACTAGTAGTACATACTAGTACTACTACTAGTAGTACATACTAGTACTACTACTAGTAGTACTAGTACTACTATTAGTACTACAAGTACGTTCGACTAGTAGTATGTACTACTACTAGTACATACTAGTATGTACTACTACTTGTACGTATTAGTAGTAGTACATACTAGTTTGTACTACTACAACTAATACTAGTACTAATACGTACTAATAGTAGTATTGTACTAGTACTAGTTGTACTAGTAGTACGTACTACTATTAGTACATACTAGTATGTACTACTACTAGTAATAAGTACTACTACTAGTACGTATTAGTAGTACTACATATTTTTATGTACTAATTATACTAGTAGTACTGTACTAGTACTGTACTACTAGTATGTACTATGAGAAGTATTAGTACTAGTACATACTTGTACAACTACTACTAGTGCTAGTATAAGTACTACTAGTACATACTATTACTAGTACTAGTAGTATGTATTATTTATAATACTAGCACTAGTATTAGTACTAGTAGTACATACTAGTAAGACGTACTAGTAGTATGAGTACTAGTACTAGTAAATACTAGTACTAGTACTATTAGTACTACTAGTACTATTAGTACTAGTAGTACATACTATTAGTAGTATGTGCTAGTACTAGTAGTACATACTAGTAATACTAGTACTAGTAAAACATACTACTAGTAAGAGAACTATTTGTATTACTCGTACTAGTACTAATAGTACTAATAGTATTACTACTAGTAGTACTAATAGTATTACTACTAGTAGTACTAATAGTACTACTACTAGTAGTACTAGTAGTCCTACTACAAGTAGTACGTCTACTAGTAGTAGGACTAATAAAACTAGTAGTAGTACTAGTAGTCCTACTACTAGTAGTATGTATTAGTAGTCCTACTACTAATAGTACTGCTACTATCGATACTAGTAGTACTAACAGTACTACTACTACTACTACTAAGACTAGTAGTACGTACAAGAACTTGTAGTACATACTAGTAGTAGTAGTACGTACTAATACTAATACTAGTACTCATATGTACTACTAGTTTGTACTACTAGTAGTACATACTACAACCATGTACGACTAGTATGTACTATTAGTATAGACAACATCTATGTACTGCTAGTATGTACTACTAGTATGTACTATTAGTATAGACAACATCTATGTTCTGCTAGTATGTACTACTAGTATGTACTATTAGTAATACTAGTACTAATACTACGTACTAGTAGTACGGGTACTAGTACTAATAGTACGGGTACTATTACTAGTACTACGTACTAGTAGTACGGGTACTAGTACTAGTACTATTAATATAAGTAATATGTACTATTAGTATTAGTAGTACATAATACTAGTAGTACGTACTAGTACTAGTAGTACATACTATTAATACTAGCAGTACTAGTACTCGTAATACGTACTGTTAGTAGTAGGACTACTAGTACTACTGCTACTATTAGTATAGAACTAGTACTAATAGTACTATTAGTACTACAAGTACACTTACTACTAGTACTAGTATGTACTAGTGGTATGCACTACTAGTATGTACAACTAGTATGTACTAGTAGTAGTACTACTACTTGCACTAGAATGTATTATGTAGTACATATGTACTAGTAGTTTATAATACATAGTACTACTATTACTAGTACACATATGTAGATGTACTACTAATACTACGTAGTACATATGTACAATGTAGTACTACTAGTACTAACACTACTAGTACTAGTAACTGTAGTACTACTAGTACTAGTAACTGTAGTACTACTAGTACTAGTACTTATACTACTAGTATTAGTAATTGTAGTACTAGTACTTGTACTACTATTAGTACTACAAGTACTAGTAGTACAATTACTATTATTACTAGTAGTACAAATACTACTGGTATGTACTACTAGTATGTACTACTAGTATTAGTACTAGTTGTAAATACTAGAACATACCAATAGTACATACTTGTCCTACTAATATGAATTAGTATGTACTACTAGTATTTACTAGTAGTACATGCTCGTAGTACATTCTACATAACCCTAAACTACTCCACCTTGCACAGCTTAGAAATACTGTTACTACTAAGTATTAATAATAATAGTACTACTAATAGTATTATGGTAGTACTATTACTACTAAGTACAACTATTTATAATAGTACTTAGTAGTACTATTAGTTATAGACATCAGTGCGGACTGTATGGGTACTGAAACAACTAATATATGTACATATGAACATGCAAGTACTATGTACATATGTAGTACTATGTAGATTCGTAGTATGTATAAGTATGTACTACTAGTACTAGTTCTAGTAGTATGTACATAGTCGATGTAGTACTACGATTACTAGTAGTACTAGTACTATGTACTAGTACTACCAATATGCACTAATAAATATGTACTAGTACTTATGTATTACTAGTATGTATTACTAGTATGACTAGTAGTATTACATACGAGTATGTAGTAGTACTAGTATTACAAGTATGTAATACTGATACATATGTAGTATGTACTAGTACTAGTACTAATAGTAGTACATACTACATGTACTACTACTACTAGTACATAGGTACTAGTGCTATGTACTAGTACTAGTACTAATAGTAGTACATACTACATGTACTACTACTACTAGTACATAGGTACTAGTGGTACTACTAGTAGTATGTACTAGTACTACTACGAGTAGTATTACATTCTAGTATGTAGTACTAGACATACTAGTACTACATAGTACATACTTGTAGTACTACAAGGATTACATACTTGTAGTACTACTATGTACTACTTATGCTACTAGCTCCCTAGTTGTACATACTAGTAGTACTAATAGTATGTACTACTTGTACAACTAGTACAAACTACTACATTTGTACATCTACTAGTAGTACATACTGCTACTAGTAGTACTATGTACATACTAGTACATACTAGTATGTACTACTAGTAATACTAGTACTACTAGTACTAGTAGTCTATATGTACTAATACTAGTACTGCTAGTACTACTAGTCCATATGTACTAGTAGTGCATACATAAGTACTACTAGTACATACATAGTAGTACATACATACTACTACTAGTATGTACTACTAAAAATACTAGTACATACTACTACAAATGTACATCTACTAGTAGCAAATAGTACTACTAGTAGTATTCTGTACGTAGTACTATGTAGTACTAGTTAGTAGGACAATGTCGTAGTACTACATATGTAATCGTACTATTAGTAGTACTATGTAGTACTAGTTAGTAGTACTACATATATAATAGTACTACTACTAGTAGTACTATGTTGTACATATGTACTACTAGTAGCATTATGTAGTACATATGTACTACTAGTAGTAGTACTACTTGCACTAGAATGTATTATGTAGTACATATGTACTAGTAGTACTACTAGTAGTTTATAATACATAGTACTACTATTACTAGTACACATATGTAGATGTACAACTAATACTACGTAGTACATATGTACACATATGTAGATGTACTACTAATACTACGTAGTACATATATACAATGTAGTACTACTAGTACTAGCACTACTAGTACTAGTAATTGTAGTACTGTTAGTACTAATACTTATACTACTAGTATTAGTACTTGTAGTACCAGTACTTGTACTACAAGTACTAGTAGTACAAGTACTATTATTACAAGTAATACAAGTACTACGGTTATGTACAAGTACTACAGGTATGTACTACTAGTATGTACTACTAGTATTAGTACTAGTAGTAAATACTAGAACATACCAGTAGTACTACTAGTATGAACTAGTATGTACTACTAGTATTTACTATGAGTACATACTCGTAGTACGTTCTGCATAACCCAAAACTACTCCACCTTGCACAGCTTAGAAATACTATTACTACTAAGTACTAATAATAGTAATACTACTAATAGTATTATGGTAGTACTATTACTTCTAAGTACGACTACTAGTAATAGTACTTAGTAGTACTATTAGTTATAGACATCAGTGCGGACTGTATGGGTACTTAAACAACTAATATAAGTACATATGTACATGCATGTACTATGTACATATGTAGTACTATGTAGATTCGTAGTATGTACAAGTATGTACTACTAGTACGAGTTCTAATAGTATATACATACTCGATGTAGTACTACGATTACTAGTAGTACTAATATGCACTAATAAATATGTACTAGTACTTATGTAGTACTAGTATGTATTACTAGTACGACTAATAGTACTATATACGAGTATGTAGTAGTATTAGTACTACTAGTATGTAATACTGATACATATGTAGTATGTACTAATACTAGTAGTAGTACATACTACATGTACTACTACTACTAGTACATAGGTACTAGTGCTACTACTAGTAGTATGTACTAGTACTACTACGAGTAGTACTACATTCTAGTATTTAGTACCAGACATACTAGAATTACATAGTACATGCTAGTAGTACTGTTAGTAGTACTCCTAGTAGTACTGCTAGTAGTACTACTAGTAGTACTACTAGTAGTACTATTAGTACTATGTACTACTTAGACTACTAGCTCTCTAGTTGTACATACTAGTAGTACTAGTAGTAAGTACTACTAGTACTCCTAGTACATATTACTACATATGTACATCTACTAGTAGTACGTACTATTAGTACTACTAATACTAGTACATTTGTACTAGTACTACTACTACAAATGTACATCTACTAGTAGTACGTACAACTAGTACTACTAATACTAGTACATTTGTACTAGTACTACTACTTGTAGTATATACTACTAGCACTACTACTACGAGTCGTACTACATTTTAGTATGTTGTACTAATACATACTAGTACTACAAAGTACATACTAGTAGGACTATTAGTACTACTATGTACTAGTAGTACTACTATGTACTAGTAGTACTACTAGTTCTACTAGTAGTACTAGTAGTACATATTAGTAGTACATAATAGTAGTACTAGTAGTATATAATAGTAGTACTAGTAGTACATATTAGTAGTATTAGTAGTACATAATAGTAGCACGTACCACGAGTACTACTAGCATGTGCTACTTGTAATACTACTAGTAGTAGTAGTACACATATACTAGTATTAGTACTACTAGTACTAGTACTACTAGTACTACTGCATTAGTAGAGCATACATATGTACTATTTGTACATATATAGTAGTTCATACATACTATTACTAATATGTACGACTAGTACTACAAGTACATACTACTACATATGTACATCTTCCTGTAGTAAAATGTACTTAGTACTATGTTGTAATAGTAAAACATTGTACTACTACTGAGAGTACTACGTAGTACTACAAGTACATACTACTACATATGTACATGTACCTGTACTAAAATGTACTTAATACTATGTTGTAATAGTAAAACATAGTACTACTACTGAGAGTACTACGTAGTACTACCAGTAGTACATATGTAATACTATTACATATGTAGTACATACTAGTAGTATGTACGACTACTATTACTAATATGTACTACAAGTAATACAATAAGTACTAGACATATGTACTAGTACTGGTACTGCTGGTACTACAAGTACATCTAGTACTACTAGTATGTACTACTAGTAATACTACTAGTATAAGTAGTACATGTGTACTAGTACTGCTAGTACTACTAGTACATATGTACTAGTAGTAGATATCTATGTGCTACTAGAACATACATAATAGTACATATATACTACTACTAGTACTACTACGTAGTAATATATATGTAGTATTATTACATAGGTACATGTACTACATATGTTGTAGTAGTACTGCAAAGTACTACTAGTGGTACTATGTGGTATATATGTAGTACATATGTACCACATAGTACCACTAGTAGTACTATTCAATACTACTACTACATATGTAGTACGTGTACATATGTAATAGTACTACATATGTAGTAGTAGTATTGAATAGTACTACTAGCGGTACTATATAGTACATATGTACTACTAGTAGTACTACTAATACTAGTAGTGCTATGTACTAAATACATATGTAGTAGTAGTGCTATGTACTACATACATATGTATTATTAGTACATACATATGTATGTACTAGTAGTACTTCATATATAAGAACCAGTAGTAATATGTAGTACAACTCCTACTAGTATGTACTTGTAATACATATTTACTAGTAGTACATAGTACATAGTGCTACTACGAGTACTAGTTGTACTACTAGACTTGTACACCTATGTACTAATACACATATACACATGTATATGTACTTCTAGTACATACGTACTATTTGTAGTAAATAGTACATATACTAGTAGTACATAGTACATATGTACTAGTAGTACATACATGTATTGTTAGTACATGTGTACATCCGTACTACAGTACATGTGTACATATGTACTTATACTAGTACTAGTAGTATGTACTAGTACTAGTACTAGTAGTACATACTTGTACAAGTAGTAGTAGTACGTATTAATACTAGTACTACATACTTGTACAAGTAGTAGTAGTACGTACTAGTACTAGTACTACATACTAATACTAGTAGTACGTACTATTAGTATTAGTACATACTACTACTACTAGTAGTACTAGTTGTACAACTAGTCTGTTGTACTAGTACATCGGTAGTACGTAATACTAATAAATATGTAGTATGTACTAGTACTGCTACATATGTACTAGTACTAGTAGTAGTATATACTACTAGTACTACAACTACATGAAATATGTACTAGTCTTAGTATTAGTAGTATTTACTAGTACTTTTACTAGTAGTACTACATTCTAATATGTAGTACTAGTACATACTAGTACTACAAAGTACATATAAGTATATACGAGTACTACATAGTACATACCAATAGTACAACTAGTAGTATGTACTACTAGTAGAACTAGTACAAGTAGTACGTGCTAAGAGTACATACTAGTACTAGTAGAATGTACTACTAGTATTAGTAGTACTAAAAATAAATAATAGTAGTACTAGTAGTAGTAGTACTAGTACTAAAAGCACTAGTAATACATACTAGTAGTACGTACAATTAGTACATTGTAGTATTATTACTACTAGTACTAGTAGTACGTACTACTAGTAGAATGTACTAGTATTAGTAGTACATACTAGTAGTACAAGTAGTAGAGGTACTAATACTAGTACGAGTAGTAGTACTAATAGTTCATACTAGTAGTACCAGTAGTACTCGTACTAATAGTTCATACTAGTAGTACCAGTAGTACTAGTACTAATAGTTCATACTAATAGTACCAATAGTAGTAATACTAGTACTAATAGTTCATACTAGTAGTACTAGTAGTACTAGTAGTAGTAGTACTAGTACTACTAGTATATACTACTAGTATGTACTACTACTAGTAGTACGTACTACTAAAACACATGTACTAGTACTAATATGTACCAGTACATACTAATAGTACATACTATTAGTACTAGTAGTACATACTAGTACTACTACTATTAATACTAGTACTACAACCAGTAGTACTAATACTAGTAGTACGTACTACTACTAATAGTACATACTAGTAGTACTAGTACATATGTGATATGTACTACTAGTACACATGTGTACATATGTGCTACTCGTACATATGAGGTAATAAAAAATAATTTGAGGTAATGAAAAATACTTTATGCTATTATTTGGTAAGAAATAAGTTGAGGTTATTTATTGAAATAAAAAATAAAAATGAAGTAAAGAAAAAAAAATTGAGTTGTTTTATGCTAACATAAATAAATTGAGGTACGTTTGGCAAATCAATTGAATATCGGTTGAGGTGTTTTTGGAAATAAAAAATAGAATTAAGTTAAAAAAAAATATTTCGATATATTTTTTGTTAAAAAAAAATAGAGGTGCCTAATTGTAATAAAAAATGAAATGGGGTAAGGAAAAATAATTTGATGGTCAAATAATAAATTGAGGTAAATGTTGGGAATTAAAATAAACTGAGATATTTTACTTTTTTTTTTAAATAAATTGAGCTAATTTTCGTTAAAAATAATAATTAAATATGGTAAGGAAAAGTAATTTGAGGTATTTGGTTAAAAAACGAATTCGAGGTACTCATCGTTAATTAAAATAAATTGAGGTGCTTTTAGGTAAAAAATAAATAAATTGAGGTACTCTATTGTAATTATAGTAAACTATGGTACTTTTTGGTTACCGAAAAAGAAAAATGAGGTAAGGAAAAATAATTTGAGTTATTTTTTGGTAAGAAAAAATAAAATGAGGTAAAGAAAAATAATTTGATATTATTTTAGTAAAAAAAAAAATGGAGGTGCGTTTTGGTAATAAAAAATAAAATGACGTAAGAAAAAATACTGTGAGGTTTTTTTTGGTAAAAAATAAATTGCTACTTTTTGGTATTTAAAAATAAACTGAGGTATTTTTTGTTTGAAAAATAAATGGTGGTGGCCTCTTTGTAAAAAAAAGTAAATGAGCTATAGAAAAATAATTTGTGGTATTTTTCCGTAAAAAAATATGTTGAGGTTTTTTGAAATAAAAAAACAATTAGGTAAAGAAAAATAATTAGAGGCATTTTTCGCTAAAGAAATAAATTGCAGTAATTTTGCAAATTAGAATAAAATGTGGTATGAATCATTTGAAAATTAAATTGAGGAATTATTTGGATGAGGAAAAAAAAAAAATAAATTCATGCAATTGTTATGAAAAACATCAATTGGTGTGCTCTTTTTTGTAATAAAAAAAAATGAGGTAAGAAAATATAATTTACGGTATTTTTTGATAAAAAATAAATTGAGATACTTTTTGGTGAGGTATTTTTTCGCTTGAATAATTGCAATATTGAGGTACTTTTTTGCAATAAAACATAAAATGAGGTAATGAAAAATAATTTGTGGTATTATTTGGTAAAAAAATAAGTTGAGGTTTTTTATTGAAGTAAAAAATAAAAATGAGGTAAAGAAAAAAATTTGAGGCGTTTTCTGCTAAAATAAATAAATTGAGGTACGTTTGGCAAATTAGTTGAAAATCGGTTGAGGTATTTTATGTAAGAAAAAAAAAATAGCTTAAAATATATATTTTGGTGTATTTTTTGTTAAATACAAATTAAATTGGGGTAAGGAAAAATAATTTGATGGTCAAATAATAAATCGAGGTAAATCTTGAAAATTAAAATAAATTGAGATATTTTTCTTTTTAAAAATAAATTGAGGTACTTTTCGCTAAAAATAATAATTAAATATGGCAAAGAAACGTAATTTGAGGTAATTGGTTGAAAAAATATTTCGAGGTACTCTTCGGAAATTAAAATAAACAGAGGTGCTTTTAGGTAAAAATAAATAAATTTAGGTACTCTATTGTAATTAGAAAAAATAAAATAGGGTAAAGAAAACTAGTTTGATATTTTTTTAGTAAGAAAAATAAATCTAGGCATGTTTTGGCAATAAAAAATAAAATGACGTAAGAAAAAATAATGTGAGGCTTTTTTTGGTAAAAAATAAATTGCTACTTTTTGGTAATTAAAATAAACTGAGGTATATTGCATTAGAAAAATAAATTAAGGTGGCTTCTTCGTAATAAAAAATAAAATGAGGTATAAAAAAATAATTTGTGGTATTTTTCAGTGAAAAAATAAGTTGAGGTTATTTTTTTGAAACAAAAAAACAATTCGGTAAAGAAAAATAATTAGAGGTATTTTTCGCTAAAGAAATAAATTGAGGTACTTTTTGCAAATTAGAATAAAATGAGGTATTATTCGTTTGAAAAATAAATTGAGGAATTATTTGGAAATAAAGAATAAAATGAGGAAAAAAAATATTTGAGGTACTTTTTGCAAATTTAAAAATAGCTAGTAGTCATGCAATATGTACTACTACTAGTAGTACTAATACTAGTATGTACATATTACTAGTAGTAGTACTAATACTAGTATAGTATGTACATACTAGTAGTAGTAGTAGTACTCCTAGTACTAGTAGTAGGACTACTATGTACATACTACTAATAATACTAGTAGTACTTGTACTACTAGTAGTATGTACATACTAGTACTAGTAGTACTTGTACTACTAGTAGTATGTACATACTAGTACTAGTAGTACTTGTACTACTAGTAGTATGTACATACTAATATGTAGCAGTATTGTTAGTATGTACATACTACTAGCAGTACAACTACTAGTATATACTAGTACTAGTAGTACGTTGTACATACATGCTACAAGTAGTACTAGTATATACTAGTAGTACTACTGTTAGTAGTATGTACTACTAATATTAGTTGTACTAGTAGTTGTAGTAGTTGTACATACTAGTAACAGTAGTAGTAGTAGTAGTACATACTAGTAGTACATACTAATAACAGTAGTAGTAGTAGTACATACTAGTAGTGCATAAGAGTAACAATAGTAGTAGTAGTAGTAGTACATACTAGTAGTATTATTAGTATGTACATACTAGTAGTATTACTAGTATGTACATACTCTTAATACTACTACTATGTACATACTACTACTACTATTAGTAGTATTAATACAACTAAGAGTAATAAGTAGTAGAAGTACTAAGAGTAATAAGTACTAAGAGTAATAAGTACTAAGAGTAATAAGTAGTAGTACTAAGAGTAATAAGTAGTAGTAGTAGTACTAAGTATTATTAATAGTTATACAAGTAGTTGTACTATTAGTACTAGTACTATTACTTAGTACTACTAGTAGTACAATAGTAAAAATAATAGTACTATTATTATTATAGTACTAAATAGTATAGTAATAGTACTACTATTAGTAGTATTACTATTACTGTTAATACTAATAATAGTGCTACTAATACTATTAGTACTACTACTTAGTAATATTAGTACTAGTCGTAGTGCTAATAGTATTAGTAGTACTACTACTAGTAATATTAGCACTAGTAGTAGTACTAATAGTATTAGTAGTACTACTATTAGTACTAATAGTATTACTAATACTAAATACTATTAGTAATAATAGTACTAGTAAGTACTACTAGTACTATTACAAGTAAGTACTACTAGTAGTACTTACTAATATTACTAATACCTTTACTTAGTACTTAGTAGTACTACTACTTTTACTAGTGCGAGTACTACTACTAAGTACTAGTTCAATTAGTATTGCCAATGCTAGTACTACTAAGTATTAATACTAATTATACTAAGTATTAATACTAATAGTCTAAGTATTAATACCAGTATTACTACTAATAGTACTAGCACTATTTTTAGTATTATTAGTAGTACTAAGTACTAATAGGAAGTGGGGCGAGGGTTCATTAATAAGGGGAGGAAGAGGGGTGGGGTTTGTTCTGGGGGGCCACCTTGCACAGCTTTGGAATGGAGAGAATTTCTTCAAGTCACTCTAAAAAACTCTTATTGGACGAGAGAGAATTAATATGATATTTGCGTTGGTTCTATCAATGAAACGAAGAAGTTTTGGGTCTTTATCATTTGGAAGGCTCAGTCCCACACTCTGACCTCAATGGTGGGAACAACCTCTGCACTTCGGCGCTCCAATGAACAACAGTTCTCCACCTTACTAAATTGAGAATAGTGGTCGAAGGCAGTGTAGGCAACGAGCTTTGTCAGTGGTATCCAAGTCTTGTCAAAGCCCTCTTCTACTTTTTCTTTGAACGAGGGCTTTGACAAGACTTAGCAAAGCCACCCTCTCAAACTTGGGCTTTGATAAGACTTAGCAACATAGAAGCAGTCCTTGTTGAGGGATTTTTGCTCTTGCAAAGCACAAGTTTGAGAGTTCTTTGCTTAACCTAAAAGCAAAAAGCCCAGCCAATAGTTAGACCTTACTACCATTGGAAAAGCAAGAGCAAAAAGCCAGCAAGTGTAGGCTCGAGAGCCAAGAAGCAAGGGCACTAACGCGCCGCTAGCACTTCCGTTTTCTTTGCGGGCTCTAAAGCAACACACAAGGGTGCTAATGCACTGCGTCGCTAGCATCTCCAATCCGAGATCAGGGATTACTCCGTTGGGTCTTTTTTTCGGTCCAGAGCCGGTCGGTAGCTGGTAATGGACCTACTTACCTTGTCAGCAGCAGAGCTCACCTTTGTTCTATTGGTTTTGTGGGTGGCTACCAAGACGATTTCTATATGCCCATGAAACGATCTCGAGATGCTAATCCACAAAAAACGATACAGGGTATGCGAAAGAACTCACATACGGAACGAGGGCGACTTGTGGAAATACATCGGTTTTTTACTCGCGCAAATGAACTATTTATTGGCAACTTGGACAACTTATAGCGATGTTTTTCCTGCATATCACTAGGAAGATTGGGATCTTTACAAGAGGCTTTATAAAGCTTTCGTCTCAATTCGTATTTAGTCGAGAGCAATCTATGTTTGTGATCTCGTATATTTCGCGTCTCCGACCTCTTACGAATAATCCCCCTCATCTTTTTGCAAAAAGCAGCTCCAATGTGGTAAAGTATCATCTTGTGTGTTGGCCGAAGTGACAATAGTCACATTGAACCCTCAAATATGCTAGAAGATCTCGAAATGATCCTCCAGTTCTGGGGATAATCCGTAAAACTCTGTTTCCATCGAGAATTGAATGGGGTTCCCTCAAACACATGCGCAAGAAGAGCCACCAAATTGCCTTCCGTATAAAGCTTAGTGCACATGCGCACCGTGCAAGCTCGACTCAACTCGTGTGATTCGGGCGAAAACCGTGCCATTTCTTTGCGAGCAATTTTTGCAGCTTTTGCACTATTGTGCACCCTACTTATTGCCCCACGTTGCCCCAAACAAGTGCGCAAGAAGTGCCACCAAAGTTTCCTCGACACGAAGTTTAGTGCACATGCACACCACACGTGATCAACTCAACGCGTACGATTTGCACGAAAACCATGCAGTTTTCTTACGCGCAATTTTGGCGATTTGTACACAATTGTGCACACTACAATTTCCCTCACGTTTCCCCAAACAAGTGCGCCAGAAGTAACACCAAATTGCCCTCTGTATGAAGTTTGGTACACATGCACACCGCTCACGCTCAACTCAACACATGTGATTCACGCGAAAAAGGTGGCATTTTTTTGTGTGCAATTGTGGCGATTTGTGCCCAATTGTGCACCCTACGTTTTGCCCCTTGTTCCCTCAAGCACGTGAGCAAGAATTGCCACCAAATTGCCTTCCGTACAAAGTTTAGTGCACATGCATAACGCGTGCGTTCAACTCAATGCGTGTGATTCGCACGAAAACCATGCCATTTTTTTGCTAGCAAATGTGGCAGCTCTTGAATCATTGTGCACCCGACTATTTGGCCCACGATGCACCAAACACATGCAAGAGAAGTGCCACCAAATTGCCCTCCGTACGAAGTTTGGTGCACATGCGCACCACTAACACTCAACTCAACGCGTGCAATTCACATGAAAACTGTGCCACTTTTTTGCAAGCAGTTGTAGCGGCTTGGGTACAATTATGCGCTCTACTATTTGCCCCACTTTCACCAAAACATGTGCGCAAGAAGTGTCACCAAATTGCCCTCCGTATGAAGTTTAGTGCACATGCGCATTGTGCGCTCTCAACTCAACTTGTGCGATTTGCGAGAAAAACGTGTTGTGTTTTGGCGTGCAATTGTGGCGGCTTGTGCATAATTGTGCACCCTACTATTTGCCCCACATTCCCTAAAATACGTGTGCAAGAAGTACCACTAGATTGCCCTCCAGAGAAAATTTATTGCACATGCGCACCCTGCGCGTGCACCTAAATGTGAGCGCTTCAGGCGAAAACCTTGCCTTTTTTTTGCCCACAATTGTGGCGGCTTAGGCACAATTATACACCTTTCTATTTTTCCCGCGTTCCCAAAAACACGTGCACAAGAAGCGCCACCAAATTGCCCTCCGCACATCGTTTAGTGCACATGCACACCACGCGCTTAACTGAACACGTGCGATTCGCTCGAAAACCGTGTCGTTTTGTTGGCCGTAATTGTGGCCGCTTCTGCACAATTGTGAAACCTACTATTTACCCCATGTTCCCCTAAACACAGGCGTAATAAGTGCCACCAAATTGCCCCCCATACGAAGTTTAGTCCACATGTGCAACGCGCGAGCTCAACTCAATGCGTGCGATTCACACAAAAATCGTGGTATTTTTTGCTCGCAATTTTGGCAAGTTGTGCACCATCGTGCACCCTACTATTTGCCCCATGTTCCCTAAAACACATGCGCAAGAAGCGTCACAAAAATGCCCTCCATACGAAGTAAAGTGCACATGCACACCGCGCGTGCACGCACTCAACTCAACACGTGCGATTCTCATGAAAACCGTGCCATTTGTTCTGCAAGCAATTGTGGCTGCATGTGCACAATTGTGCACCCTACTATTTTCCCCACGTTGCCCCAAACACGTGAGCAAGAAGTGACACCAAATTGTCGTATGTATAAAGTTTAGTACACATGCGCACTGCTCGAGCTATACTCAATGTGTGCGATTTGTATGAAAACTGTGACTTTTTTTGCGTGCAGTTGTGGTGGCTTGAGCACAATTGTGCACCCAACTATTTGCCACACGTTCTCACTAACAAGTGCGCAAGAAGTTATACCAAATTCCCCTTCGTACGAATTTTAGTGCACATGCCACCGTGCGCGCTCAACTCGACGCGTGCGATTTGCACGAAAATCCTGCTGTTTTGTTGCGCGCATTTATGGAGGCTTGTGCACAATTGTGCACCCTACTTTTTGCCCCACGTTCCCCAAACAAGTGCGCAAAGTGTTCCACCAAATTGCCTTCCGAACGAAGTTTAGTGCACATGCACACCGTGTGCGCTCAACTCAATGCGTACCGTTTGCACGAAAATCGTGTCGTTTTTTCGGGCGCAATTGTGGCGGATTGTGGACAGTTATTCACCCTACTATTTGCCCCACATTCCCTCAAACACGTGCACAATAAGTTCCACATAATTGCGCTTCGTACGATGTTTAGTGCACGTGCGCACCGTGCGCGCTCAACTCAACGTCCGAGATACGCACGAAAGCCTTGCCGATTTTTTACTCGCAATGGCGACGGCATGTGCACCCTACTAATTGCTCCACGTTCCCCCAAAAAAATGCTCAAGAAGTGCCACCAAATTGCATTCCATACGAAGTACTACTAGTACGTACTACTAGTATATACGATTACTATGGACTACTAGTACTAGTACTAGTAGTACAAGTACTACTAGTATGTACTAATAGTACTATTAATACTAGTAGTGCTACTTGTACTACTAATACTCGTAGTAGTAGTACTAGTACTAGTAATACATACTAGTAGTACATACTAGTAGTTCAGTAGAACTACTAGTACTAGTACATATTGGTAGTACTTACTAGTATGTACTACTAGTACTAATAGTATGTACAACTAGTACTGGCACTACTACTAATACTTAGTAATAGTACTAGTATATAGTAGTACTAGTACTAATAGTAGTACATATTAGTAGTACTATTAATACATACTAGTAGTACTAGTATTGGTAATAGTAATGTATTACTAGTAGCATGTATTACTAGTACTAGCACTAGTAGTATGTACTAGTACAAATAGTACATACTAGTAGTATTAGTACTAGTACTTGTACTGTTCTACTAGTACTACTGGTATGTACTAGTAGTACATACCAATAGTATTAGTACTAATACTAGTATAGTAGTACTAATTCTACTTGGGTATACTACTACAAGTATATACTACTAGTAGTAGTGCTTCTAGTACATACTAGTATGTCCTTCTACTAGTACTAGTAGTAGTAGTACTACAAATACATACTAGTATGTACTACTCCTAGTACTACAAGTAGTACATTTTAGTAGTACATACTAGTACTAAGACTAATATGTACTAGTAGTAGAACTACTATTACATTCTAGTAGTGCTAGTAGAACTTGTACTAATAGTACAAGTACTAGTGCTAATACAACTAGTACAAGTACTAGTGCTAATACTAATAGTAATACTAGTAGTATTAGTAGTACTAATATTAGTACTACTAGTAGTTTATATTACTAGTAGTACATACTATTAGTAGTACTACTATTAGTACTACTAGTACTAGTATGTTCAACTAGGATGTACTAATACTAGAATGTACTACTAGTATTACTACTACTAGTACTAATACTACTACTAGTAGTACACACTAATAGTACTAGTAGTACATATTAGTATGTACAACTAGTACGTACTAGTAGTACTAGTAGTAGTATGTATTAGTAGTATGTACTACTAGTAGCAGTAGTAGTAGTATGTCTTAGTAGTATGTACTACTAGTACTAGTAAAAGTAGTACTAGATTGTACTAGTACTAGTACATACAACTACAACTATTAGTACTAGTAGTACATAGTAGTATGTACTACTAGTACTATTAGTATGTACTATTTCTAGTATTAGAACTACTACTACTAGTACAAGTACTAGTACTCGTACTACTAGTACTACTAGTCTGTACTACTAATATGTACTACTAGTACTAGTACTAATAGTACATACTGCTAGTAGTACTAACAGTACAAGTATTAATAATGTACTGTTAGTAGTACTAACAGTACATACTGCTAGTAGTACTAACAGTACACTACTAGTACATACAAGTACTAATAGTACTAGTACTAATACTAGTAGTATATACTAGTACTACATACTGGTAGTACATACTAGTTCTACTACTACTAGTATTAGTATTACAAGATGTACTAGTACTACTAGTAGTACTAGTACTATTCTACTATTATGTACATACTACTACTACTAGTAGTACTTGTAGTGCATACAAGTAGTACAAACTAGTAAGCACTATTAGTACTACTAGCGTGTACTACAAGTAGTATTACTAGGACTACTAGTACGTACTACTAGTAGTATTAGTACTAGTATGCACTAGTAGAACGAACTAGTACATACCAATACAACTACTACGAGTACAAGACGTACATACTAGTAGTACGAATATTACCATGCGTATGTATTAGTAGTATATACTAGTACAAGTACAACTAGTACAAACTAGCACTAGTACTACTAGTACATAGTAGTACTAGTACTACTAGTACATACTAGTACTAGTACTAGTTTTTACTACTAATACAGACTAGTTGTCCGTACTAATAGTACTAGTAGTACATACTAGTACTAGTACTACTAGTATTACTAGTACATAGAAGTATTAGTAGTACATATAAGTATGTACTACTAATACTAGTAGTACATACTAGTCTGTACTACTATTATGTACTACAAGTTGTACTACTTTTTGTACTAGTACTAGTACTACTAGTAGTTACTAGTATAACTACTATTAGTACAAGTAATACATACTACTAGTACATACTACTACTACTACTACTAGTACATACTAGTAGAGTACTAGTACAACTAATAGTACGTACTAGCAATACCAATAGTATTAGTACTTGACTAGTAATACTAAGACGCGTACTACTTTTACTAGTACTACTAGTTATACTAGTACTACTACTAGTAGTACATACAAGTACTACTAGCAGTAGAAGTAGTAGTAGTATGTACTAATAGTACATACTAGTAGTACATACTAGTATGTACTAATAATTTACATACTAGTATGTACTAATAATTTACATACTAGTATGTACTACTAGTACTAGTAGTAGTATTAACATGTACTAGTAATAGTACCTACTAGTAGTACTAGTACTACTACTAGTACTAGTACTACTAATATTATTAGTAGTAGTAGTAGTATATTAATATGTACTAGTACTAGTACTACTAGTGGTAGTAGAATTAGTAGTAGTAGTACTAGTATGTACTAGTACTACTTCTACTAATCCATACTAATACTTATTAGTACATAGTAGTAGTACAGACTAGTAGTACATACCAATATGTACTACTAGTACTAGAACATACTAATACTACTACCACCAGTAGTACTAATACTAATATTACTAGTAGTTAATACTAGCATGTATGATTAGTGCTAGTAGTACTAGCACTAGTATGTACTAGTAGCATGTAATACTAGTACTAATAGTAATACATACTAGTAGTACTAGGATTAGTACTAGTAATATACTACTAGTACTAGTACTGGAATTAAAATTAGTAGTACGTACTTGTACAAGTAGTACATACTAGTTGTACTAGTAGTACTAGTACTAGTATGTATTAGTACTACTACTACTAATACATACTGGTACATACTACTAGTACATTTTAGTAGTACAGACAGGTAGTACATACTAATATGTACTACTGGTACTGGTACATACTATCACAACTACGACTAGTAGTACTAGTACTAATATTACTAGTAGTACATACTAGTCGTACTACTAGTACATATTAGTGGCATTAGTAGCACATACTAGTATGTACAACTGGTACTAGTAGTAGTACTTGTATGTACTAGTAGGATATACTACTAGGACTAGCACTAGCACTACTAATACATACTAGTATTTGTAGTAGTAGTATTATTATGTACTAGTAGTACTAGTATTACTAGTAGTACATATTAATAGTACAAGTAGTACAAACTAGTAGTACATAGTAATAGTACTAGTACTAGTACTAATACTAGTAATGTACTACATGTAGCATGTACTACTAGTACTAGTACTAGATATAGTGGTACGTACTAGTACTAGTACTACATACTATAGTACTAGTACTTATACTAGTAGTACTGGTAATAGTAGTATGTACATAGTACATACTAATAGTATTAGTACTAATACTTATACTGGTAGTACTAGCAGTATTAGTACTAATACCTATACTAGTAGTACTAGTAATGTACTACAAGTAGCATGTACTACTAGTACTAGTACTAGATATAGTGGTACGTACTAGTACTAGTAGTACATACTAGTAGTACTAGTACTTGTACTAGTAGTACTAGCAGTGGTAGTATGTACGTAGTACATACTAGTAGTATTAGTACTAATACTTATACTGGTAGTACTAGTAGTATTAGTACCAATACTTATACTAGTAGTACTAGTAATACTAGTATGTACGAGTAGTACGTACTAGTATTTACTAGTACTACTAGTAGTACTGGTTGTACATACTAGTATGTACTAGTAGTATTATTTCTAGTAGTACGTACTACTAGTAGTACTACTAATACTACTACTAGTACTAGTATGTACTAGTAGTATTATTTCTAGTAGTACGTACTACTAGTAGTACTACTAATACTACTACTAGTACTAGTATGTACAACTACTACTACTAGTACTAGTAGTACATACTAGTAGTACTACTAGTACTAGTACTAGTAGTACTAGTACTACTAGCACTAGTACTACTAATATGCACTAGTACTACCTAATGCTACGAGTACGTAGTACTAATAGTACTAGTACTAGCACAACTACTAGTACTAGTACTACGAGTATGTATTACTAATAGTACTAGTACTACTTGTACAAGTATTAGTAGTACTAATACTAATACAATTACTACTAGTACAAGTAGTACATACTACTAGTACGAGTATGTAATACTAGTAGCAGTACTCGTACATGTACTAGTAATACTAGTCGTACGCACTAGTGTGTACTACTAATATGTACTAGTACTCGTACTACTATTACTACTTGTACTATTAGTAGTAGATACTACTAGTATATAGTACTGCTACTACTACTACTAGTACTACATACTAGTATGTACTAGTAGTATACGTACTAGTAAGCTCTACTAGTATGTACTACTAGTTCTACTAGTAGCATTTACTAGTACTAGCACATAATAGTAGTACTAAAACTACTACGACTAGTAATAGTACTACTACTAGTTGAACTTGTACTAGTAGTACTAGTAGTACATACTAATCTGTACTACTAGTACTACTACAACTAATAGTACGAATACCAATATTACTAGTAGTACTTACTAATAGTACCAATAGTACAAACTAGTATGTACTACTCGTACTAGTAGTAGAACTAGTATGTACTATTAGTATGAACTACTAGTACTTGCACTACTAGTACATACTATTACTAGTAGTAGTACTAGTATGTACTTACAGTACTAGTACATACTAGTAGTACTAGTAGCACATACTAGTAGTACTAGTACTAGTAATGTATTACTAGTAGCATGTACTAGTACTAGGTTTATGTTATAGTACTAGTAGTATATACTTGTAGCACTAGTAGGATTAGTATTAATACTTTACTAGTAGTACTAGTTCTACTAGTAGTTCTACTTCTAGTAGTATATACTACTACTTGTAGTGCATACAACTAATAGTAGTACATACTAGTATGTACTAGTAGTACATACTTCTAGTAGTACTAGTAATATTACTACTAGTACTAGTATGTATTAGTAGGATGTACTACTAGTAGTACCAATACTACTACAAGTAGTACGTACTAGTATGTACTAGTAGTACATACTAGTATGTATTATTAGTATGTACTTGTAGTACTAATGGTAGTAGTAGTAGTAGTAGAAGTATGTACTAGTAGTATGTACTACTAGTGCAAGTAGTAAATGTACTAGTAGTATGTACTACTAGTGCAAGTAGTTGTAGTAGTAGCACTAGTGTGTACTAATAGTATTTGTACTAGGTACATAATACTATGTACAACTAGTACTAGTAGTACTAGTACAAACTAGAGCTACTACTACTATGCACTACTAGTACTAGTAGTATATACTACTATGTACTACTAGTACTAGTACTAATAGTACATACTACTATGTACGGCTAGTACTAGTTCGTTTAGTACATACTACTGTGTACTACTAGTACTAGTTCTAGTAGTACATACTACTATGTACTACTAGTACTAGTTCTAGTAGTAAATACTACAATGTACTACTAGTACTACTAGTATGTACTATTAGTACTACTAGTAGTACTTACTACAATGTACTACTAGTATGTACTATTAGTAGTACTACTAGTATTTACTAGTAGTACTACTAGTATGTACTATTAGTAGTACTACTAGTATGTACTAATAGTACTACTAGTATGTACTATTAGTAGTACTACTAGTAAGTACTTCTAGTACTACAAGTACAAGTACTATTACTAGTACTACTAGTCTGTACTACTAATATGTACTACTAGAACTAGTACTACATACTACTAGTAGTACTAGTGGTACATTAATTGTACTAATACTAGTGTTTTTAGTATTTACTACTAGAATTACTAGTATGTACTACTAGTACTACTGCTACTAGTAGTACATACTAGTAGTATATGCTAATACAAGTAGTACTACTACTAGTTTGTAGTACTTGTACGTACTTGTAGTACATACTACTAATACTAGTAGGACATTCTAGTAGTACATAATAGTACTAGTACTAGTAGTACTAGTAGTACTAGTACTAGTATGTACTACTAAAAATACTAGTACATACTACTACAAATATACATCTACTAGTAGCAAATGCTACTACTAGTAGTACTATGTACATAGTATTATATAGTACTGGTTAGTAGTATTATGTCGTAGTACTACATATGTAATCGTACTACTAGTAGTACTATGTAGTACTAGTTAGTAGTACTACATATATAATAGTGCTACTACTAGTAGTACTATGTTGTACATATGTACTACTAGTAGTATTATGTAGTACATATGTACTACTAGTAGTAGTACTATTTGCACTAGAATGTATTATGTAGTACCTATGTACTAGTAGTACTACTAGTAGTTTATAATACATAGTACTACTATTACTAGTACACATATGTACACATATGTAGATGTACTACTAATACTACGTAGTACATATGTACACATATGTAGATGTACTACTAATACTACGTAGTACATATGTACAATATAGTACTACTAGTACTAGCACTACTAGTACTAGTAATTGTAGTACTGCTAGTACTAGTACTTATACTACTAGTATTAGAACTTGTAGTACTAGTACTTGTACTACAAGTACTAGTAATACAAGTACTATTATTACAAGTAGTACAAGTACTACTGTTATGTACAAGTATTACTGGTATGTACTACTAGTATGTACTACTAATATTAGTACTAGTAGTAAATACTAAAACATACCAGTAGTACATACTTGTACTATTAGTATGAACTATTATGTACTACTAGTATTTACTAGTAGTACATACTCGTAGTACATTCTGCATAACCCTAAACTACTCCACCTTGCATAGCTTAGAAATACTATTACTACTAAGTACTAATAATAGTAATACTACTAATAGTATTATGGTACTACTATTACTACTAAGTACAACTATTAGTAGTAGTACTTAGTAGTACTATCAGTTATAGATATCAGTGCGGACTGTATGGGTATTGAAACAACTAATATATGTACATATGTACATGCAAGTACTATGTACATATGTAGTACTATGTAGATTCGTAGTATGTATAAGTATGTACTACTAGTACGAGTTCTAGTAGTATATACATACTCGATGTAGTACTACGATTACTAGTAATACTGGTACTATGTACTAGTACTACTAATATGCGCTAATAAATATGTACTAGTACTATGTACTAGTACTACTAATATGCACTAATAAATATGTACTAATATTTATGTAGTACTAGTATGTATTATTAGTACGACTAATAGTACTACATACTAGTATGTAGTAGTATTAGTACTACTAGTATGTAATACTGATACATATGTAGTATGTACTAGTACATACTACATGTACTACTACGACTAGTACATAGGTATTAGTGCTACTCTAGCAGTATGTACTAGTACTACTACGAGTACTACTACATTCTAGTATGTAGTACTAGACATACTAGAACTACATAGTACATACTTGTAGTATTACTAGTAGTACTGCTAGTAGTACTGCTTGTAGTACTGCTAGTAGTACTGCTTGTAGTACTGCTAGTAGTACTGCTTGTAGTACTGCTAGTAGTACTGCTTGTAGTACTGCTAGTAGTACTGCTAGTAATACTACTAATAGTACTATTAGTACTATGTACTACTTATATTACTAGCTCTCTAGTTGTACATACTAGTAATACTAGTTGTATGTACTACTAGTACTACTAGTACATACTACTAGTAGTACGTACTACTAATACTAGTACATTTGTACTAGTACTACTACTACATATGTACATCTACTAGTAGTACGTACTACTAGTACTACTAATACTAGTACATTTGTACTAGTACTACTACTACATATGTACATCTACTAGTAGTACGTACTACTAGTACTACTAATACTAGTGCATTTGTACTAGTATTACTACTTGTAGTATGTACTACTAGCACTACTACTACGAGTCGTACTACATTTTAGTATGTTGTACTAATACATACTAGTACTACATAGTACATACTAGTTGGACTATTAGTACTACTACTACTATGTACTAGTAGTACTACTAGTTGTACTAGTAGTACTAGTAGTACATATTAGTAGTACATAATAATAGTACTAGTAGTATATACTAGTAGTACTAGTAGTACATATTAATAGTATTAGTAGTACATAATAGTAGCACGTACCACGAGTACTACTAGCATGCGCTACTTGTAATACTACTAGTACTAGTAGTATACATGTACTAGTATTAGTACTACTAGTACTACTGTATTAATAGAGCATACATATGTACTATTAGTACATATATAGTAGTTCATACATGCTATTACTAGTATGTACGACTAGTACTACAAGTCCATACTACTACATATGTACATCTTCCTGTAGTAAAATGTACTTAGTACTATGTTGTAATAGTAAAACATAGTACTACAATTGAGAGTACTACGTAGTACTACAAGTACATACTACTACATATGTACATCTACCTGTACTAAAATGTATTTAGTACTATGTTGTAATAGTAAAACATAGTACTACTACTGAGAGTACTACGTAGTACTACCAGTAGTACATATGTAATACTACTACATATGTAGTACATACTAGTAGTATGTACGACTACTACTACTAATATGTACTACAAGTAATACAACAAGTACTAGACATATGTACTAGTACTGGTACTAATGGTACTACTAGTACATCTAGTACTACTAATATGTACTACTAGTAATACTACTAGTACAAATAATACATGTGTACTAGTACTGTTAGTACTACTAGTACATATGTACTAGTAGTGGATACCTATGTGCTACTAGAACATACATAATAGTACATATATACTACTATTAGTACTACTACGTAGTAATATATATGTAGTACTATTACATATGTACATGTACTACATATGTAGTAGTAGTACTGAATAGTACTACTAGTGGTACTATATAGTACATATGTACTACTAGTAGTACTACTAGTACTAGTAGTGCTATGTACTACATACATACGTACTATTAGTACATACATATGTATGTACTAGTAGTACTTCATATATAAGAACCAGTAGTAATATGTAGTACAACTCGTACTAGTATGTACTTATAATACATATTTACTAGTAGTACATAATACATAGTACTACTACGAGTACTAGTAGTACATAATACATAGTACTACTACGAGTACTAGTTGTACTACTAGTACTTGTACATCTATGTACTAGTACATATGTACACATGTATATGTACTTCTAGTACATATGTACTATTTGTAGTAAATAGTACATATGTATTAGTAGTACATAGTACATATGTACTAGTAGTACATACACATGTACTACTAATACATGTGTACATACGTACTACAGTACATGTGTACATATGTACTTGTACTAGTACTAGTACTAAGTAGTACGACTAGTACTAGTAGTACATACTTGTACAAGTAGTAGTAGTACGTATTAGTACTAGTACTACATACTTGTACAAGTAGTAGTAGTACGTACTAGTACTAGTACTACATACTAATACTAGTACTACATACTAATAGTACATACTATTAGTATTAGTACATACTACTACTACTAGTAGTACTAATTGTACAACTAGTCTGTTGTACTAGTATATATGTAGTACGTAATACTAGTAACTATGTAGTATGTACTAGTACTGCTACATATGTACTAGTACTAGTAGTAGTATATACTATTAGTACTACAACTACATGAAATATGTACTAGTACTAGTATTATTAGTATTTACTAGTACTTTTATTACTAATACTACATTCTAGTATGTAGTACTAGTACATACTAGTATTACAACGTACATATAAGTATATACGAGTACTACATAATACATACCAATAGTACTACTAGTAGTATGTACCACTAGTAGATATAATACTAGTAGTACATGCTAAGAGTACATACTAGTACTAGTAGAATGTACTACTAGTATTAGTAGTACTAGTAATATATAATAGTAGTACTAGTAGTAGTAGTACTAGTACTAGAAGCACTAGTAGTACATACTAGTGGTACGTACAATTAGAACATTGTAGTACGTACTACTATTAGAGTGTACTAGTACTAGTAGTAGTAGTAGTACATACTAGTAGTACTAGTAGTAGAGGTACTAGTACGAGTAATACTAGTACTAATAGTTCACACTAGTAGTACCAGTAGTACTAGTACTAATAGTTCATACTAGTAGTATCAGTAGTAGTAGTACTAATACTACTAGTACTAATAGTTCATACTAGTAGTACTACTAGTATATACCACTAGTATGTACTACTAGTAGTAGTACTAGTACTACTAGTATATACCACTAGTATGTACTACTAGTAGTAGTACGTACTACTAAAACACATGTACTAGTACTAGTATGTACCAGTACATACTAATAGTACATACTAGTAGTACTAGTAGTAGTAAGTACTACTAAAAAACATGTACTAGTACTAGTATGTACCAGTACATACTAATAGTACATACTAGTAGTACTAGTAGTACATACTAGTACTACTACTACTAATACTAGTACTACAACTAGTAGTACTAATACTAGTAGTACGTACTACTACTAGTAGTACTAGTACATATGTGGTATGTACTACTAGTACACATGTGTACATATGTACTACTCGTACGTATGAGGTAATAAAAAGTAATTTGAGGTAATGAAAAATAATTTATTCTATTATTTGGTAAGAAATAAGTTGAGGTTATTTATTGAAATAAAAAAAAAAATGAAGTAAAAAAAAAAATTTCAGTTGTTTTATGCTAACATAAATAAATTGAGGTACGTTTGGCAAATCAATTGAATATCGGTTGAGGTGTTTTTGGAAATGAAAAATAGAATTAAGTTAAAAAAAAATATTTCGATATATTTTTTGTTAAAAAAAAATAGAGGTGCCTAATTGTAATAAAAAATAAAACGGTTGAGGTGTTTTTGGAAATAAAAAATAGAATTAAGTTAAAAAAAATATTTCAATATATTTTTTGTTAAAAAAAAATAGAGGTGCCTAATTGTAATAAAAAATAAAATGAGGTAAGGAAAAATAATTTGGTGGTCAAATAATAAATTGAGGTAAATTTTGGGAATTAAGATAAACTGAGATATTTTACTTTTTTTTTAAAATAAATTGAGCTACTTTTCGTTAAAAATAATAATTAAATATGGTAAGGAAAAGTAATTTGAGGTATTTGGTTAAAAAAAGAATTCGAGGTACTCTTCGGTAATTAAAATAAATTGAGGTGCTTTTAGGTAATAAATAAATAAATTTAGGTACTCTATTGTAATTATAATAAACTATGGTACTTTTTGGTTACCGAAAAAGAAAAATGAGGTAAGGAGAAATAATTTGAGTTATTTTTTGGTAAGAAAAATTAAAATGAGGTAAAAAAAAATAATTTGATATTATTTTAGTAAAAAAAAAAATTGAGGTGTGTTTTGGTAATAAAAAATAAAATGACGTAAGAAAAAATACTGTGAGGTTTTTTTTGGTAAAAAATAAATTGCTACTTTTTGGTATTTAAAAATAAACTGAGGTATTTTTCGTTTGAAAAATAAATGGTGGTGGCTTTGTAATAAAAAGTAAATGAGGTATAGAAAAATAATTTGTGGTATTTTTCCGTAAAAAAATATGTTGAGGTTTTTTGAAATAAAAAAACAATTAGGTAAAGAAAAATAATTAGAGGCATTTTTCGCGAAAGAAATAAATTGCAGTACTTTTGCAAATTAGAATAAAATGTGGTATGAATCGTTTGAAAATTAAATTGAGGAATTATTTGGATGAGGAAAAAATAAAAATAATTTGATGTAATTGTTATGAAAAACATCAATTGGTGTGCTCTTTTTTGTAATAAAAAAAAATGAGGTACGAAAAAATAATTTACGGTATTTTTTGATAAAAAATAAATTGAGATACTTTTTGGTGAGGTATTTTTTCGCTTGAATAATTGCAATATTGAGGTACTTTTTTGCAATAAAACATAAAATGAAGTAATGAAAAATAATTTGTGGTATTATTTGGTAAATAAATAAGTTGAGGTTTTTTATTGAAATAAAAAATAAAAATGAGGTAAAGAAAAAAATTTGAGGCGTTTTATGCTAAAATAAATAAATTGAGGTATGTTTGGCAAATTAGTTGAAAATTGGTTGAGGTATTTTATGTAAGAAAAAAAAAAATAGGTTAAAAAAAATATTTTGATGTATTTTTTGTTAAATACAAATTAAATTGGGGTAAGGAAAAATAATTTGATGGTCAAATAATAAATCGAGGTAAATTTTGAAAAATTAAAATTAATTGAGATATTTTACTTTTTACAAATAAATTGAGGTACTTTTCGCTAAAAATAATAATTAAATATGGTAAAGAAAAGTAATTTGAGGTAATTGGTTGAAAAAATAATTCGAGGTACTCTTCGGTAATTAAAATAAACAGAGGTGCTTTTAGGTAAAAGAAAATAAATTTAGGTACTCTATTGTAATTAGAATAAGTATTGGTACTTTCTGGTTTCCATAAAAAAATGAGCTAAGAAAAAATAATTTGAGTTATTTTTTTGTAAGAAAAAATAAAATGGGGTAAAGAAAACTAATTTGATATTTTTTTAGTAAGAAAAATAAATCTAGGCACGTTTTGGTAATAAAAAATAAAATGATGTAAGAAAAAATAATGTGAGGGCTTTTTTTAGTAAAAAATAAATTGCTACTTTTTGGTAACTAAAAATAAACTGAGGTATATTGCATTAGAAAAATAAATTAAGGTGGCTTCTTTGTAATAAAAAATAAAATGAGGTATAAAAAAATAATTTGTGGTATTTTTCAGTGAAAAAATAAGTTGAGGTTATTTTTTTGAAATAAAAAAACAATTCGGTAAAGAAAAATAATTAGAGGTATTTTTCGCTAAAGAAATAAATTGAGGTACTTTTTGCAAATTAGAATAAAATGAGTTATTATTCGTTTGAAAAATAAATTGGGGAATTATTTGGAAATAAAGAATAAAATGAGGAAAAAAAATATTTGAGGTGCTTTTTGCAAATTTAGAAATAACTAGTAGTTATGCAGTATGTACTACTAGTAGTAGTACTAATACTAGTATGTACATACTAGTAGTAGTAGTAGTACTCTTAGTACTAGTAGTAGTACTACTATGTACATACTACTAATAGTATTAGTAGTACTTGTACTACTAGTAGTATGTACATACTAGTACTAGTAGTACGTTGTATATACGTACTACAAGTAGTACTAGTACTAGTAGTACGTTATATATACATACTACAAGTAGTACTAGTACATACTAGTAGTACTACTGCTAGTAGTATGTACTACTAATATTAGTTGTACTAGTAGTTGTACATACTAGTAACAGTAGTAGTAGTAGTACATACTAGTAGTACATACTAATAACAGTAGTAGTAGTAGTACATTCTAGTAGTGCATACAAGTAACAATAGTAGTAGTACATACTAGTAGTATTAATAGTATGTACATATTAGTAGTACTAGTATTATGTACATACTACGAGTACTATTACTAGTACTAGTATGTACATACTACTAGTACTACTACTAGTATGTATATACTACTACTACTACTATTAGTAGTATTAATACAACTAAGAGTAATAAGTAGTAGTAGTAATAATATTAGTAATAATACTATTACTACTATTATTAGTACTAGTAATAGTACTACTAGTACATAGAATGCTAATACTACTACTAATAGTAGTACTATTAATACTAATAATATTACCAATATTATTAGTACTAGTAGTATTATTACTGCTAATACTACTATATTACTATTATTACTATTACTAGTACTAAGTATTATTAGTAGTTATACAAGTAGTTGTACTATTAGTACTAGTACTATTACTTTGTACTACTAGTAGTACAATAATAATAATAATAGTACTATTATTATTATAGTACTAAATACTATAGTAATAGTACTACTATTAGTAGTATTACTATTACTGTTAATACTAATAATAGTGCTACTAATACTATTAGTACTACTACTTAGTAATATTAGTACTAGTCGTAGTGCTAATAGTATTAGTAGTACTACTACTAGTAATATTAGCACTAGTAGTAGTACTAATAGTATTAGTAGTACTACTATTAGTACTAATAGTATTACTAATACTAAATACTATTAGTAATAATAGTACTAGTAAGTACTACTAGTACTATTACAAGTAAGTACTACTAGTAGTACTTACTAATATTACTAATACCTTTACTTAGTACTTAGTAGTACTACTACTTTTACTAGTGCGAGTACTACTACTAAGTACTAGTTCAATTAGTATTGCCAATGCTAGTACTACTAAGTATTAATACTAATTATATTAAGTATTAATACTAATAGTCTAAGTATTAATACTAGTTATACTACTAATAGTACTAGCTCTATTTCTAGTACTATTAGTAGTACTAAGTACTAATAGGAAGAGGGGCGAGGGTTCATTAAGGGGAGGAAGAGGGGTGGGGTTTGTTCTGGGGGCCACCTTGCACAGCTTTGGAATGGAGAGAATTTCTTCAAGTCACTCTAAAAAACTCTTATTGGACGAGAGAGAGTTAATATGATATTTGTGTTGGTTCTATCAATGAAATGAAGAAGTTTTGGGTCTTTATCATTTGGAAGGCTCAGTCCCGCACTCTGACCTGAATGGTGGGAACAACCTCTGCACTTCGGCGCTCCAATGAACAACAGTTCTCCACCTTACTAAATTGAGAATAGTGGTCGATCCCAGTGAAGGCAGTGTAGGCAACGAGCTTTGCCAGTGGTATCTAAGTCTTGTCAAAGCCCTCTTCTACTTTTTCTTTGAACGAGGGCTTTGACAAGACTTAGCAATGCCACCCTCTCAAACTTGGGTTTGATAAGACTTAGAACAATAGAAGCAGTCCTTGTTGAGGGCTTTTTGCTCTTGCAAAGCACAAGTTTGAGAGTTCTTTGCTTAACCTAAAAGCAAAAAGCCCAGCCAATAGTTAGACCTTGCTACCATTGGCAAAGCAAGAGCAAAAAGCCAGCAAGCGTAGGCTCGAAAGCCAAGAAGCAAGGGCACTAACGCGCCGCTAGCGCTTCTGTTTTCTTTGCGGGCTCTAAAGCAACACGCAAGGGTGCTAACTCACTGCGTCGCTAGCATCTCCAATCCGAGATCAGGGATTACTCCGTTGGGTCTTTTTTTCGGTCCAGAGCCGGTCGGTAGCTGGTAATGGACCTACTTACCTTGTCAGCAGCAGAGCTCACCTTTGTTCTATTGGTTTTGTGGGTGGCTACCAAGACGATTTCTATATGCCCATGAAAGGACCTCGAGATGCTAATCCACAGAAAACGATACAGGGTATGCGAAAGAACTCACATACGGAACGAGGGCGACTTGTGGAAATACATCGGTTTCTTACTCGCGCAAATGAACTATTTCTTGGCAACTTGGACAACTTATAGCGATGTTTTTCCTGCATATCACTAGGAAGATCGGGATCTTTACAAGAGGCTTTATAAAGCTTTCGTCTCAATTCATATTTAGTCGAGAGCAATCAATGTTTGTGATCTCGTATATTTCGCTTCTCCGACCTCTTACTGATAATCCCCTTCATCTTTTTGCAAAAAGTAGCTCTAATGTGGTAAAGTATCTTTTGTGTGTTGGTCGAAGTGACAATAGTCACATTGAACCCTTGAATATGCTCAAAGATCTCGAAATGATCTTCCAGTTCTGGGGATAATTCGTAAAACTCTGTTTCCATCGAGAATTGAATAGCGTTCCCTCAAACACATGCGCAAGAAGTGCCACCAAATTGCCCTCCGTACAAAGCTTAGCGCACATGCGCACCGTGCGAGCTCGACTCAACTCGTGTGATTCGGGTGAAAACCGTGCCATTTCTTTGCGAGCAATTTTTGCAGCTTCTGCACTATTGTGCACCCTACTTATTGCCCCACGTTCCCCCAAACAAGTGCGCAAGAAGTGCCACCAAAGTTTCCTCGATACAAAGTTTAGTGCATGCACACCACACTTGATCAACTCAACGCGTACGATTTGCACGAAAACCATGCAGTTTTCTTACGCACAATTTTGGCGATTTGTACACAATTGTGCACTCTACAATTTCCCTCACGTTTTCCCAAACAAGTGCTCCAAAAGTAACACCAAATTGCCCTCTGTATGAAGTTTGGTACACATGCATACCGCTCGCGCTCAACTCAACACATGTGATTCACGCGAAAACGGTGGCATTTTTTTGTGTGCAAGTGTGGCGATTTTGTGCCCAATTGTGCACCCTACTTTTTGCCCCTTGTTCCCTCAGGCAGGGGAGCAAGAATTGCCACCAAATTGCCTTTCGTACAAAGTTTAGTGCACATGCATATCGCGTTCGCTCACCTCAATGCGTGTGATTCGCACGAAAACCATGCCATTTTTTTGCTAGCAATTGTGGCAGCCTGTGAATAATTATGCACCCAACTATTTGCCCCACGATGCACCAAACACATGCGCAAGAAGTGCCACCAAATTGCCCTCCGTATGAAGTTTGGTGCACATGCGCACCATGAACGCTCAACTCAACGCGTGCAGTTCACGTGAAAACTGTGCCACTTTTGTGCACGCAGTTGTGGCGGCTTGGGCACAATTGTTCGCTCTACTATTTGCCCCACTTTTCCCCAAACATGTGCGCCAGAAGTGTCACCAAATTGCCCTCCGTATGAAGTTTAGTGCACATGTGCATTGTGTGCTCTCAACTCAACTCGTGCGATTTGCGAGAAAAACGTGTCGTGTTTTAGCGTGCAATTGTGGCGGCTTGTGCATAATTGTGCACCTTACTATTTGCCCCACATTCGCCAAAACACGTGTGCAAGAAGTACCACTAGATTGCCCTCTAGAAGAAGGTTATTGCACATGCGCACCCTGCGCGCGCACCTAAACGTGAGTGCTTCGGGCGAAAACCTTGCCTTTTTTTTTCCCACAATTGTGGCGGCTTAGGCACAATTATACACCTTTCTATTTCTCCCGCATTCCCAAAAACACGTGCACAAGAAGTGCCACCAAATTGCCCTCCGCACGTTGTTTAGTGCACATGCACACCACGCGCTTAACTGAACACGTGCGATTCGCTCGAAAACCGTGTCGTTTTGTTGGCCGCAATTGTGGCGGTTTCTGCACAATTGTGAAACCTACTATTTACCCCATGTTCCCCTAAACACAGGCGTAATAAGTGCCACCAAATTGCCCCCCATACGAAGTTTAGTCCACATGTGCAACGCGCGAGCTCAACTCAATGCGTGCGATTCACACAAAAATCGTGGTATTTTTTTGCTCGCAATTTTGGCAGGTTGTGCACCATTGTGCACTCTACTATTTGCCCCATGTTCCCTAAAACACATGCGCAAGAAGCGTCACAAAAATGCCCTCCATACGAAGTAAAGTGCACATGCACACCGTGCGTGCACGCGCTCAACTCAACACGTGCTATTCGCGTGAAAACCGTGCCATTTGTTTTGCGAGTAATTGTGGCGGCATGTGCACAATTGTGCACCCTACTATTTTCCCCACGTTGCCCCAAACACGTGAGCAAGAAGTGACACCAAATTGTCGTATGTATAAAGTTTAGTACACATGCGCACTGCTCGAGCTATACTCAATGTGTGCGATTTGTATGAAAACTGTGACTTTTTATGTGCGCAGTTGTGGTGGCTTGAGCACAATTGTGCACCCAACTATTTGCCACACGTTCTCACTAACAAGTGCGCAAGAAGTTATACCAAATTGCCCTTCGTACGAATTTTAGTGCACATGCCACCGTGCGTGCTCAACTCGACGCGTGCGATTTGCACGAAAATCCTGCTGTTTTGTTGCACGCATTTATGGAGGCTTGTGCACAATTGTGCACCCTACTTTTTGCCCCACGTTCCCCAAAAAAGTGCGCAAAGCGTTCCAGCAAATTACCTTCCGAACGAAGTTTAGTGCACATGCACATCGTGCGCGCTCAACTCAATGCGTACCATTTGCACGAAAATCGTGTCGTTTTCTCGCGCACAATTGTGGCGGATTGTGGACAATTATTCACCCTACTATTTGCCCCACATTCCCTCAAACACGTGCACAATAAGTTCCACATAATTGCGCTTCGTACGATGTTTAAGGCACATGCGCGCTCAACTCAACATCCGAGATATGCACGAAAGCCTTGCCGATTTTTTACGCGTAATAGCGACGGCTTGTGCACCCTACTAATTGCTCCACGTTCCCCCAAACAAATGCTCAAGAAGTGCCACCAAATTGTATTTCATACGAAGTACTACTAGTACGTACTACTAGTATATACAACTACTATGGACTACTAGTATTAGTACTAGTACTAGCAGTACAAGTACTACAAGTACTACAAGTACTACTAGTACTAGTACTAGTACTACTAGTATGTACTAATAGTACTATTAGTACTGCTACTTGTACTACTAGTACTAGTAGTAGTAGTACTAGTACTACTAATACATACTAAAAGTATATACTAGTAGTTCAGTAGAACTACTAGTACTAGTACATATTAGTAGTACTTACTAGTACATACTACTAATACTAGTAGTATGTACAACTAGTACTGGCACTACTACTAATATTAGTAATAGTACTAGTATGTAGTAGTACTAGTACTAATAGTAGTACATATTAGTAGTACTATTAATACATACTAGTAGTACTAATACTAGTAATAGTAATGTATTACTAATAGCATGTACTACTAGTACTAGCACTAGTAGTATGTACTAGTACAAATAGTACATACTAGTAGTACTAGTAGTATTAGTATTAGTACTTGTATTGTTCTACTAGTACTACTGGTATGTACTAGTAGTACATACCAATAGTATTAGTACTAGTACTAGTATAGTAGTACTAATTCCACTTGGATATACTACTACTACAAGTATATACTACTAGTAGTAGTGCTTCTTGTACATACTAGTATGTACTACTACTTGTACTAGTAGCAGTAGTTCTACAAATACATACTAGTATGTACTACTCTTAGTACTCCAAGTAGTACATTCTAGTAGTACATACTACTAGTACATACTAGTACTAGTACTAGTATGTACTAGTAGTAGAACTACTATTACATACTAGTAGTGTTAGTAGAACTTGTACTACTAGTACAAGTACTAGTGCTAATACTACTAGTACAAGTACTAGTGCTAATTCTAATAGTAGTACTAGTAGTATTAGTAGTATTAATATTTATACTACTAGTAGTATGTATTACTAGTAGTACGTATTACTAGTAGTACATACTACTAGTAGTACTACTATTAGTACTACTAGTACTAGTATGTTCTACTAGAATGTACTAATATTAGAATGTACTACTAGTACTATTACTACTATTAGTACTAATACTACTACTAGTAGTACATACTAATAGTACTAGCAATACATATTAGTATGTACAACTAGTATATACTACTAGTACTAGTAGTAGTATGTATTAGTAATGTGTACTACTAGTAGCAGTAGTCGTAGTATGTCTTAGTAGTATGTACTACTAGTACTAGTAAAAGTAGTACTAGCTTGTATTAATACTGGTACATACAACTACAACTATTAGTACTAGTAGTACATAGTAGCATGTACTACTAGTACTATTAGTATGTACTATTATTAGTATTAGAACTACTACTACTAGTACAAGTACTAGTACTCGTACTACTAGTATTACAAGTCTGCACTACTAATATGTACTACTAGTACTAGTACTAGTAGTACATACTGTTAGTAGTACTATCGGTACATTACTAATGCTTGTACTAGTGCTACTAGTATGTGCTACAGTACATACAAGTACTAATAGTACTAGTACTAGTACTAGTAGTATATACTAGTAGCACATACTAGTAGTACTATACTATTCTACTACTATGTACATACTATTACTACTAGTACTTGTAGGGCATACAAGTAGTACAAACTAGTATGCACTATTAGTACTACTAGCGTGTACTACAAGTAATATTACTAGGACTACTAGTACGTAATGCTAGTAGTATTAGTACTAGTATGTACTAGTAGAACGAACTAGTACATACTAATACAACTACTACAAGTACAAGTCGTACATACTATTAGTACGAATATTACCATGCGTATGTATTAGTAGTATGTACTAATACCTGTACAACTAGTACAAACTAGCACTAGTACTACCAGTACATACTAGTACTAGTACTAGTTTTTACTACTAATACATACTAGTTGGCTGTACTAATAGTACTAGTGGTACATACTAGTACTAGTACTAGTAGTATATAGAAGTATTAGTAGTACATACAAATATGTACTACTAATACTTGTAGTACATACAAGTTTATACTACTATTATGTACTACGAGTTGTATTACTTGTTGTACTAGTACTAGTACTACTAGTAGTTACTAGTATAACTACTATTTGTACAAGTAGTACATACTACAAATACATACTACTACTACTACTAGTACGTACTAGTAGTAGTACCAGCACAACTAATAATACGTACTAGCAGTACCAATAGTATTAGTACTTGAGTAGTAATACTAAGACCCGTACTAGTTTTACTAGTACTACTAGTTGTACTAGTACTACTAGTAGTAGTACATACATGTACTACTAGCACTAGAAGTAGTAGTAGTATGTACTAATAGTACTAGTAGTAGTATTACTAGTATTTACTAGTAGTACTAATATTACTAGTAGTACATATTAGTAGTACTACAAGTACATATTAGTTATACATACTAGTATGTACTACTAGTACTAATAGTAGTAATACTAATATGTACTATTAGTACAACTAGTACTACTAGTATGTACTAATAGTAATAGTACTACTACATACTAGTACAACTACTACTAGTACATACTACTGCTAAGGTAGTGTTAGTATTACTAGTAGTACTTACTACTATGAGTAGTACTAGTGGTACTTGTACCACTACGAGTAGTACTAGTATTACTTGTACCACTACGAGTAGTACTAGTATTACTTGTACCACTACGAGTAGTACGAGTATTACTAGAAGTACATACTACTACTAGTAGAACTAGTTCTACATGTACTACTAGTATGTACTAGCAGTACATATTCATAGTATTAGTACTAACACTAGTAGTATTAGTACTAGTACGAGAAGTACTAATTCTACTAGTAGTACATGCTAGTACTAATAGTACTTACTAGTATGTACTTGAATACATACTTGGAGTATTAGTAGAACATACTAGTATGTAGTAGTAGTAGTATGTACTAGTAGTGCTAGTATTACTAGTAGAACTTACTACTACGAGTAGTAATTGTAATACTTGTACTACTACGAGTAGTATTAGTAGTACTGGTACTACTACGAGTAGTACGAGTACTACATTTACTGATAGTAGTAGTACATGTACTAGTAGTAGTACTAGTAGTATGTACTAGTACAACTACTACTAATACATATTATTAGTACATACTAGTAGTACTAGTAGTATGGACAAGTAGTACATACTAATATATACTACCCATACTAGTACATAATATTACTACTACCAATACTACTGCTAGTACAAGTATTACGAGTTGTACATACTAGTATATACTACCAGTACAAGTATTAGTGGTACTATTATGTACTAGTAGTATGTACTACTAGTACTTACACGACTAGTACATACTAGTACTAGTAGTGTTACTAGTACTAGTAGTGCTAGTTCTACTAGTAGTACTTACTACTACGAGTAGTACTTGTAGTACTTGTACTACTACTAGTAATACTTGAACTACTACGAGTAGCATTAGTAGTTCTTGTACTACTACGAGTAGTACGAGTATTACTAGTAGTACATAGTATTACAAGTAGTACTAGTAGAACTAA
>NW_006500279.1:192948-226376 GCF_000471905.2 Amborella trichopoda
ATGTACTAATAATATGTACTAGTAGTAGTTGTACAAGTACATACTACTAGTACTCTAACTACTAGTAGTTGTTGTACTCGTACTACTCGTAGGAGTACCAGTACTACTAGTACTACTCGTAGTAGTACAAGTATTACTAATACTACTCGTAGTAGTAAGTACTACTACTAATACTTGCACTGCTAGTACATACTACGACTACGACTACTAGTACATACTAATATGTAGTACTAATACTCCAAGAACGTATTCTAGTACATACTTATAATACATACTAGTAAGTACTATTTGTACTAGTATGTACTATTAGTAGAATTAGTACTTCTAGTACTCGTACTAATACTACTAGTATGTACTGCTAGTACATACTAGTAGTACATGTAGAACTAGTTATACTAATACTAATAGTAGAAGTATGTACTATTAGTAATACTCGTACTACTCGTAGTAGTACAAGTATTACTCGTAGTAGTACCAGTACTACTAGTAGTAGTAATTACTACAAGTAATACTAGCACTACTAGTACATACTAGTATTAGTAACACTACTAGTACTAGTATGTACTAGTAGTGCTAGTACTAATAGTACATACTACTAGTACATGATTGTACTTTAAATACTAGTACTTGTAGTACATACTAGTTTACTAGTATGTACTAGTAGTATTAGTACTTGCTCTATTAGTACCAGTATGTACGTCTAGTACTAAAAGTACGTACTACCAAAACTAGTACTACTTGAACTTGTTGTACTACTAGTATGTACTAATAGTATGTTCAACTAGTATGAATTACTAGTACTAGTAGTACAAACTAGTAGTATTAGTAGAACATATTAGTATGTACTACTAATAGTACTAGTAGTACATATTAGCATGTACTACTAGTACTAGTACTAATATGTACTATTACGTACTATTAGTGCTACTACTACTAGAAATATGTACTACAACAAATACTACTGGTAGTATTTACTCGTACAACTAGTACTAGTAGTACTACATTCTAGTATGTAGTACTAGTACATACTAGTACTGCGTAATACATACAAGTATATACTACTACTACATATTACATACTAATAGTACTACAAGTAGTTGGTTGTACTAGTAGTACTAGTATAGGTACTACTAGTACTACTAGTAGATACTACGACTAGTAGTATTATGTTAGTACTAGTAGTATTAATAATAGTAGTACTACTAGTACTAATACTAGAAGTACATTCTAATAGTACATACTTGTTGTAATAGTAGTATTAAGTACATTCTAATAGTACATACTTGTTGTAATAGTAGTAGTAGTACATTCTAGTACTACATACTAGTAGTTGTAGTACGTAGTACTACTAGTAGTACATACTAGTAGTAGTAGTATGTACTACTACTAGTAGTACATATTAGTAATACATACGAGTACTAGTACTAGTAGTACATAATACTAGTACATACTAGTAGTACATACTAGTAGTACTAGTATTATTAGAATATATTAGTACTAGTAGTAGTACTAGTAATAGTAGTACATGCTTGTAGTATGTACTACGAGTAGTACATAGTAGTACATACTCCTAGTACTAGTATGTACTACTAGTACAAATACATACTACTATTACTAGTATGTACTAGTAGTACTAGTACTTGCTCTAGTAGTACCAGTATATACTTCTAGTACTAAAAGTATGTACTACTAATACTAGTACTGCTTGTACTTGTTGTACTACTAGTATGTACTAATAGTATATTCAACTAGTAAAATCGTGAAGACATGTTAAGAAACGAGCGTGAGCTTGATCCGAAGTTTGTAAGTTTCTCACCAATTTCGCATCACATGATCTTTGCCAAAAAAACATGATCCATGGCTCGAAATGGGTCTCAAACGATCGTCATTCCAAGTTAAACAGGAAAACAATCATCTTTTCGCCTAATGAACGTCAGAGCAACCCCGATTCAGTCTGGGAAGATCACAAGTTCTAGGGAAAAACAGGGACTGAAGTGGAATTTCATGAATTTTTTGGCTGGGGCAAAATCATCATTTTTCCCATTTTTATATTTTTTTATTATTTCAATGTGTAATTATCAACAACTACGGTAAATTTTAAGCATCCACTCATGTTTGGGCCCTACTGTATCATTCATTGAACAAAGGACCCCAATTCATCAATAAAAAATTAGGCTTTTGCTTAAAGTTTGTGAGTCATGTCTTAGAGAAAGAGAGTGAGGAGAGAAGAATCAGTTGGGTACAATTGGGCTAAAAAGGTAACTCTCTCTCCTCCTCTTTCTCTCTCCTCTTCTCTTCTCTTTTTCTCTCTTCTCTCTTTCTCTCTCTTTTCTCCTATGCTCTCTTTCTCTCTCCTCTTCTTTCTTGTCTCTCTCTTCTTCCTTTTCTTTTTTCTCTCATCTTTCTTTCCTATTTTCTCTTCGTCCTTTCCTTTTCTCTCTTCTTTCTCTTTCCTGTCCTCTCTCTTCTCCTTTATCTCTTAGTATCCTTTCTTATTTCTTCCCTATCATGCTCGACAGTATCTACTGTTGAGCACGACTGTTTCCTTATATCTAGCCTTCTATGATGAGAATAGTGACCCGAGCCCTTTCTGAAGTCAGGTTTATGTCCAAGTCCTTTTTTCTCTTGTCACGCACGACGGTACACATTGTCGTGTGTTACATCTCTCTCCTCATTCACAATAGAGACAATAAACCGGGCTTTTTCTAGAGTGGCGGGTCGGGTCATTGTCTGAGTTTCTCTTGTCATGCACGACGGTGCTTATTGTTGTGCATGTCTTTTCTTTTCTCTCCCGTCTTGCACGACAGTTTCTATTGTTGTCCATCACTTCTACTCTTTTCTCTCTCTCCTGTCATGAACGACAATGCTTATCGTCATCCATGACTTCTTCTCTTCTCTTTCTTCTATCATGAACAGCTCTTACCGTCGTCCACGACTTCTTCTTTTCTCTCTCTTCTGTCATGAACGAAAGTGTCTATTGTTGTCCATGCTTCTCTTCTTTTCTCTCTCTTATCTCATGAGCGACAGTGTTCACCACCATCCATGACGTCTTCCTTTCTCTTCAATCATGAGCAGCAGTGTTCACTGCCATCTGTGACCTCTTCCTTTCTCTCTCTTTTGTTAAGAACGACAATGTCTAACGTTGTCCATGACTCCTCTTTTTTCCTTATGTCTTTCATGTCATGAATGGCAGTGTTTACTGTCGCCCACGACATCTTTCCTCCTCTCTCTCTTTTCATGAATGGCGGTGCTTATTGTCGTCGATGACATCTTCTCTCAACTTCTCTCTCCTTTCATGAGTGGCATTGTCTACAGTCGTGCATGACTCCTTTTTCTCTCTTTTCTTTTCTCTTTCTTCCCTCCCTCTTCTTTTCCCTCTCTCTTTTCTCTTTCTTCTTCTTCCCATTTTCTCTTTTTCCTTTTCTTCCCTATTCTCATCTATCTTCTTCCCTTCTTCTTTCTACTCCCTCTTGACTAAGGATGATAGCCTCAACTCTTTCCCAGGTGACGGTTCGGTTGACTCCATAGTCTTATTCTTGGAAAATCTAGCAAGAGCCAAGTTAGATTTCCCTTCTTCTCTCTTTCTTCTTTCTTGTTTGATCGAAGAGCAGGCTAAGCCTTGTGCAGTCTTGTCATCGAGCTGTCGCGTCAGTCTGAGCTATCATGCCCATCTTGCTGCCATGACAGGCTCGCCGTTGAGCCAGACTGGCTGGTGTGTTTATTTTGTTGTCAAGTAGTTTAGCCGTGGTGCCGGTCTGCGTTACCATGCCCGTCTAGCTACCACACTAAATCAGTCACCGTGCTAGTCTTGCTACATCATCAATCTAGCTGCCCAGTCAAATTTCTTCTTCTTTTTCTAACATCCCCCATTTCTTCTCTATCCTCATTTTACTCTTTTCTTCATCTAAAAGACTAGGTGAAAATCAAACTGGTCTCTATTTCTTTATTCTACCCCTTGAATGTGCACGCTCGTGTGTATATTAGCTTAAAGACAAAGTGAGGTCATTAACATGTGTGTGTGATCTTAGAATAACGAAGAACAGGTCAACGGAGGTGATTGCAAATAAAAGGGCGCCCACGCGAGCTAGCTCGAGTGCGTCACGGACCCAAAAGAGGTAAGTCCCACCTCGCAATTAATTCCTCTATCACTGGTTAGTGTACCTGCCCTCATCTTATCTATGAGGTTCTCGAGAGAGATGTCTCAAGTCCTAGGTTCTCAGTGAAACTCGAGACACGTGCCACCATGTCAACCTAACCTGGAGGGCGAGATTGAGGCATTTAACCAACATGGAGACTCTATTGGAGAGACACTACCCCATCATCGGATCGTCCTTATTTGGTTTCTCTCCTTTTAATTTTCTGTTTATCACACACCATATGGCTTCAAGGTTCTCTAACCCTTTTGGATCGGGGATTTTCTGATCCTTGCATTTCTTGAGCTCACCCTGGGAACAAGTTCCTAGAACTTCCTTCCTAACTTTCCTCTTGAGCGTAGACCCAGCGTCAAGCTCCTAGGTCCTGACCTGGCTAGGTGTGAGGAGGGACTTGAAGGTCCCTAACTACCCATTTCCTAGCTTTAGTGGAACTTCCACCAAAGCACCTCACATAGGTAGCACATCACCTCCCACTCACAGCATGCACCCAGTCACTGGCAAGACACTTGCTGGTCGTCGAGGTACGCTGAAAGGCTGCCCAGTTCCTTTCTACAACCAGCGAACGCGTTACTGTTACTCCTGTGGGTTGCCACAAGGCTGCCCCCCACATTCCTGCACCACTTCAGGCCCCTAGGCTTAGAGGCTTGACACATCGAGGAGGAGACCTTGGGGTCTCCACCTCTCACACATGCACCAAGGCTCGAGTGTCATCCACTCAAGCCACACCTTGAGGTAGTGTTGCCTTGAGTCAGTGTTCAGGATTAAGTCTCCCCGGGCCAAGTCTTGTGCGTGTCATGCATGAGCATCCCACCACTTGGGGACATGTCGTCGCAACGTCGCCTGAGTACATGGGAGATGACCCCCTCGTCCTGGTTCTCAGCACACACTTCCGCACCTTATAAGAGGCAGGCTCCCCGCCTATTCCATTACAAACACGTGCTCATGGTTCTTGGCCTCCTAAGGCCTAACCAATTGCTCGAGCCCTGGCTGACATCTAAGTCACCCGAAACCGGCTTCAAGGGGCACACACGCACCCCCTTCATGGACTACCCCTGACTCATGACTCAAACACCATCGTGAGCCCACCCCTGCTCTAGTCGCCCCTTCTCCTCTGGGCAAGCACCTTAAGATGTGGTACTCGAAGACCTTCCCAAGCATACCCTAGTTAACTAACCCCATCAGGTCAGTCGTGTCTCTAGAGCTCACAAAATATCCCGGGGCAAAGACCCAAGGTCGACAAATTCCTTCATCCCCCATCTTCCTCCAAGCTGAGCAAGAGGTCCAGGTTCACCCCTGTTCCTAGTCCACACCCCTTGCCTCATCTTATGGAAACAGATCTCTCATGCTCAAGAAGAGCAGGTCAATCGCAAGCCTAGTCCCAATTCTAGAGAGAGGTGCATCAAAACCTCAAAGCTAAACATGACAAGGGCATGTGAATCCTGATCAGGGAAGCGATCAGGATAGTCAGGGCAGCCAGCTCTAATGACCTTCTTCCCAACAACCCTTTTTACCCACTCCAGGAGATGACAAAGCTTGAGGTGAAAGCACGAGAAACTTGCACAGTTGTCAGCGTAGTAGGAGATGACCTGACATCACAAAATGCACGGTCCCAAGATCGTCAAGAACCAGCCCTCATGCAATCGGCGTATAAAGCTCGAGTCCAGTTGGGGTACGCTGAGCCTTTGATGACTGACTTGCCACGTCTTGTCCGATAAGCACGGACGCCTCAACTACACCAAAGACTGACCTCCCAGAAGAAATGGTCAGTGTGATAGTCATTGACAAGCCAAGCGATGGTCAAGAGACACGCATGAACAGGTTCGAGCACATGGTGCAGACAATGATGGAGAAAATCGACTGCATGGAAAGTATGCGGCTTTCAGGCAATTCAACCCACCATGAGGGCAACTCCCATCACTCGGATGATGCAGCCCCAATGCATCCTCCCCCTCCAACTTAACAGGATAATTTCATCCCTCTCCCAACCTCACAGGCTGATATTAATGATATGATTACCCACAACCTATAGAACAGATAAATCCCAGGAATGCAGGGGATGACGCTTTACTTAAATTCATACTCCTTGTACATCGATCAGGTCCCTTTTCCCCTTATTATCAAAAGGGGAGGCTCCCCCTCTTCAATACAACAATCTAGCTGCATCAGCATATCTCTCACTTGCAAGCAGCATGTCAGGAGAGCATCTGATGGGAGACTCCTTCTTTGTCTATTTGTTGAAACCCTTGACGACCTAGCTTTTTAGTGGTATGGTCGACTCCCGCCCAACTCAGTACACACTTGGGAGGAAATGGAACGACTGTTATAACAACTCTTTATGAGGTCAAGAGAGAGGTTCAAGCCATCGAACTTAGGGACCCGAGGAACTCGTGGACCAGTTTATATCAAGATGGAGGGACTTGACTACTTGCCAATCCAATCCCATGCCTGTGATTGAAGCAGTTTAGACCTGCATACGCAACATGTGGCTTGAGATCGATTTGCATGTTGAGGCAAACCAGCCTCCATGTTAGAGCTGATCTCCAAGTCGGTCCGTATTGAGAATCTGTTTCGACACCACGGCGGGTCACGATCGCCATCCTCAGGCACAGGAAATAACCGAGGCTCTGGGAATTCTCGACCCAACTCTCTAGGCAATCAATAGAGGGGAATGATTAGTGTAGCCATCACCGTGTCAGACCCCCAAGAAGACTGCTCCTCAAACCTTGGATTTCTCCTAAGGGATAGGTCCATCAAATACCTAGGTAGCACCCCAGGGAGGTCAACAGCAACCCCAAGCATACTAAAGGGTGCCCCCTCCTCCAAACCTTGCTCGAAGGGACATCTGGGTAAGAATATATTTGATAAGGAATGGGCTTCCACTCTCCTACAGATGTTGTTGGAGCAAAGCATGATTGAATTGCCTGAGGCAAAGAAGGTTGAAGAAGTCGGCCTTGATACGGACACAAACTATTGTGCCTATCACCGAAGGATAGGGAACACCATACAGGAATGTGACACTATGAAGGATCAAATCAAAGCCTTGATCCATTGTAGCAGAGGCATCCCATGTGCTGACAATCCAAGAGGAAGATAAATGCCCGTACTCTCTTGATGAAATTTCAGCATATCTACTCCAGGCGTTATTTTCCATGATGCTCCAAGAGGGAATTACTACCCCAAAGCTAGTGAGGCAGCCTAGGTGCCTCACAAAGGGAACTCAGAACATATGGTGCCCGTATTACCAGATATGGGGTCACGAGCTGAATGAATGCTGTGGTTTCCAAGTTGTACTCACGAGGAAGGTGCAGATAGGTCACTTTGCTTATGTTGTCCCAACAGAAGAGCCTCAAACTGTCACCCTACCAATCCAAGAGAACATTCAAGCACAACCCCATTGTGATGATGTTTTTTATCCCCAGAAATTCTTGACTTCCAAATCATGGAAAGTACATCAGGGGTGGAGCAGATTGAAGTCATTCAAGAGAGAGGCAATTCATCAAGCTAGGCCTGTTCCCAAACCTAGCAAGACAAACCATGTGCTTCTAAAGGCACCAGGAGGAGATAGACCCAAAGGGCCGCCCGTTGGAACAACAGGATTCCCCAACCTCAGGCCAAGAAGGAGTTTCTCAAGCCTCTTCCCCCACTGCCGACCTTGCAAGACTTCTTCCCTGACTCTCTCGTCTCCACTCCATGTCCTCATCAAGAAGACATCCTCGAGCCATCCTTTACTCGGGTTACGTCCAATGAAGGTGACGACACTAAAAGCACCCCCAACAGTCTAAGCAGGATCATGACCTAAAACATCCCCTGCACATGTCCAATTCCAGTGATGACGTAAAAAGCTACCTGAGTCGGTCCGATTTGAGAGATAACCTTAAAAGCACCTCACCTTCTAACCCCCTCTTCTACTTCTTCGCCCTCTTCTTCTACAGGTGGAACTTCGAAGTGCCCAGACTTTGAAGCTCTTGACGAAGTTCTCGAAGGCTCTAATATTAGCAAGTAGCATCGAAGGCGGTTCAAAAAGACGCTAACTCATGTAGGGGTTCTTGACAATTGCTGATGCCTTGGATGGAACCATCCTCAGCTATTGGGAAGCATACAAAATCCAAAGCAAGGAAACCTAGTAGCCTTCCAAGCCCGACATTGACCACGTCACAACCCCACCCCAGACCGCTATACCTTATGTGGCGACGGGCAATCAAGCGTGTCGTTATCCAATATAACGTTTGCCACTCAGGTAGGAGTGGACTCAACACCTTTAGTATCAGTAATCCAGCAAACTATGGAAAAGAACTAAAACAAAAACTCAACTAACAGAAGAGTAAGGAATAACTCCACACACTAAAATTCATAATATAAAAATCTTCCAAAATATTACATTCAGTTCGGGGCACCTAGGCCCAAAATGACACATGTCCATCAAGAACAAAACAAAACCAGGGCCAAACAGCCCAGACATAAACAAGGTCTAAGTATTTTCTTCAAGGACACTTGCTTCGTCTTCTAGCCGTCAAACACCAACTTCCAGCCCTACACCTGTCGCTATCAATCTACAAAGAGAGGAGAAATAAGAGGATGAGCTATACTGCCTAATAAGAAGATTTAGTGTCATGCATCTGAGGTGGTTCTATCCATGTGTGAAAATAGTACAGTTCATCAATATAGAGTCATAGTTTAGCATATATGCATATCTGGTGAAGGCAGTGAATATGAGCATTACATTTAAACAATAGTTACCTTTGAATCAGTGTGATCATAAGCATTCGGTCAATGAAAATCATTAATCATCCAATCATTGTAACACTAAACATGGCCTATACAGAAAAATCAATTCTTATCCAATCAGTCCCTAAATCACCTACTCCAGCAGTAGAGGCCTATCCATCAGGCTAAGCCAATCCCATTGCATAAGACCTCTACCATCGTATAGAAGGGAGGGTAATGACAAGTGGGTTAATCCACTTCATAATGCCCTCAACACATACACACAGTCCCCAGCACGCATTGGGGGTTCAATAGGCCCTCACATTGCAAGGCATCAATCATTTCATTTCAAAAATCTAGGGTATGACCCTCTATCCTCTCCCTTAACCCATTTCTATCATTATGCAGGTTAGGAAATATGCCGGTATCTCTTTCCTTACTACTAATGAGTGTCCCACCATGTAGTGGTCAATATCAACATAAGTATTGGTCATTAATCCCAATATCACAACAACAACTACTACCGATGAGTGTTCGACAGTGTAGTGACCAATTAATCACCGTATAATAACAATATCCACTACCGGTAAGTGTCCCGTCGTGTAATGGCCAATACAATCCCTCATAATGGATGAATCACATTCTCATACAGATGAATCATATTTCATCACATCATCATAACATCATAGCATTAAGTAAAAGACATGCATTTCATAAGCTTTCATAGGACATTTACACATTAGCCCTTTAGTGGCATTTGGCATTCATTATAAACTCATTTCATCACCATTGCACTCGTGGCCCTTCTTTCTCACAAAGTGCAGTTTACACGACATCATTCACATATCTTTATGGAGTTCTCATGGAATTTATCATATGGAATTCACATTTATCATATATTGAGATAACTTAGCGCTGCATGGTAGTAAAATGATGCAGTGACAAGTAACAGTGACATGCCCCTATTGTAAGGGCATAGTTCCCGATTTAGGGGGAGTTTCAAGAAACCTTAAACATGAAACTTTGAGCTAATACACAGACCTTTACAAAGATAGCAATTTGAAAGAATTTGGGAGCCATTTGATGGGTCAATAGCTCAGTACAAGGTGAGCATTAGTTGCTCTAAATCTTCCCAGCAACAGTGTGTAGTGGCATACTCGAGCATTTCGGGTCATAATTCAAAATTCATGAGAAATTTCAAAACATCAAAATATACAACTTTGAGTAAATTCATAAAATTTTCCAATGATGGAAGTTTTAAGGTTTTTGGACATCGTTTGTTGGGCCAAAAGCATTGCCCAATGAGGGCAACAGCTGCTGGAATTAGCAGCGATTGTGACCAGCGTCATGCCTCGACATTTTAGGCCATATCTTTTCTTCCAGTCGAAATTTCATCATGACAGAAAAAGTAGACATACATGCCTTTCATTCGAGACTGATTTGGTCCCATTAGGAAGCCATTTGGCCATCAAACATTTGATGCAAAAACAATCATAGTTTTGAAAATTCATATGCTCAGGTTAACATGCTTTTAAGGAACAGTTAATATTTCCTAGCCAAGCTGCACTTTTGGCTTGGAACCTTGCTTATGGTAAGGAGTCTCACAGTGAGAAATTTCATGAGTGTTCATAAATTAAAAGATCATATATGTGGTAAAAATAATCATGGCATTGAGAAGCACAAAAACTGAAATTTCAACCTCATGTTAACCCATTCATTCTTCACATTTTCATTTTATCATCTTACCCATTCTAAATATTTGTTCTTTACATAAACTATGGATGCATAGAAACTAAACCCACTTACCTTGACTTCTCATAATATCTCAAATCCTCAATCACGGCCTCCACGGGCTTTTCTTAAGCTCCACCAGTGGGTTATCTTCAAGGGACAGCAGTGAACTACTTAGGGGCAGAGAGGGAGTAGAATGAAGAAAACTGGTTGTTAAAGGGCTTAAGTGCTTACAGTTGGTAGAATTCACTATGGCTGATTCAATCACTATTGCTTTGACATGTACGGAGCGGTGCTAACACGTACAGAGGCTGTACGTTTGACCAAGACACTCCCAGCGCTGCTCTTTCTTGCTCCCCTTTTCTAGTCGGTGCTAGGTCACAGTAGGCACTAGGCCTTGCACTCATAGACGATGATGGATTTTCTTACACAGCCAGCACTACGTCTTCCTCTTACTCAGTCAGCGCTAGGTTTTCCTCTTTCTTAACCGACGCTACCTTTTCATTTTACTCAGCCGGCACTATGTTTTCCTCTTACTCAGCTAGCACTATGTTTTCCTCTTATTCAGTCGGCGCTGTGTTTTCCTCTTACTCAGTTGGCGCTACGTTTTCCTCTTATTAAGCTAGCGCTACGTTTGCCTCTTACTCAGTCAGTGCTACATTTTCCTCTTACACAGGCGGCGATGCTTTTTCCTTCAGCAATACACCTGCAGGTGATATGCTCTCAGCAGCTAGAAGGCGATACGCTCGCGACGATGTTTACGCGCGGTGATACTTCTTATGCCTTTCACGCACGGTGATACTCCCTGTTCGCACACATCATTATGAATTCTTCATCCTTGCATGCAGCATTAGCTTTTTCTACATGGACTGCACTAGGCCCACTCACCTAGACGGCGTTAATCCTCGCCCTTAGCACCGGGTGTGCGCTTCCGTTTTTCTTGACTTCCTTCTCTCTCTCCACTACCTCGAGTGATCCGGTTTAATCGAATTGGGGCCCTTACAGAGCAGAAGTTGAGAGAGTCAAGAGGGTAGAGCTTCTATTCCCAAGAATCTTGTCATATGGTACAAATCTCTGAGGCACTAGTCAACACAGGCCAAATGAATATGAGGGCCGAGAAGAAATTACAGCCTCTACCACAAAAGCCGAAGCTATTGAAGTGTCGTAGTCCACCACTTCTTTGATACCCAAATACCCCATCCAATCTACCACTCCTCAAGTACCCAGTGATTGAAGACATTTTTCAACACCTTGGATCCTCGATGCCGAATAAAAAGAAGAAGCTGGTCAATAAAACCTGCCAATTCAATGGAAAATCCGACAGTCTCATATCAGCCACAAAATGGATCGATAACTTCCTAAGGACTCCCAAAGGCCACCTGCCATGTTCCGTCGTGCTCCAACGTATCCAAGGCAGTGCAGACCAAGAAACAATTTCGGTAGAATCGGTCTCTAGCACCCTAAAACGGATCCCGTAACTAGAACTATACTTTCAGAGCATCAAATGGCTATGGGACCACCACCATCAGATATGGCACTGCTAAAAACCCCCAAGGGTCAAATTTCAGCTCAAACCGACACTCTTAGAAGAAGTTATGGGCAGAACGCCGAAATGGGCGACGCCGCGCACTATTCCCTTGCGACGACATGCAACCAAGCTCCATTGAAGATGAAGTCATGAACAGCAACTTCCAGGACTCATATCTCCTTCGTTCAAGATCAAATCACCACCAAATTGTTCAAGCATGTTCGGCATGACCCATACCCTTGATTGAGCAAGGAGAAAACTTAAGGGAGAAGTTCGTGATTCTCAAAACTAAGTTGTAGGAGACAGCAAGACACCGACTCACTCAGAGGGCCATGTCACGGTGATCATGAACCTGATTGATGTAAAACTAGTTGCATTGTGTACGTGAGGCTCATGGCTATCATCAGTCTGAACCTTGTGCACGATGAACGGTTAGATTGGTCTCACAACTTAGTCAAAGGCTTTACAGAATTTCGGCTGTGGGAGTGCAAGATTCGACCAGAATTCAAAGTTCATAAAAACTTTGTTTTGGCAAGAAATCGTACCCCATTTTTTATAACGCGACCATGGCGATGTGCTCAGTACATTGCAATGAAGAAATGAAAGAAAGACATCAAGAAAAATGCACACTACTGATCAAAAGTTTGCGAGATCTATGGAAAAATTCAAGTCACGTGATCATGCTCTTAAGAAGTGATTCGTGAATCAAAATACATATCAAAACGATCGTTATGTCAAGATTAACCAAATGATGATCGTCTTTCAGTCATTCGAACAACGGATCAACACCGGATTGTCCTAAGAAGATCAAGAACAACACAAGCAAGGACAATTCTAAAAATTCTGCAATTGTTAGGTAGGGGAAAATCAGTCATCATGCACCATATTTTTTTATTTTCTTTAAATCAATTAAATTGTATTTTTCAGCAACTAGGGTAGATTTTGGGCATCCACCCATGTTTTGGCCCAAGTCTATAAATAGACACTACCTCTCATTGCATAAGGACGGCTTGTAAACCCTTGATTTCTCAATTAATCTATTGGCTTTTGCTTGAGTCATGCGATAATTAGGGTTTCCATGTTCTTTTTCCTGAACATATTTTGGAGAGAGAGAGAAAAGAGAGAAAACTTGGTCAACACCCCTTAGGGTATTTCCACTCTCCTCTCTCCCTCTCTGCTTAGTCACTCCCTTACTTCCTCTCCCTCTCTATCTCGCTCTTCCTCTCTCTCTCTCTCTATCTTTTCCTTCTCTACTGATCTTGTCTCTTCCCTAAGGCAATGCACTACAGTGGCAATGCCGTGCATGCCTCCCTCTCTCCTTCTCTTTCTTCCTTCTTCTTCTCGCTCTCGTTTTTTCTATCTCTATCTTTGTTTTCTCTCAGATCACGCATGGCAGCAGCAACGCTGTGTGATATCTTTTCTCTGCTAATATTGGTCTCCCTGCGATGCTACAGGACAGTAACAACACTGTGGAGGTTTCCCTCCCCTCTCAGGCTTGTTGCTCCCTCGGTCTTGACTAGCATGCAAATAGCATTCGTCACAGCCATATGCGACACAACTATGGAGCACACGCAATAATCCAGGCTACTGCAATAACAGCAGCTCAGGAATCTACACTCATTTCAGAAAGTGTTGCAGACCGTGATGCTCAATGCCATCCGCAAGCTTGTCAAGATCTATCGTGTGGTGATTATAGATGGCAGCATGCTTTGCCGACTACACATCCTACTCTGTCTTTCTCGTTCACTGTAGAGAATGATGATCAATGTTGTCCACAGATGGTGTAAACCAACACCAACTGCAGACCCTGTCTAACTTACCACCGTCAACGATAGTGAGCAACAGGGATCAACACCATCTGCGTACCTTGATAGCATTGCTCGCGACAAGAACCCAGCACCGTCTGGTGTTCATTTCCCCTTCTCTCATCCCTCATCTTATTCTTCTCTTTATCACACTATATTCTTACCCCATTTCCCTATCATTCAAATGCAAGCTTTTGAGTAAGTTTGCCTTAAGACAAGGTCGAGTCACTTGGTCCACTTGTCTTACAAATTAACCATGTGTGTATGATACAAAAAAACAGGAGAATACAAGTCAAGGGAGCCGATCACGAACCAGCTGAAGAACTGGGGGCTTTCCATGGTGATCTAAGAGGGCGTCTATGCAAGCTAGCCCGAGTAAGTCACAGACCCAGGTGAGTTTTTATTCCTGCCTCACACTTGAAAATTCCTCTCTCACCAGTTGGGGCACCTGTCCTTGTTCCTCGAACAAGGTTATCGAGAGAGCAATCTCGGTCCCAAGTCACATGAACCCAAGAGACACGTGCCGCCAGATCAAACAAATCTGGAGGGCGAGATCGAGGCAGCTGACCAGATTGGCGATTCCACTAGGGACTTACTACCCCTTTGTCGGATCATGCTTGTTTGATCGGTATCTCCTTTTTATTTATGCTTTTATTTACACATGCTTGTGGGTATCTTTAACCCATTCATTCAAGTCGGGGACTTCATGATCCCCATATCCGCTGGCTCTTACAGAGAGCAAGCTTCTAAAGCTTCACTCCCGACCCTTCTCTTGAGCAGGGACCTAACATTCAGCTCCCAGGTACTCACCTGGATTGGCGCGAGTAGGTCCTCAAGATCCCTGACTCCCCATCAACTAGCTCTGGTGGCACCCCTACCAAGGCTCCTTGCATGGGTGGCACGATTGCTATCATGCACTGCACACTCCCAGTTACCGACAAGTCCCTTGCTGGTCTCATTGTAGAGCTGCACTGAAAGGCTGGCCTGTCCCATCTTGCGAAGGGCAAGAAAATTTTTGTCGCTCTAGAGGATCGCCGCCAGGCTTCCCCTTATGCTCCTCCCTCACCTCAAGTCTCCTCACTTGGAGGCTTGACACGTAGAGGTAGAAGTCTTAGGGCTTCCGCCTCTCACACACACCTATAGGCTAGTGGCCATCCACTCGAGCCACACCTCGGGGCAATCTCTCTCCTACCTCGAGTTCACGACATGTGCATCCATACATGTGCACTCCACCATCTAAGGCAACGCTGTTCATGAGTTGACTCAAACACAGGGGGAACGATCTCTTGTACTCCCTCAGTGCACACACAAGCGCACCCTGTGAGAGACAGGAACTCGTACGACCCTCACAAACACATGCTCGAAGCCCCTAACTTGCTGAGGTCAAGGCAATCATTCGAGCACAAGTTGATTCTCAAGTCTCCCGACCTGCTGCTACTGAAGGCGCACACGCATTGTCTCCTCGGACCGCCACACGTTCCCAATGTCGTGAGTCGTGAGCCGCTCCCTTCTCCACTGGCTCCTTCTCCACAAAGCAAGCCCCTCAAGGCATGGTACTCCAAAGTATTCCCCAAGAGTACCATTCTCAGTTAGCCTCATCAAGCCACGTACGCCGTGGGACCCCACTAAGGAGCTCGTCGCAAAGGCCTGATGCCTGACAGGACCGTTCAGCCTTCGAGGCAGTAGTCCAGGCTCCCTTCCATCTCAGGATCACACCGCTTGTGTCATCTGTTGAGCGCAGCACTCTCCTGTGCTGAAAAGGTGGGCCAATCTCCCTCTTAGTCTTAGTTTTGGAGAGAGGTCCACCAAGTCCTCAAGACCAAGCATCACAAGGGCCTTTGAATTTTGACTCGAGAAGCTCCACAGCCCACTCGGGTTGCTAACCCCTGCAATCTCCTTCATCAAAACCCCTTCTTCCCTCTGCGAGTCCCGGAGCCTGAAGGAGAAGTCTCAGTGCCCTACGCTGTGGTCACCACCATGAAGGACGACCCCGTAACTCAACAGTCATAGCAGCCACGGTCCTAAGACGATTAAGAATCGGTTCTCACAAGGTAAGTTCTCACAAGGTAAGCCTACAAGATCTAGGTTAAGTCGAGGCATGCTTAGCCCTTACTGACCGACTTGTTGTGCATGACCCGTCAGGTCCGCAAGACCACCACTCCACCTGAAGAAGAAACGGTCAGCGTCATGATGGTGAATGAGCCCAATGACGTGCAAGAGGAGCGAATGAATAGATTTGAGCGCATGATGCAATCCGTCTTGGAAAAGATGGATCGTCTCGAAGCTACTAGACCTACTCCCACTTTGGCCCACCATGATGCCGACTCCCATTTTGCTGAGGGCGAGGCTCCAAGTCAGAAACCCCTGTCGGCTTCTCAGGAAAGTGCTCTCACTTGCATAGTCTCACAAGCAGACATCAATGCAATGGTCACGCACAGTTTGAAGAATAAACAGATTACAGGGGTATAAGAAAAGGCGTTGTATTAAAAACCCTACCCCTCATATATTGACCAGGTGCCATTTCCTCTAGACAATCAAAAGGTTAAGCTGCCCCTATTCAATGGAACGATGTCTCTGCACCAGCATATCACACATTTCTAACGGCATGTCGAGAGTCAGCGGCTGATAGGGGACTTCACCTTCGTTAGTTCGTTGAGACTCTTGACAGCCCCCCCCCTTCCAGTGGTATGCTTGGTTGTCCCCTTAATCGGTACACACCTAGGAGGAAATGGAACAGCTATTTTACCAACGTTTCTATGAGGTCTAAAGGAATGTTGAGACCATTGCGCTTCTCCCGCTGACTCAAGACCCAAATGAGCCAGTTAACATATTCATAGCTCGGTGGAGAGAGCTCGCTACATATCATACCACCCCTATGAACGAATGATCTCAGTTCAGACTTGTATACAGAACATGCTCCATGAGATCGCCTTACATGTCGAGGCTTCCAACCCTACCTCCATGTCAGAGCTTATCTCAAAGGCTGTCCACATAGAAGTTCTATCCAGACATCATGGTTGGTCACGCCAGTAGGCTTCAAGCTCAACGAACAGCCGGGGCAGCAGTAATTTTCGCACTAACACCCAAGGTAACCAACAGAAAGGGGTAATCAGTGCCGCCGTCACAGTCTCTAACACTAGGAAGGCTACCTCTCAGACTCTGAATCTCTCTAAAGGGGTAGTCAACATAGAAAAGACTCAAGTAGTGTCTCAGGCCGACGACAAACATAACCGAGTCCCACCTCCTAAAAACCAAAACTAAAGCGATTACTGGACCAAACATTAAAACAAGGTTTACCCATTTGAAAATGATTGGATACCCTCATTGCTACGACTCCTATTGGAGCAAAGCATGATCACACTGCCGGAGGTTAAGTTCCCCGATTAGGGGGAGCAAGTCACACATGAGAAATATTGTGCCTATCATCGGAGGGTAAACCACCCTACTAAACAATGCAACACACTCAAGGACATCATCGAGGCTTTGATCCAAAAAGGTCAGATCAAACTCGAGGACTTAAAGAAAGCATTCGTGATGGTGAAGGCCGCCCATGTAGTGACGATCCAGGATGAGAATGAAGCACCCGGAGTCCTCCGTGCTCTCTTCACTATGATGCTCGAAGAGAACCTCATCACCTCAAAACCCACAAGGCAGCCGAGGCACTTGGCTCGAGGCATCGAGAGCCTCTGATGCCCTTATCATTAGATATGGGGCCATGACGTGAGAGAGTGTTCTGGCTTTCACAGCATCCTCAACGAGAAGATCCAGCAATGCCGAGAATCTTATAACATGACAAACGGGATTTCTCAGCTCATTCCACCAGTGCAAGAGACACCCTTCCCTCCAAATTCTGGCATGATATCTGAGACTCCTCTGAACCCTCGACTTCCCAGCCATGGAGAGTCCACCACGGACCGAGCAAGCTCAAATCCTTGAGTCGCAAAGCTGTTCGTCAAGCTAGTGCACCTCATGGGCCTAACGAGATTGACCAAGCCCCTCCAAGGAGAGTGGGAAGGAGACGAGCACCCAAGGCTGCACGCTGAAGATACATACCTCTCCCTCCAGCCAAGGAAAAGTTCCTCGAGCCACCTTCGCCCTTGCCAACTGTTTGAATACATTTTACAGCACCATGAGACCGATGCGGAGTAAAAGGGAGAAGCTGGTTAATAAAGCCTAACAAACAGTGGAAATTGTGACAGTCTCAAAATGGCCCCAAAACTTTTCAAGATCTTCTTGAGGATGTCTAAAAGTCTCCTGCCAAGTTTTTTCACATTCTGATATGTCTAAGGCAATGCAGACTACCAAACAATTTCGACAAAAACGGCCTCTAGCACCCTGAAATGGACCCCTATAACGACAACCCTATTATTGGTGCATCAAATCACCATAGGACTACCACCATTGGATTTGAAATGGTTGAAAAATTTTAGCTTAAACAGACACTCCAGGAAGAAGTTATAGGAAAAATATTGAAACAGGCGAGGCTGCACACTATTCCCATGCGGGCACCCTACAACTAAAGCCATTGATAGGGCAGTCATGAACAATAACTTTCGGAGGCCATATCTCCCTCGTCTTGAGTCGGATCATGTGCAAACTTTGCAAATGCATTCGTCTAGTCAAGACAAGAGTTTTGATATATGGAACGCTCCGTGATGACGCCCGAGCATGAAGAAAAGCTAGAGAGAAGTCGCCAATTCGTGAAGGAGTTACAGAAAATTCAGCAGCGACATGCTTCGCTCAAGTGGCCAAATCACGAGGCTCGCGCATCAGATCGACGCGAGACAACTCCATCATCTGCATAAGGTCCGTGGCTTTTAGTGGCCTGAGCCTCGTACATAATGAATGGTCGGATTTCACATACGAGGCCTGAAAGTGACTGTAAATTTCGATGCCAGAATTCAAGATTCTAGCCAAAATTCTAAAGTCACAAAATCCTCATCCGGGCACGAAATTGAGTTGTTTGTTGCTACGCGATCGTGACGGCATGTTCAGTGCAATTCATTGAAGAAATCAAAGAAAAGCATCAACACAAAGACGCACTATCAATCCGAAGATTACAAGATCGATCCAAATTTCAAGATGCATGATCATGGCTCAAAAAGACAATCCATGACTCGAAATTGGTATCAAATCGATCCCCATGCAAGCCCTACAAGAAAAAAACCATCTCTCAATTAAACAGGCACTGGAGTAACCTCGGATTGTCCATGGAAGGCCACGCAGGTCTTAGGGCAGCCACAGGAACTGTTCTGAAATTTCACAAATTGTTAGGAAAGGGGCAAATACGTCATTTTGCACCCTATTTTCTCTTTTTTTTAATTCAATTAAATGTTAATGTTTAACAATTAGGTTTACTTTTGATTAATCCACCCATGTTTGGGCACTATTCTATAAATACCACTTACTATCATTGTACAAGCATCCTCGTTTAGACTCTCAAAAATTCCTTTGTGGAAATACAATCTTGCCATTTGCGAGTTGTGTTCTTAAGAGAGAGAAAGGAGAGAGAAATTTTGAGACGGTACTCTTAAGCTAAGGTAAATATTTCTCTCCCTTCTTTTCTTTCTTTCCTCTTCCCTCTCTTATCTTTCGACTGCATTCTTTTCAGAGGCCATGCACGGCAGTGGCAGTGTCGTGCATGCCTCTGCCCTTCCTCTCCTTTTGAGGTATCGCAGGTCACGCATGGCGATGGTAGCGCTATGCATGAACTCCTTCCTCCTCCCTTTTCATTTGCTTCTGTTGCTTAGTGAGGCTCGCAGATGGTGTTGCCCATCGCCTTATGCATTGGAGTTCTCAATGCGTCTGTGAGAAGCATAGACGACGAAACCTATTGCCGCCTGCAGGGTTCTCCCCTTGTTACGTGCCTTTCACTGATAGCGATCCCTATCGCCATCCTCAAAGTGTCACAGTAATACCTATCTCCATGTGAATGCTCCTCTCCCGCTCCTAGTGCACTTCGCAGTCAGCGATCCCTATCGCCATCTGCGAGCAACCCTCACGCGCTCGATAGCTATCACCGTCCGCGAGCACTTCCCTTGCCACCCACGCCTATCACCGTGCACCTCACGAGAGGTGATCACCACGTGACCGATGAGTAGTTATCACCGTACACCTCGCTAGAAGCTATCGCCGTCCATAAGGGATGCGCTGCCTTCTCGCTTTGCCAACGGTTATGCTCATCGCCGTTCGTGGATTATCTTGTGTCCCATGTCTAGCGCTGTGTGCTCCATGGGAAGTCTTTGCCGTGAGTTGTGCCAGACGCCATCACCGTGAGTCACGTCAGAAGCCATCGTCGTGAGTCACGTCAGTAGCCATTGCCTTATGGGAGGGAGGCGATGTCTTCTCACAGCGCCAGCAGTGAGACTAACTTTTGCTGGGACCCTCGTCAACCACCGTCTTGCTCTCTCTCTCTCTCTCTCCACATCCTCCTCTTCTCTCTTCTCTTCTTCTCACTTGAATGAGGGTCGACTCAGCCTAATATCGCTTTAGTGGTCCGACCAATGAGTAGTATTGCTGTCGTGCTGATCTCGAGTATCATGCATGTCTTGTTACCACCCCAAGCCGATCACTTTCCAGTTATCATGCTGGTCTCGCCCCTCTATCAATTTTCTTTCTCTTTTCTATTGCTTTTTGAGTATTCCATTTTATCCCACCTTTCATACAAAGATACATTATCCTAAGATAAGGGTGGGACCTTTTGGCCTACTTGTCTTGAAAATTAACCATGCTAGTGTTGTGCAGAAAACAAGGTGAATACAGGTAAAGGGAGGTGAATTCAAACCAGTTGAAGCAACTGGGGGGATTTTTTTGTGATTTAAGAGGGTACCCACACGAGCCAGCCCGAGTAAGTCCCGAACCCATCTAAAATTCTTCTCTCATCGGTTGGTATACTTGCCCTTGCTCTTGAGCAAGGTTCCCAAGATAGTGATCTCAAATCTTGGGTTCCCTGAAACTTGAGATACGTACTGCCAGATCATCTAGATCTGGAGGGCGAGATCGAGGCACCTAACCAGCTTGGCAACTCCACTGGGGACTTATTACCCCTTTGACGGTTCGCTCTTGTTTGACCAGTCTCTTTTTTTTTTTTCTGCATCGCACTTCATGGCATCAAGGTTGTTCAACCCCTTTATTCTAGTAGGGGATTTTCTCATCCCTTCACTCGTGATTTCCCCAGGGAAGCTAGCCTCTCAGGTTTCACGTCCTACACTCCTACTGAGTTGAGACTCGCAGTTTGTCTCCTAGGTTTTCTCCTAGATGGGTGCGAGAAGGGACTTCAAGGTCCCTAACTCCTCACTCACTAGCCTAGGTGGATCCTCCACTAAGGCTCCTTGCATTGATAGCACCTCTTCTATCGCACACTGTATGCATCCTGCTATTGACAGAACCTCTAACAGTCATACTACTGAGGTACGCCGAAAGGCTGCCATTTGTCCTTTCATGAAAGGCAAGCAAGTTGTCATCGCTTATGAGGGTCGCCGCAAGGCCACCCCCCAAATTTCTTTACTATCCCAAACCTCTACACCTAGAGGCTCAGCACACAGAAGCAGAGACCCTGTGGCCTCCACCTCTCACACACACTCAAAGGCTCATGGTTCATCCGTCAAAGCCACACCTCGAAGCAACGCTCGCATTGTCCTAAGCTCGTGTCTGGGGCCAGGCCTCCTCGAGCCAAACCTTGAGCATGCCATGCATTCGCATCCCACAGCTCGGGGCAGCACCGGCCTTGCGTAAGCTCAAGCACATGAGGGCCAATCACTTTGCCCCCACTCCAAACACACGCAGCTGCACCCTGTGAGAGATAGGCCCTTACTTGATCCCTCACAGACACAAGCTCGTAGGCTTTAGCCTCACAAGGCTGAGCCAGCAAACCAAGCCCGGATTGACCCCCAAGTCACCTGGAATGTTAACTCTAAGCGTGCACATGCACCGAGCTTGCAGGTTCATGTACAACCCCAACTCAGGCAAAATCTTGAGTCAACTCTCTCTGTCGTTCTCCCTTCGTCAGGTCACCACCTAGGACCTGGTACTCGAAGGCCTTCCCTAAGAGGACCATCTTGAGTCAGCCTCCCCAACTTAGGTATACACCTGCCCCCCACAAGGGAACTCGAGGCAAGGGTCTAATGGCAGACACAAGTCTACAGCCTCCCAAGCAGTGGCCCAGAATGCCTCCCGTCTTCATACCCCACTCTCTGCCTCAGTTGATGGACACAACTCTCATGTACTCTAGAAAGACGGGGCAATCCAGATCCCAGGTCCAATTCTGGACTGAGGTCTATTGCAGTCTGAGGACCAAGCACAAGAAAGGCCTGCAGCTCCTGACCAAAGAAGCCTAAAAGGCAGTAGAGGTTGCCACCTCTGATAACCTCCTATCTTACAATCCCTTTTCCCCTCTCCGGCTTCAGAAGCTTGAAACAGAAGCCCAAGAGTTCTGCTTAGTGGTGACCGCCACAAGGGAAGACCAGGCTACTAAGAAGGCACTGTCCCAAGACCGTCAAGAACCAGTTCTCATGTGGTCAGCTTACAAGACCCAAGTTCAATCGGGGCATGCTGAACCCCTATGGACCGACCTTCCATGGACAACTCGCCAACCTTGACAATCCACCACTTCACCTAGCTCTGACCCTCCCGGAGAAACGGTCAGCATCATGGTGATCGATGACCAGTCCGATGCCCAGGAAGAGCGTATGAGTAAATTCGAGGCACTGGTGCATTCCATCCTTGAGAAGATGGATCTCTTAGAAGCAGCACATTCTCCTTCTTCTTTGACTAATTCCCCACCTACTGAGGATACTGCTCCCAAACAAGCTCCTACACCAGCCGCATAAGACAGCTCGGCTCCTCCCACAGTTTCTCAGGCCAACATAGATGCCACAGTGACCCATAGACTCAAAAGCGAGGTCCCAGGCATGCAAGGGGCACCGCTTTGTCAAAATTCATACCCCTCGTACATTGATCAGGTGTCATTTCCCTCAAACTATCAAAAAGGAAGTTGCCAGTGTTCAATGGTACTACGCTGCCCCAACAACGCATCACCCACTTTCAAGCAGCTTGCCGAGAAACAAGAACTGACGATCGACTCCTTCTTCGTTAGTTCGTCGACGAGGGGCTAGCCTTCCAATGGTACCCTCGATTGCGCCCAAACTCGGTGCACACATGGTGGGAAATGGAAAAGTTGTTTTACCAGTGTTTCTATGAATTTCAGAGGAACGTAGAAACCATTGAGCTCCTTACCCTGACTCAAGACCCTGGGGTGCCTGTGGATAAGTTCATCGCCTGATGGAGAGAATTAGCAACCTATCACGCCAACCCCATGACCAAAAGGGAGGTAGTTCAGACCTGTATAAGGAATATGCTTTCAGGGATCACTCTGCATGTGGAGGCTTCCAAGCTAACCTCCATGTCAGAACTCATCTCTAAAGCAGTCTGCATAGAAGGTCTGTCGAAACACCATGTTGGGTCTCGACAACAGTCCTCCAATTCGAGAAACGGTCGGGGCAATGTTAACTCCCGCTCCCACAATTGAGGCAATCAAAAAGGGGTGATCAGTGTGGCAGTCATTATCACAGATACCAAGAAAGCCACCTCTCGAACTTTGGTTCTCTCCACAATGGAGCCATAGGGAGCGCAGCCATCCTATAACAGGGTCCTGCCCCCGAAGAATCTAAATCGAAACAACTACTGGATTGAACATCAGAATGAGGTGTACCCCTTTGAGAAGGAGTGAGTCCCTACGTTGCTTTGATTACTGTTAGAACAGAATATGATACGAGTGCCGGAGGTCAAGTCCCCAGAGCAGCTTGGACAGGAAACGCATGAGAAGTATTGCGTCTATCATAGGAGAGTAGGCCACTCGACTCAAGAATGTTATACACTCAAGGACCCCTCATTAACAAGGGCCAAATAAACTCGAAGAGTTAAAAAGAGCATTCGGGGAGGATGACAAAGCGCCTACCATCCTCCACACGATTTTCTCTGTGATGCTTAAAGAAGCCCTCATCACTCCCAAGGCGGCAAGACAGGCCAGGTTCCTGCCTCCAAGAACCGCAAACGGCTGGTGCTCTTATCATTTGATAAGGGGTCACGATCTGAGTGAATGCACCGGCTTCCATGAAATCTTGGTAAAGAAGTTGCAGCAGTGCCAAGAAGTTCAAAGTAGCCTCGAAGCACGTCCTCCGATCCCTACTCCACCAGTGCAAGGCGATCTTCAGATGCAAGTCCAAGAGAATGTTAAGCTTGATCCTCTCCAAGATCTCTTCGAGGCAATGCTCCAACAAGGTCTCATCACTCCGAAGCCCTCCAGGCAACCCAGGCGTCTTGCCCAGGGTACTGAAAGCCTTTGGTGTCCATACCACCAGGTGCGAGGCCACGAACTGTGCGAATGTTCTGGCTTCAAAGCTATAGTCACGGAGAAGGTTCAGCAAGGCCATATTACTTGTGCCATCCTCCCAGAGCACTTTCAAGTCACCACTCCTAACCAGGAACGAGTTCTGCTACAAGGCCCTTGCCAGGATACTCAGGCAGGCCCTTCTAAGCCCTCAACTTCTCAAGCATGGGAGGTCTATCATGGGTGAAGCAGGCTCAAGTCCTTAAGACGTGAGGCAGTCTGCCAAGCCAGGTCCACTCACCATCCTGATAGAATGGATAATGTGGCCCCTAAAAGGTCCAGAAGAGGACGAGCACCCAGATCGGCTCACCATAAGAACTGTATTCCTCTCCCTCCAATAGAGAAGGAACTTCTTAGGCCCTTACCTCCATTGCCCACTTTGCAAGACTTCATTTCAGTAACAGTTGGCTTTATCTCATCATCCAATCAAGAGGATGTCCCTGAGTCATCAACTACTCATGATGCATCCAATGCGAGTGATGACATTAAAAGCATCCCCCAATGGTCGGAGCCAGGGCACCTGCAAACGTCAAATTCTGGTGATGATGTAAAAAGCTCCCCAGAATCTAACCATGTTTCTCCTTCTTCTCCTCTGTCCCCTTCCATTTCTTCCATAAGTGCAGCTCAATGATGCCCAAACTTCGACGCTCTGAACAAGGAGCTCGAAGACACCAACCTCAGCAGGGCACAGCGGGAGCGCCTAAGAGAGATGCTTGCTCAATCAGCTGGCTTCCCAATAGTCATTGACACCTTGGTGGCCCAAACCGAGTCTAAACCATCTTCAAGTTCCCATACCCATGAAGCCAGCCACATGATTCATATTCATGAAGTATCACCCAGCTTAGGGAAAGTACTGAGCAACCCATAGTACGACATTACAGACCCCATGCTTCAAGTTGACCCTCTCATTGTCTGGTCCATTCAAGAGCCGAAGATCACCCCTCGCGTCGGAGACCCTCTTAGAAGCCAAAATGTCAGGATCATGGGTCTCATCATTAGAAATTGATGAAAAGCACCCTGAATCTCCTGACAAAGAGTTGCAAGAAGCTCCAGAAGAACGGAAGAGGGAGGTCAGGCCACAACCGACGAGCTCAAGAAATAAACTTAGGGGATGAGGTTGATTTGAGACCGACTTTTCATCTCTGCAAAGATGTCCCTGGAAGAGAAATAAATTCATACTTCCCTCCTACGAGAAAATCGTGATGTCTTCGCCTGGCATTACCATGACATGCCTGGTCTAGATCCTGAGGTAGCTGTCCGCCGTCTCGGCATTGATTCCTCCATCAAGCCTATAAAACAGAAGTCCAGGTGGTTCAAACCTGATCTCGAGATGCAGATTGATGCTGAGGTGAACAAACTTAGAACAGTTGGATTCATACGAGAAGTCAAATACCCAAAATGGCTGGCAAATGTTGTCCCATTCAAAAAAAAGAATGTCAAATCAGGGTTTGTATTGACTTTCGCGACTTGAATACCACCTGCCCCAAAGATGATTTCCCGCTACCACTTACCGAGATGCTCATCGACTCCATGGCCCACTACCAGATATTCTCCTTCGTGGATGGTTATTCTGGTTATAATCAGATCAGAATGGCCCTAGAAGATAAAAAGTCTACCGCATTCTTGACCCAAAAAGGTGTTTTTTGCTACACCATGATTCCCTTTAGATTAAAGAATGCCGGTGCCACGTACCAGCGAGCTATGATGATTATCTTCAAAGATATGATGCACAAGGAGGTCGAGTTCTATGGATGACCTAGTGGTGAAGTTTGAAGCTAAGGATTCTCACATGAAAGATCTTGAAAAGGTATTTGACCGGCTCTGACATCACCAACTCAAGATGAATCCCTTGAAATGCACCTTTGATGTACAATTAGGAAAATTCTTGAGGTTTATTGTGAGGTACCGAGGATTGGAGATTGAGCCAATCAAAATCAAGGTGATCTAGGACATAACACCACCACCTACAACTCTGCGAGAGCACCGATCCCTTCAAGGACAACTGGCCTACATTCGAACCTTTAGGGACGATGCAAGACCTTTTCCCATCTCTTGAAGAAAGGCACCCCCTTCATCTGAGATGAGGTGTGTCAAGCTGCACTTGATGACATCAAGCGGTACTTGCTGAACCCTCTAGTACTCTGGTGTTAGGAAAACCTCTTATCCTCTATGAGACCCCTCTGAACAATGCACTCGGGGCACTCCTAGCACAAAACAACGATGAGGGAAAAGAGACAACACTATATTATCTCAACCGCAGGATGCAATGGGTCGAGAAGAATTACCCTCCCATGGAAAAGATGTGCCTAGCCTTGATTTTTGCAGTACAAATGCTTTGCCATTACTTGCTTGGTCACCAAGTCAGGCTGATCTCAAGAGCAGACCCGGTCAAGTTCCTTATGACCCGGTCGTGCTTGTCAGGACGCTTGGACAAATGGGCATTATTGTTGATGGACTTTGACATCACGCATGTACTAAAGGAAGTTGTCAAAGGACAAGCCCTAGTAGACTTCCTCGCAGCTCACCCAGTCCCTTCAGAGTCTCCCTTGTCAAGTGATCTCCCAGATGAAGAAGTTTTTTGTGCAATGCTAACAAGGCCATGGGAGACATATTTCAACAGAGCATTCCAATCTGATAAAGGGGGGGTCGAAGTTGTGTTCCTGACTCCTGACGGTGGAATGATCCCTCTATCCTTCTCGCTTGCAGAAGCATTTTCTCATGATGAAGCTGAATATCAAGCCCTTATAATCGGGTTGGAGATTGCCCAAGGGCTAGACCTAGAGTAGCTGAACATCTTCAGTGACTCTGATCTTGTTATTCGGCTGCTTAAGGGAATTTACGTTGTAAGAAAGGATACTCTTAAGCCTTATCACGATACGACCAAGTCTTACATGGCCCAGTTTGACGATTTCTCCCTGAGTCATGTCCCTAGAAGACTGAACTCACTGGTCGATGCACTAGCAAAATTCGGGGCCACTATTCAATTGTCTTCACCTAGGCCCACACCTGTTTGGGTGACTAAATGGAGACATGTCGACTTGCGAACCGAAGTTGATGTAGACGAAGAGAGAGATGCCTTCCCCGAATGCCCACCATATCCATTTGGAATGCTCCTTGCAGCCAAGAATGTCATCAAGGCAGAGCACGAAATATCACAAGGAAAAGAATCCAAGATGAAGAGGAGGGAGCCAGAATTTTTGACCGGTTGTGAACAGAGGTTGAACAAATTGAAGACTGGAGGGAACTTATCAGGAACTTCATAAAGCATGGGAGGTTACCTGAAGATCGGGTAGAACGCAACGGTATATGACAGATGTATAGCAAGTATACCCTTCTCGATGGGGATATTCTATTTCACCGATCATTTGATAGAATTCTCCTCAGATGTGTCGATGCACAAGAGGCAAATAAAGTATTGGAGGAAGGGCATTCAGGTATTTGTGGGCTGCATCAATCTTGCCCTAAACTCTATGAGCACAAACACAGGCTCAGTATTATTGGCCTTCAATGGTAGCTGATGGCCAAAACTATGCTAAAAGATGTCAAGTGTGCCTAATGCACTCAAGCCTCTAGAGCCCCTCCATTCTACTGTGCCATCATGGCCCTTTGCCCAGTGGGGTATGGACACTGTAGGGCCTATTGACCCTTCTGCCTTGGGTCACACCTTCATCTTAGCTGCGACAGACTACTTTGCTAAGTGGGTTGATGCGATCCCTCTCAAGCAGGTTCTTGGGACCACGGTGGCCAATTTCGTGTGTCACCATATCATATACCTATTAAAAGTTCTGGACTAGATAATTTTTTATAACGGCCATCAATTCATAAGCCATCATATTGATCGCCTCGTTAACCAGTTTGGTTTTGAGTGGAAGTACTCAACCATGTACCACCCTTGAGCGGGGTTAGCTGAGGCATTCAATAATACCATGTGCGAGTTGCTCTGGAAGTCAGTCTCAAAGTTAAGAAAGAACTGGCATGAAAAACTACATGAAGCTCTATATGCCTACCGCACTACTAATCAGAATGCTACATACTTTACTCCCTATTCCTTGGTCTATGGAGATGAGGCAGTCTTACCCCTCAAGGTTCAATTGCCCTCTCTCCATGTCGCCATACAACAGGGACTGACTAAAGACAAGAGGGTCAAGCTTCATTATCAAGAGTTAGATGCCCTGGATGAAAATAGGTTGGAAGCTCAGCAGAGAGCCTTTGATAAATCAATCAAGGAAGAATGAAGAGAGCCTTTGATAAATCTGTCGGGATTCACTCATTCATCCGTGGGAACCTAGTTCTAGCAGTCAGGAGACCAATTGTCATGCATAGACGTTGCAAGGGAAAGTTCGAGCCCAAGTGGGAAGGTCCCTTCATAATCTTGCTAAATGGGGCCTATATACTGGTAAACTCAGAAGGGGTGTTTACAGTGCAAAATCGAAGCGATCTGTGAATGTAGATCAGTTTGATCTGACGCTTTAAATTGATAAATGAAATGAAAATTAATGGTAAGAAAGTGGGATCAATCGAATTCAGATCTGATGTCAGATCTGCTCTCATATCTGTGGTGGAGCCAGCTTGATCAAAAGCATTTAAAATATGATTTTAAATCAAAATAACCAAATTCAGATCAAAATTAAGTGAAGAAAACAAAGAAATAATAGTAAAATGGGAAGAAATGTTACCGGACAGGGTCGAATGGCCCGGGCTTCCCAAGCCTTTGGGGTCGCCCGTATCAGAACCAATTCCTCTTTGCCCTTCTGATTCATGTGTTGATAATCAGCAAGTCTTTGAGATGGTTATACCCTAAGTTCAGATCTAGGGTAAGTTGAGGTTTAAAGTGCAGAGCGGGGTAAAGGTTATCTCTGTATCTCTCAGATTTATCATTTCAGCCTAAAGTTTCTAAAGTCTCACAGGTTTCTAAACGTCTCCTAGATTTTTTGTTCCAACGTTCGCTCAAATGATCCCCAAAATGGTTTTTATCAATGAGGGATTTGTTGGGGCAGAGTTATCCCCGTAACCAACAAATCCATGTCGCACACACTAATTTTTATCGATATTGAGATTTTTCACTTCTGGTGTGTTCCTCAAACTCTTGTGAAGCTCTCAGAGAAAATTTGGGTCAAAACGGGTTTTTTTTTACTATTTTTAATGATTTTTTTAGTAAAACAGGGTATTTACACAAATCTGAGTCAAAATAGTTCTGTAGGGTTCCGAGCAGACAAACTAGTTCCGGATCATAAGGTAGACTATGTGAACTATGGATTTGGGTTTACTAGGTTAAGTGTGGTCCTAAGGGTTCAAGAAACCATAGAATTTGTCAGATTTAAAATGGGGTGTCTACAGTTGCCCCTCTTTGGCACTCCCTATCCTTCGAGGGATAGGTGATGGCAAAGAAGTAGATACTCTGGCATTCCCTGTCCTTCGAGGGGTAGGCGAACGCACACTCCCTGTTCTTTGAGGGATAAGTAAGTAGCAACAATAGACTCTCTGAGGCTCCCTGTCCCTTGAGGGGTAGGAGAATGTCAAAGACGAATGTCATCTCGATGTCATTTGAGTAGATGGCATACTAATTATCCCTCCAAGCCATTGGAATCCCATGCTCACTCACCTAGGGAATTTCCATCCTGGGGTTTTCGACGTGAGGTATCGGTGAGCTACACAAGCTTAAAACTCGAGGTGGATTTTACAGCCATGCCACTTGACCTCAAGGGTTTTCTCAATTTGAAATTTTTTAACCCTGGCAATTTCTTTGATTTCCTTGAGGGTTTCCTAAGGCTATCTATATGAAAAGGCTTTATATAGGATGAGACTTGTCTGAGCCATTCCGAATAGAGAGGTGAGGCAGCAACATGGTGTTCATCATATAAAGGTGTTGTTGCTCCTTCATTTTACAAGTTTTTTTAGAAATTTTTGAATGTAGGAAGGGATTTGAAACAGAACTCAGAACAGGGACAGGCTACGATTTGAACAAAGTAATTAAATTTTTTGAAATCACAAGACATATAGTGAAAATTTTGAAAAGAGAAAGATATTTTGAAAAACAAGGTTGGTTAGCAGTTTTAACTCCTACAATCATAGAGCCTTCTAAGTAGTTTAATGTCATGCAGCAATGGACCATACACCCGACCTTTTATCTCATACTGGGATAGACAGTACCTGTCTCAACTCTTTTACATCACACGAGTTTGACGTTGAACTAGATCACCCGACCTTTTACATCATAGGGGGTTTGACGTATTAGCTCATTTTTTTTTAATGTCGCATGTGTTTGATGCGTTAGCTCCGGTTTTTAACGTTGCATGAGTTTGACGTGTTAGCTCGCTTTTTTAACATCACACGAGTTTGACGATCTGAATCATGTTGGCAGTTTAGGCTCATGTCACCGTAGAAAAAAAGATTTTTTCTGAAATTGGTTGGCAGTTTAGACTCATGCCACCAAGGAGCAAAATATTTTGAAGTCGATTGCCAGTTTAGGCTCATGCCACCAAGGAGTAAAATATTTTGAAGTCGATTGCCAGTTTAGGCTCATGCCACCAAGGAGCATATGGAATGTTTTACATATGGAATGTTTTTGAATCTTTTTTTTATTTGGAAAGATTGGTTGGCTTTTAGGCTCATGCCACTAGGGAACCTTTGAAACTTTTGAAAAATAAAAATTTTCTTTCAAAATATATTTTTTAAAAACCTAAAAATGACCCCAGGGGCTCGTATCTAGAGTGAGGGGAATTTTCATCCAAAACGTATTTTTTTAAAACAAAAAAACCCAAAAATTGACCATAAGGGCTCAAATCTTGAGCGATGGGCAGTTTTTTCCAAAAACAACTTGGGCGACATAGGTGGTGTCGCCCGGGCGGCACAGGTGGTGTCGCCCGGGCGGCACAGGTGGTGTCGCCGGGGCGGCACAGGTGGTGTCGCCCAAGTTCAGCGACACACCTAGTGTCGCCCCAAGAAAACACCTCTTTTTTTTTATTATTAAATGAGGTGGGCAATATGAGTCATGTCACCCAAGCGGCACGAGGCATGCCGCCCATATGCAAATTTTTATTATTATTATTAAATGAGCTTTTTGATGACATGCCTCATTCAGCCCAAGGTTGGGCGACATGGTTCGTGTCGCCCATATATATATATACAGGTCGTGTCTCGTGCCGCCCAAATGAAAAAAAAAATTTGTTTATGAAGCATGAGAACTTGATGGCTGGAACTTGATGACTCCTTCCCCCTTCTTTTTTTTTTTTTTTTTTAATTACATATATAAATTTGTAGTGGTTCTTCGTTGACTGTAGATCTCATCTATTTGCTATTCAAAAATGGGCCACGTTGTTTACTCCTTGGCAGAGGAAGGCTCCTACCCGGATTGATTTATGAGAGGTTTGCCGGATCAGGCCTTTTAGCTTAGATCGTGCTTTGATTATGGAGTTTTGTCTCCGATATAGACCGGAGACCTGTTCCATTCCGCTGCGATGTAGGTGAGCCTTTCTTGAGTATTTCCCCCGGAATGTCTACCAGTGATGCCTCTGATTGCAAGGAGTTACTAGGTATTCCTTTTGAAAAGATCAGGGGAAGGCATGATTCAGAGATCCACCTTGGGAAGCTAAGGTGGGAATTTACTAGAGTATCCCACTGTGTAGAGAGGATGATGGGTGGCTGTGCTCCCTAGGTTTCAGTTTCCATGGGTAGAAGACTGTCCCATAGGGGGAAGGCCCCTGTGGAGGAGGATAGTGCCAGGATGAGTGAGTCGGTGCAGGATGAGACTAGTCATCCTTCGACCAGAGGTGATGATCGATCATCAGGGGATGTAGAATGAGTTGGGCGCAATACTCTCGATCTTGGTGATGGGAGCCCATTTTTTGATGAGGATACGATTCCTCCTCTGGTGTCACTTACTGATGAGGAGTGGCAAGAGAAAGAGAGAGAGAGAGAGGATCCGGGATGTGCATGAGCAGGCTATGATCGAGGACGAGCCGAAGGTGTTCCAGGAGGAGGTGGATCTGACCATTGATCATGGTCCTCTTTGGGGAGTTTTTATTTGTGGATAGATCGAAGGGTCGAGCCCATTTGTTAGTTGTTTGGGCGACTAGGCAGCTAGATTACTTGGAGCAAGTGGCATGGGGTCCAGCGATCGTGGGCTGGCTGCATTATCACCTTTGTAGTGTGGCCAGAGGAGACCGCTACTTGGGGGTTGTGCAATCTTCCTTCAGGTCTGGGCATGGGAGCACATCACCATACCTCACCCTCTTCTCGGTCGACTGGCCCCATAATTCCCGACGATTCATTTCTGGTCGTATAGAGTGTGGGATTCTAAGAGGCTCCCTTTGCGATTGTATTACTCGTTGTTCTTAGACACTCAGGCCATAGGGGAGGTGAGTTATGTGCTTTTATCCTTTCTTTCTTTATTTTCTTCTGCTTATTCCCCCTCCCCTCTTCCTTCTTTATTCAACTTTGACATAACTTTATTTGTTTTTATTTCCAGATCGACTGGACTCCCATGAGAGTCGAGCCCGTCCCTGCTGTTTCTGGTGATGCCCACTTTTCCTGGTCGAGTCTGCCGTCAGCTTGGCCTTCCTCAGACGTCCTATGAGATTACCCTGCTCTGGACTCCCATTTTGGTTCGCACCGCCGATGAGGATGTCTATCTGAGAGAGATGGCTCCTTGGATAGAGGAATGGAGTAGGGCTGCCGGAGTTATTGGCGAGCAGGAGGAGGAGGGTATCTCCCTATCTCAATATGAGGATACATATAAGGATATCTTGAGGGATATAGCCACTCTGGTCGATCATGGTGAGGGAATGATGCGGGAGCTGAGGGCTGCTTACCTTGATGTGGGTCGATCGTCTAATGATGAAATCACTTCGCTTAGTGGTTAGTGTGATTCAGCGATTGAAGAGCGGGATTTGATAGCAAAGGATTTCGAGCATCTGCTCCAAAATTTCGATGGGGTGGTGGTGGAGCGTGACTCCATGAGGGATGAGCTAGAAAGCGTCCGGGTCGAGTTAGAGAGAGTACGATCAGTACCATCCTCCTCTTTTGTTGCTCCTACCCTTCCTGGACCATCTCTCAACCGCATTAGAGATTTAGAGAGACGAGTAGATAGGTACCAATAGGAGAGGGTATGCGAGATATAT
>NW_006500279.1:226845-237282 GCF_000471905.2 Amborella trichopoda
AATATAATCTCTCTCATTTCATGTTGTTGTTTTAACATAATTCGGCCAGAGACAAATGTCACGAGCTTAAAGAGGATACGAAGGGTCTTATGGACAAGTGTGGCAAACTGTCAGGACTCCTATTGCTGTAGGTGGCAACCCTTCTTTGGCAGATGTGAATCCTTATGTTAGGGTGCCATTACCATCTTCTATTCGGAGTCAGTCACAATCTCGGGCATCTACTCAGTTGACAAGGGGTCTGAGAGGCAAGCAGTCGTTCAACAGGGGTCGAGGAGGAATCATTATCAAAGAAGTGACATTCGTCTCTCTTTTTTTTTTTTCTTTTTTCTTTTTTATAGGAGATCATTATGGACCTTGAAGTACATATAAATATATGACTCTCTCCTTTCTTCGTTTATCTTGCTTGTTCCCATGCTTTCCCCCTCTCTCTTTTTTTTTTACTGCCTCAATTGTGGGGTATATATTTATTTTCACGTGTGCCACTGATTTGTCTAAGTAAAGTAGAACATTTTCTTCGCACACACTTTTCAAGTTGAATTTTTATAAACTCGCTCCCCCTAGTTGTAGGGTCTTTTATCTCGAATTTCCCACTATTGGATCATCATACGCACACACAGGGATGAGATTGCCTCATTTTGCCTTAGGGGATCTAGTCGAGAGAAGAACGCTCCCAGACTAGCCAATATCGTCATTGGCAAGGTTCACCCATCTCTTATATGTGGTAGTTGGTAGTTATACTCATACAACCATGGAGTGCCTGAATAGTTTCAAGCTTTCATAACAGGCGTAGGAAGTTGGTTTCGATAACAAGGCCAGATTGACTAACAGTTTAGCCTCTTGTAGTGATGGAGGAAGTCCCTTATAAAAGGAAAAAGCTTTTGAAAATGGATGATTTTAACAGTCAAATTGAAACAACAGTTTCAAAAGAGATGGGTCATACAGTTTTGCCACCCGTGGCCCCTTTGGTGGTTATTTTCTTTATTATGTTTTACCCAAAGATGATGAAAAGGTTTCCTTGTGGGATCGTGAGAACTCAAAGGTCTTGAAGTTGTCTTTTTACCTTTAGAGCTTTCATCCTATGCTTCACGGATTCATGAAGAGTTCTCTGGATTATTGCCGAGCTTCCATCTTGGAGGGGTCTCGACGTTTTCCAGGGTTTTTCAAAATCACTTCGATTTTCCATTCATGTCACCCTCCTACATCTTTCTGAGTTGGTTCTGTTGAGAACCTACGGGGTTTTAGGAGGAGTCTTCATCCTCAGGGTCTGCTTGTGCAGTATTATTGGAACTTGCAAGTACTTGTTTGTACTTGAGTGCTTTGCATCAAAAGCTCCTTCTTGGAGTTCTTGTTATTCCTTTTATCCGTGATGCCTTTCAGGTTTTCACCATGTCCATTTTTTTGTTTTTTTATTTTTTTATTTTTCTTTGTGAAGCCTTTTCAAGTTTTCACAACGTTTTTTAGCCTGTTACGAGTAGTATTTTATGAGATATATTGCATTAATGGGGTCGTTGAGTTCGTACCCCTTCTGATTTTTTATCTTATAATAATTGCCTGTATGCACTTGGGTAACCACGAATGACCCCTCCCAATTAGGTTTAAACTTGCCTAAAGGGTGTGGATTTGCAGGAGTGTGGACGATTTTCTTGAGTACCATGTCTCCTTCTCTGAATTGTCGAGGAATAACTTTTCTTTGGTGTGCCCTCTCGGTTCTACATTGGTAAGCAACGATATCATGTGTTGCTCGTAGTCGTTCTTCATCTAAGTTAATGAGGGCAGCTATCTGTGCTTCGATCTTTTGTTCCTCATCTGAATTTTTATGAATAAGGCCTCGGAGAGATGGTATCTCAATTTCGATAGGTAGCATTGCATCCATACCATACACCAATGAGTATGCCAGTAGGAGTCTTCTCAGTTGTCTGGTAGGCCCATGGGGCTTTCCGTGCCAATCTTTCCCACCTTATATTATTTTGTCTATGATTCTAAGAAGTCCTTTATTTGTGGCTTCTGCTTGTCCATTTCCTTGAGGGTAGTAAGGTGTGGAGAATTTCTGTGTTATTCCAAACCTTTTGCACACCTTACTGACCTTTCATTTTTTAGATTGGATCCATTGTCAGTGATGATTGACTCAGGAACACCGAATCTGAATACGCTATTGTTCTTTATGAAATGGGCAACATGTTGGCCTTCAATTTTAACAAATGATGCGGCCTTTACCCATTTGGTGAAGTATTCTGTAGCTGTTAATATAAAACGATGGCCGTTTGAGGCTTTTGGTGAAATCATTCCAATGATATCAAGACCCCACATGACGAAGGGCCATACAGGTGGTGTTGAGTTGAGTGATACGGACGGTGCATGGATGAGATCTCCATAGAATTGACATTTGGGACACCTCTTAGCGAACTTCCAGCAGTCTTCAGCCATGGTGGTCCAGTAATAGCCTTGGTGCCTGATTTTCTGAGCTAAGGCGGCTGCCCTAGAATGACCTCCTTCATTCTGCAACTCTGTAGTACTTGGTCAATTTCTGGCTGATCGAGGCACCGTAGAATGATGTCATCGAAGGACTTTTTGAATAGCATATCATCTCTTACTAAGAATCCAATTCTTCTTTATCCTTTTTGATGGCTCCTTCAACTCGTTTTGGTACCGATTTCGAGCCATGGATTTGAGTTTTGAACCAAGCTCATGACGCGATAAAATCATAGAAAAATGTGCAATCTTAGTTTTAAGATTCAGCCTGTTTCTCAGTGTTTTTCATTGATTTCGCGATTGTAACGTAACGAGCAAGTTGCCATGATTGTTCTATAAAAAGAACGGCCCGATTTGGTGCACAAATGACCGTTTTCCAAATTGAAAACTCTAGGCAGAATTTGGATTTCGGTGGCCGAAATTTGTTTGTGTTTATCACTGATTTCTAGTGAATCTGATAGTCCATCACATGCGAGGTTCGACCCGGAGGAAGCTCTCAACCTTGTAGTCGTAACGGGTCTGATTTTGCTTCGATCTGAATCGCGAGCACTTTGATGCGGGGGTTTGATCGGAGGGACATGTTGCTGGAATTTCTCTGCTACTTTTGGGATTTTTCGACGAATTTTTCTCTTTGATTTCTCTCGGCTTGGGCAATGTCACCGTGCGTGCCACATATCGACTATGTTGACGAGACGAACATGCTCCCAAAATTTGGGTTCGATCTATCTCGGGATGAAGAAGATATGACCTTGTGAAGTTTGCCCCCGAATTGGTGATGCACAATTTTTATTAATGGAAACTGGTTTGCCGAGGGCACACCGTAATAGCATCCAAATGCACCAAAAATTGGTACCCGGAGGTTTTCTAATGTTCAGAATCCAATGGCAATCTTCTGGAGACTATTTGACACTCAGATAATAGTGTTGTAGTTCAAAGTCCAATTTTGGCATGATGGATGTCGAATTTCTCGAGACTGTTTTGTCGTATGCACTACCTTAAACTCGTCGGATTGCAACAAAATTTGGCATGCATTGTTGGAGAGGCCTTAGCTGTATTCTTGTATACATTCTGGCCATTATGAGACTGACAAAAATTTCACTTCCAAATCAGTACTTTTGTAGTCCACATGTGTTCTGATACCTGTAGCCCTAGGTCACATAGTGCTCTCTCCTTACTTGCACCGGGTATACAAGTCATGAAAAATACCTTCAAACACTCTTCTTATTGTTTTCCATGTTTCGTTGATATCATATTTTTGGTTTTCGGCCGCCTTCCCTCCCTTCAACTCCCTTATCCCCTGAGTAATTTAACGCCTAAGATGGAATAACCCCTATTTTAGGGATCAGCATCTTTTCGTGGTCTTTAATCATTCCTCAGGGACTGGACTTGAGGAATTTGAAGAACCGGTATCCATTGGGACATTCGTGAGCCCAATCATGGAATTTCAGTCCCTTGCAGTGGCTTGAAATTCATGTGAGTGGTAAATATGGTTTTTTTTGAGAGTTGTTGGAGCTGGCCTTCTCTCCCTCTTATCTTTGTTCCTTCTTCACTCCATTTTAGCTCTTTCGCGTGATTGTCTTCCCCTTTCCTCTCTCTCATTACCTTGTTTCTCTTTTGACCTATCTTTTGTTCCCTAATTTGGTCGTTGCCTCGTTGGTTGTGTGTCGCCGCCATCCTCCTGTTTGCCCCCATGCCCTTCTTGTATTTTTTTTAGGCGTTGTTTTAGTCTAGGTTGTGCATCGTTTCATGCTTCTTTTATTGCATGCCAACCCATCCCCAGCATGTGAGGTCATGATTGATCGGATGGTAGTTATGAAGTGTTCAATTGAGAATTTTGGGTTTGGGAGTAAACGTTTTGTAGGAATATCTCTCTGGAAGTGTTTTTTATGTGGTTTAGGCGAGATCTTAGGCAATCGGAGTTGTAGGTGCCTTCGAGGTGAGGGTACAAGTTGTGTTAGGAAGTCTTTGTAGGTCATCCCTCGAAGTAGGGAGTACTTCTTGTATTTTCTTCCTTCTTCCTCTGTTTCTTCATTGTACTTATGGAGCTCTGCTCCTCTATACAAATAAATTACTAAAAATTAAAAGAAAAATAAAAATAAAAACAATCCTTGTCCGATCAAATATAAACTTCAGATGTGGTTTCTTCACCCTAAAAAACAGTTAACAAATTTGTTGGCCTCATCATGCTTTTAGTATATCACAACTAGTTGAAGTTTGAATCATAAATCCAAAATGCACTTTTCCAGCTAATAATGAAATAGTGCAACCTCAAGGAGTAAATGAGATGATATTGAATCAAATGATGCATATTACTGCACTCATGAATCGGTACGTGTTAATAACACTTTCTGCAACAACATAGTGGACTTAGGAGGCGAAGTTACACAACACATTTACATTTGATTATTCTAAGAGAGAAAAGCAGATGCAGCATATTAACAGCTGCAGTGAGGTACACAAATGGAGAAAGAACAGGAAAGAAAAGGTTCGGGGGTGTGTCTTCCGTTCCTCTTCACTTTCCAGGCACAAAGTTGGTGGCGTAGGCCCAGGCGTTGTTGTTAACAGGGTCTGCGAGGTGGTCGGCCAGGTTCTCGAGGGGCCCTTTTCCAGTGACAATGGCCTGCACAAAGAAGCCGAACATGGAGAACATGGCAAGACGCCCGTTCTTAATCTCCTTCACCTTCAGCTCCGCAAAAGCCTCTGGGTCATCTGCCAGCCCCAAGGGATCGAAGCTGCCCCCGGGGTAGAGTGGATCGGTCACCTCCCCGAGTGGGCCCCCTGCAATGCGGTATCCCTCAACCGCACCCATGAGAATGACCTGGGAGGCCCATATTGCCAAGATGCTCTGTGCGTGCACCAGGCTCGGATTTCCCAGGTAGTCGAGCCCTCCCTCGCTAAAGATCTGTGCCCCCGCCTTGAACCACACTGCCTCCCCAAACTTCACCCCATTGCGGGAGAGCAGCTCAGGGAAGACACAGCCCAAGGCCCCCAGCATTGCCCATCGGCAGTGGATGACCTCCAATTCTCTGTTCTTCGCAAATGTCTCTGGGTCAGCCGAGAGGCCTGCAGTGTCCCAGCCGTAGTCGCCAGGGAACTCACCAGTGAGGTATGATGGGGGTTCCCCGGATAAGGGGCCCAAGTATTTTACGCGGTCGGGGCCATACCATGGGCTCCCAGAGGAGACGGCCTTTGAGGGCTTGCCAACCGGCTTTCGCATGCTCACTCGCCCCTCCCCGGAGCCAAGGAGCTCTGAGGAGGCAGGGGAGAGGGCGAGGGCCTTGCCTGCGAAGGTAGAAGAAGAAAGTGACATGGTCGCCATGGCTTTATATCTCTGCCTAATTCCGGCTACTATCTCCCTCTCTCACTCTTTACAGAGCAACTATGATGCAAGTGCTGCTTTCCTCTCCTGCACTTGCCCACCCCCTTTTATAGGGCCATTGTATTGAGTTGGATGAATTATAGACATGGAGCTATCCAAGGAAATCTCAAAGTCGTCTATCATTGGGCCATTGGACTACATAACTTACACAGCCAACCACTTGGCAGCCTTTCCACCACGCAGTGAGAGAGAGAGAAACGGCTATATCTCCATGGGAACAGCAAATATTTTGGCTTCTTTTCTAAACTACGCGATTTCAATAACGACACGGTTCTACGCTGCCAGGCGCATAGTGTAGAAATGCGGGCTTGGCAATAAATAAATTTTTTAAATATAATTTGATCTTAATTTTTAAAAATATATATAATCCCTAACACGAAGATCATGAAAATGTCAAAAAAAAAAAAAATAAAATAAAATAAAAAAAAAGAAGGAAAACTACAAATAATAATTATATTAAAAAAAATTTGGACCGTTATTTACACTTGTTTTTAGATGGACCCCATATTTGCATCTATCTTGAAGATGGATGCTTTATACCTCCAGACTTCATATTGTAGAAATGCTGTCCAGCCCATATGAAACAATTTTTTTTTCTATAATAGCTTTATAAAAATAAAATAAAGCCTTACCTCGAATCCTCGTTCAGAAAGCATTGTGGGCACTAAAAGCCTTACCTCAAATCTTCATCCAGAAAGCACTGTGGGCACTAGAAATTTTCATGACAACTCTGAAATCAATTTCTAATATTGACTATGAAATTTGAAGTTCAAAAAACGTACAAATCCTGTAGATATGTGAACACTTATTTCAGGGTGAAATAGATGGTCTAGATAGTATATTACAATATGCATTATTGTTAGGGCTTGAAATATTTTTCTTTCAAACCACAATGATCAAGGGCAAGATGTTTGATTTGAAAAAATTTCAAATCTAGAACTGCAATTTTCAATGTCTTTGGAGGTGAGGCTTTACTTATTTTGACACGGTTGCAGCCCTATCAAATTATTTTTCCTCTCTAAACAATGTTTTAAAACTCACCAATTGGGAACTTAATGATCCAGGTCACAAATTGGTTGGGACTAAGTCAATTTTAGAAAGGTCTCGATACTGGTTTGGTCCCCTTGAAATGCCTCAATTTATATGCATATTTATTTAAACATATCTAATATTTGTTCCCACTTAAATTCCCCTTTCTCAATAAATCCCTATTTAAATGTTTAAGTTTTTTACTTTTTAATATCTTTTTGGGAACAACTTGGGCCAATTTGGATAGGTGATCCCACTATCCAACACGGATCTATAAGGTGAAGGTCCACCCAACCTATCTGGGTTGCAAAAAATTATTTCTAAAGTTCAAATTTTTGGTCTTTGCGTATTGTATTTTATTAGATTGGGTAACGGGGACTGCATGACCTTTGTTATTAGGGTACTTGGGATTGAAGGCCAGCAAACTTCCTTGGTATACAAATTTACTGTGGAAAAATCGTCTTGATTCTTGAATGTTTTCTCTCTCTCTAATGCTAGGTATTGCTTAATTCCTCGAGTTTGCAAAATGACGTTACCTCAACTTGAGTTGCACACCGATCAGGTAATGGGCTAGATGCCCCGGCCTTGTCAACCCACCCTTAACAAAGACAAGGGCTTGGCCACAAAAACTGGCCTGACGGATAGGCAACCATGGGGCTTGAGGGTAGGGTAGGGTCAGGCCTGGGCCGAGATAGTCTGGCCCTCCTTTCATTTATTTTTTCTTTTTATTTGTTTTTTATTTTTTTAGCCCAGGCTCCCCAATCCTAGTCCTAAAGGGGCTGGCCGTGGCGCTAACAGGGCCGGGCTGGGGCCAACTAAAATATAAAAATACAAACGAAATAAACAAAGAAACCGAGGACAGACTGAATCAGACGGACCTACTGAACTGGGCGGGCATTGGCTCAAGCCGGCATGGCCCTACCACGAGTCGTGGTTTCCTAGGCCAACCAAAAAAATAAGATTTGACGTAGCTATACGTATGCACATTCTATTTTGGAGAATGATCGTGTTTATTACCACCTTTTACACTTTCTTTTGAAAATTCGTTTATACTCTTTCATTCAACCAAGCTTCTCTCTCAATCCCGTTTCTCCCTTTGGCTTTCACAAAGGTCAAAGCTAATCTTTGAGTCTCCAAGCCCCTTCCTCTCTTAACCTCTATCTCTTTGTATGGATCCCTCTCTTTGAAGCAGTCTTTGGTCCCTCACCCCAAAACCCTCTTTCTCCATCTTCCAATTCTTTCTATCTTCATTTAAATAAACGCTCATTCTCATTTACACGATGCCCGAACTGAGAATTGCAAGAAAACGTTTTAGGCCATTAGCTCCTCATTAGCTTCAATACACCTCTTATGCCTTCATATTGTTAGATTTTTGTGGCCATAAAAGGCCTTATGAGAGTATGTATAAGCATTTTATATAGTGAATCATAAACTCAGTGGGAGTGTGGTCCTCTCTTGAACTATATTAGACAAATGTTATTTGTCGATACTTAGATTTGGCTCGACTTGATATGTCAGTCGAGTTAGAAAACCCAACGTACCTAGGCGTAAAGTAAAAACCGATGAAGGTTCAGTGGGTTAACCCTCAAGAAGGTCGGTGTTTACCCAGATGCGTGAGTCGATGGACTGTGTAACCCTTATGTGTGATAGTTAGCCTTTAGAGATAAGGCTAAAACCTAATCATAGAACCATCACACAGCATATGCATAGATAGCCGTAACGAGATAGTAATTCACCATTAAGGGTGAAGCATGTACACGTGCGAGAGATTATCCCTATGCACCATAGAGTTGTGGTTGCATTATGATCTAAGGCCCCATGGATTTGTCTCTAGGTAAGAACTTGAATTTCATAGATCGGGATTACATCCCATAGCCTATTGGCTGACTTTGGTGGCCCAATCATGAACTTTTGCAGTGGACTGTAGATAATAGGAACCGCTGGGTTTGTTTGAGACAAGTGTGGACCACGGTCCACTGTTGAAGGTGGAGTGTTCCCGTATATTAACAATTCCTTGACCTGTATGAATATGATTCCCATCAAAATTAATTTGTTTTAATTAATTTTATGCTATATGATTTTAAGAATGATTATTTGAATTTTTGTGATTCTCTTGATAGTTTATTTTATCATTTGGATTTATAAACTAAGATAAAATCATTTTTCAATGTTTTAAATAATCAAAGATGAATAAATTTTATTTTATTCTAGAAATCAATTTAAAATATTTATTAAAATATATGGGACCCGGCATATGACATGGGGGTCTATTTAAATCACAATGGAAGATTGGGTGGGGCCCATGAGGGGGCAACCTAGGGTGGCTCGCCCACCCATGGGGGCTTACAAACTAGATATTGTGAGATAGCCTTCATGCTTGTTGGCTTTATATTTTTGTATGAAGCCTTCGTGCATTAGGAATCAATATAATGAAATTTTGTATGCCTTGTGAATCAAGATTTTTTGATTGAATGAATAAAGAATGAATGTTCATGAAAAGAGAGGGTATGGGAATATTTTTTTTATTTAAATATTTGATGGGAGTATGATGCAGATAAAAATTGGAAAAAAATTCAAAACTATAGTTTTATTATTTTTTGAGTTTTTTATAGGAAGTGCATGTAGATAAGGTGAGGAAGTGAGTTTTAGGAGGATTGGGGATATGGTTGGTTTTAATATTGGGAAAAAGGATCTAGGTCTCCTATTTTGATGGATTTAGGAGATTTATCTATAGATTTATAGGAGATTTAGATAGAGATGGATTTATGGGAAATGATTGGGAAATTTTGGTACGTGAGAATTTAGGAAAAAATAGAGAAGAGAGAGAAAATAAGGAGAGAGGTTTTTAGGTGGCACGTGAGGTAAAGAAGAGAGATAAGGGAAAGGTTCGTCTATTAGAGAGAGGGGTTTTCTTATTTGTTAATTTGTTTTGAAGTCTATTTAAAAGGAAAAGATCCCTTATTGTAAACAGATCAGAGAATGATCAGTGAGAGTTGAATAAAATTGATCTTGTGATAAAATCTTTTTGGGATAGATTCCCTTTCAAACTTTGTTTATGGAGTGAATTCCCTTGCAGATTTTGTTTTTAAGGTGGATTCCTTTGCAGACCTTGAGAGTTGGTATATTCCCTCAACGATTTTCTTTATTTTATTTTTATTGTTCCAGTTTTATTTTCTCCCTGCATCGAAATATATTTAGGACATGGATGATAAGATTCTAGCACATTTCCTTGAATCTTGATGGTGGATCTAAGAAATAGATGGCTCACATCTCTCATGCCATAAGTCTCTTTAGATTAATGGTCTAGATTTGATCTCACTAAAGATGACAACTAAAACATAAAAAATCTATAAATAGATACTCTCCCCTCATAATTCTCAACACCTCTCATCTTGTCTTTTCTCTCTCTATAGAGCTCTCTCCAAGCTCTCTTCTAGGGGGTCACACCCCAAGCAAGGTTTCTCTCTCTCTTTGGTGGCTTGAAAGGGGGCACACCCCATACTAGGAATTCTCTCTCTCTCATAAGAAGGTTAGAAAGGGGGCCATGCTTCACATAGGAT
>NW_006500279.1:237302-274210 GCF_000471905.2 Amborella trichopoda
ATATATATATATATATATATATATATTATCTCTAAGGTTAAGTCAAGAGGCGTTAAGGAAGGCTAGGCATTGAGGCCTTAGCAATTTAGTTCTAGATCGAGATTCATATCTTTAAGACGATTTTGTCATATATAGTAGAATCAAGAGACCGACTATTGATCCCTAGCACCATTGGAAGGAAGAGACTCAGTGTGGGGTATACTAAGTCCATTTGAGGTATTCTTCGGCAATTTTATTCATTTTATCTTATTTCTTTATTGTGCTCTTTTATTCCTATAGAGGTATGTGTCAAGTTTTGTTTTTTTTTTTGAATAAAGGAGTTATATTTAAAATGATAGCAAGTGAAACCATTTTTATTTATTTCAAGAAGTGAATTCATTGTACATTGTGCTCTTCTAAGGCATTAGCTCCAATCCACCTCCAATGCCTTCATATAGCCATGCCAGCAGATAAGGATCCTTCACAGTTTTAGAGAAGTATTCAAAGCCATTGCTCGTTGTGAAGGTAAATCTGGTCTCCAAGAAGGCTTTGAAGAAGATTAAGGAGGTTGGGGAGGGTGTGATGCTATCTCAGATTCAGCCCTTTTTTGTTACTTTGAGATTTCAATTGTCAATTCAGAAGTAGGAAGCAAGTTTAAAAGCTAAGGATAAATGAAGCTAATGGTGGTCTTCTCATCTTGAAAAACGTGGAAAGGAGGTGGGGATGAAGTTCCTTTCCTCTTGAATCACATCCTCTCTCTTTGGACTAATTTGAATTTATTAATAATAAAAAATTACATCAAGGAATTACATCATGTGAAACTAGTAGCAAAGACGCCATTGCATCTCATTTTTAAGGTCATATTTTTTTGTTACTGGCCATTCTCTCTTGACCAAATTTTGAAAAAGGAAAGAATAATGGATTCGGTGATGAGGAGAGGAGAGAAAACAAAAGGGCAAAAGAGTAAAGGAAAAGTGTTTTATGAGTCAGTTGTAAGGGAGATAGACTCCCATAACCAAGATGTACTTATCAATGTTGGTGCTGCCATAACCAACATTAGGGAGGATATACTCACATAACCAAGATGTACTTATCCAAAAAAATGGGTTTACTAGGTTAAGTGTGATCCTAAGAGAGAGAAAACACTTTATATCTCTATTTTCTCTCTCCTAGGGTTCGGATCAATGTTGGTGCTGCCACTGATTTGAGAACAGATCTGCTCGTTTCTAGATAGATTGGGCCTCATATCAGATATCGATTTTCCCCACATTCTGTAATATCTATTTTTTAAATCAGTTTGTGGTGTTCAGATCTGAGGGATCTTCCTCTGAAGATCTCTTTGATTTTGCACTATAAACAAATGTTGAAAAACCCTTTGATTGATCATCTCGACATCGAGATGTATGACCATGAAAAATAAAAAAATTTTAAGCCTCAGAAATAGTGCATTTTACAACATATTATCTATACTTTCATTTTCAAGATTTCCATATGTTTATAGATCTACTTGATTTTAACCATTTTGGGAATTGAAAATTTTATCTTTAGATATAAACATAGATTTTGAGATAATCCTAAGAACATTTTACATCAAAATTAATTACCATGATAAAATTTGAAGATGCTGTTGGGTTTATGTGGCCTTTAAAAGCCTTTACGTGCTTGTAAAATGAAATAATATAGTGGAACATGAACTCAGTGGGAGTGTAGCCCCTCATGGACCATACTAAGCAAATGATAGTTTGCTGATACCGATATGTGCTTAACGATCTAGGCTAGTCGGTTGGAAAGAACCCACGTTACTTGGACATGAAAAACAAACCGATGAGGGTTTATGGGTTAGCCCTTGATGAGGTCAGAGAACATGCCCGGATGAGTGAGCCGAGGGACTGTGTGGCCCTTGTGATGGTGACCTACAGAGACAGGGGTCAAAACATCATCCATGTACCATCACACGGCATGCATATCAATAGATCGTTCGAAAAATCCAGAAATCCATCTTTTAGGGTGAAGGGTATGCATGTGCGAGAGATACCCTTGGAGAGGGACAAAGGAGAGAGAAAAAAAAGGTCGGTACTCTTTGGGCAGGTAATTTTCTCTCTCCTCCCCTCTTTCTCTCTCCTCCCCTCTTTCTCTCTTCTCTTCTCTATCACTTTCTCTCTCTTCCTCTCATCTCTATCTCTCTCTTCTTCTCATCTCTATCTCTATCTCTCTCTTCTTCTCATCTCTATCTCTATCTCTCTCTTCTTCTCATCTCTATCTCTATCTCTCTCTTCTTCTCATCTCTATCTCTATCTCTCTCTTCTTCTCATCTCTATCTCTCTCTCTTTTCTCGTCTCTATCTTCTTCTAATCTTTATCTCTTTTTCTCTCCTCCTCTCTTCTCATCTTTATCTATCTCTTTCTCTCTATTCTTCTTGTCTCTCTCTTTCTTTCTCCTCCTCTGTTCTCATCTTTATCTCTTTCTCTCTCATCTCTCTTCTCATCTTTATCTCTCTCTCTCTCATCCTCTCTTCTTCCCCTATCCCTTTTCTCTCTCTTTTCTTTTGTCAATCGACGTAGTCTAGCGTTGGTTGGTTTTCTCTCTCTTCTATCACAACCAACAAAGCCTAGCACTGATTGGATTTCTCTCTTCTTTTATGTCAGTCAGTGAAGCGTAACGTCGACAGGATTTCTCTTTCTTCTTCTATCAGTCGACGAAGCCTAACACCGACTAGATTTCTCTTTCCTCTTCTGTTAATCAGTGAAGCCCAGTGTTGACTGAATTTCTCTCTCCTCTTTTATCAATTGGTGATGCCCCCAGTGCCACTGTATTTCTCTCTCCTTTTCTATCAGTCGATGAAGCCCAGTGTCGACTGGTTTTCTCTCTCTCCTCTTCTGTCAGTAGGTAAAAGCCAGTAGTGATTGGATTTCTCCCTCATCTTCTGCAGTAAGTGACGCCCAGTGCTGACTGGTTTATCTCTCCTCTTCTGTCAATCGATGAAGCCCAACACTAATTGGATTTCTCTCTCCTCTTCTGTCATAATCAGTGAAGCTTAACGCTGACTGCATATTCTCTCTCTTCTCCTCTATACAACATAGTTAACGAGGCCTAACGCCGACTGCATTTTATCTCTCTTCCTTCTAAACACAGTTCGTAATGTTTAACCTCGGTTGCGCCTTCTTTCCCTATCTCTCCTTTTTCCTCTTACCTTTCATACTCTTCTCTTCCTTTCTTCTCCCTCCTTACTTCTTTCCCTTCTTCTCTTCTTATCCTTTCCTCGCAGCCTTAATTATGTCACCCCTTCGTCCTCTCATTTAGTCGAATTCTTCTCACCGCCCCCATTTTTCTTTCTTCTTTTTGAATGCGCATGCTCGTGTACGTTCATCAAAGAGGAAAAGGGTGAGGTCTGACCCACCTGTCTTATAACCTTTACCATATATTGTGTGATTGTAGAAAAACAGAAAATAAGAAGAATACAAGCCAAGGTAGGCGATTCCGATCTAGTTTTATTACTGGGGGCTTTCTTCGTGATCTTAGAGGGCGCTCACACGAGTCAACCCGAGTAAGTCTCGAACCCACCTTTAAATTCCTCTCACTGGTTGGTAACACCTACCCCCGTTTTCGAACAAGGTTCTCGAGAGAGCGATCTCAAAAATGTCTTGGGTCTTCCCTGGAAACCCGAGACTTGTACCTCCTGATCCCCAAAGGATCTGGAGGGCGAGATCGAGGTACCTAACTAGCTCGGCGACTCCACTGGGGACTTACTACCCCTTAGTCAGATCGTTCTTATTTGGCTAGTTTCTTCTTTTATTATCTTCTTTCATTGTCTTTTCACATTTTATTATGGCTTGCGGGTTTTGTAACCCATTTATCCGGATTAGGGATTTTCTTATCACTGTATTCGAGAGTGTCCCTAGGGAACAAGTTCCTTCAACTTCGTTCCCAACCATCCTCTTGAGCAAAGACCCCTTGTCTATCTCCCAAGTCTTTACTTGGACCGGTGTGAGGTGGGACCTAAAAATCCCTCACTCCCCATCTCCTCGCTCTAGCGGAACTCCACGAAGGCGCCCTGCATTGTCAGCACTTCTATTGCCCCACATAGCATGCACCTACCCACCAGCAAGTCACTTGTCGGTCGTGTTCTCGAGGTATGCCGGAAGGCTGCCCAACCCTTTCTGCAAAAGGCAAACAAGCTGTTGTTGCTTCTGTGGGTCACCCTAGGGCTACCCCCAACATTTTTGCACCATTAGTCTCTATCCCTTGAGGCTCAACACGTCGAGGCAGAAACCCCACGGTCTCCATCCCTCACACACATCACAAGGCTCTTGGGTTACCCACTCAACCCTTCTGTCACCTCGACACCGTGTCCAAGATCAAACCTGTTAAGGCTAGGTCCTACGCACGCTACTCATATGCATCTCACTGCTCTGGGCAACGTCATGACTACACCAACCTGTGTACACAGGAGACGACCTTCTCGTCCTCCTACTCTGCACACAAAAGCACATGCTGTAAGGGACAAGCATACACGTGTTCTCTTGCAAACACATGCCAGACCACTTGCTCGAGCCCAGGTTGACCCCCGAGTCACCCGTGACCCTTCTTCAAGGGGCGCACATGCGTCGCCATCACAAATACCCTTTCGCCCTCGACTCAAGCCTTCTTATGAGTCAACCCTGCTCCGGCCCACTCCTTCATCGACCGGCCCACTCCTTCATCGAGCAAGCCCCTTAAGCCTTAGAAATCGAAGGTTTTCCCTAAAAGTATCATCCTGAACCAGCCCCATCACTTTAGTCGTGTCTTTCGAGCGACCTCGGGACATCGACCTGATGGAAGATCAAGTCTTTCATTCTCCCTGGCCCAAGATGACTCATTCCTGGCCCTCATCCATTGCCGCACCTAATATAGACAGCTCTCTCTTGTGCAAGAAGAGCTGACCAGTCGCGAACTAGATCACTGGTTTGGCACAAGGTCCATCAAAACCTCAAAGCTAAATGCGATAGAGGTCTCCAAATTTTGACTAGGAAGGTGACCATGGCAGTCTAAACGACCAATTTTGATGACCCTCTTCACCTGAATCCCTTCTACCCCCTTCAAACGAAGAAGCCCAAAGAAGAGCTCCATGAGCCCTATGATGTGGTTACAATTGGAGAAAAAGACCCAGCCACTTAGTAGCCACGATCCCAAGACCATCGAGAATCGATCCAAAAGCAATCAGTATACAAGACTTGAGTTCAGTCAGGGCATGCTGGCTCCCTGCTGACCGACCTACTACGTACGACCCGTCAAGTTCACAAGCCCTCTGTTGCCACTAACGTCGACCTCCATAGTGAAACAATCAGCGTAACGGTCGTAAGTGAGCCCGATGATGCTCAAGAGGAGTGCATGAACAAGTTTGAGGATATCGTGCATGCGATGATGGAAAAGATCGATCGTATTGACGCCGCACGCCAGTCGGCTAACCATGAGGTCAATTCCCATCACTCTGATGGTGCACCTCCACGGCAGCCCCCTCCTTCTACCTCACAGGACAATTCTGCCCCTCATCCAGTCTTTCAGATAGACATTGAGGCTATGGTCACCCATAGCCTAAAGAATAGGTAAATCCCGAGGATATAGGGCGCAATGCGTTATCAAAGGTCATACCCCTCGTATATTGATCAGGTCTTGTTTCCCTCAAATTATAAGAAAGGGAAGTTTCCTTTATTCAATGGAACCACGTCCTCAAACTAACATATTGCCCACTTCTAGGCTGCATGTCGCGAAACAGTGGCTGATTGGAGACTTCTTCTCTGACAGTTCATTGAGACCCTCGATGGTCCAGCATTTCAATGGTATGCTTGACTTACTCCAAACTCAGTCGATCCGTGGGAGAAGATGGAGAAGCTATTCTATCAACTCTTCTATGAGGTCGAGAGAGAGGTTCAAACCATCAATTCTCACCCTGACTTAAGACCCAGGTGAGCTTGTAGGTCAGTTCATATTAAGATGGAGAAACTTGGCTTCCCGCCATCCTAATCCTATACTTGAGAAGGAAGCAGTCCAAACTTGCATGCAGAACATGGAACCCGAGATCGCTCTGCATATTGAGGCCTCTAATCCGACCTCCATGTCAGAGCTGATCTCTAAATCAATCCGCATAGAAAGTCTATCACGCCACCATGGTGCGACACGACAACCATCTACAAGTTCAGCAAATAATTGGGGTAATGGTAACTCTCAGAATAACACACGAGGCAGCCAACAGAAAGGAATAATCAATGCAGCTGTCATGATTGCTGATTCAAAGAAGTCTGCCTCCCAAACTTTGAACCTCTCTAAAGGGGTAAGCACAGCAAAGGTAACACCCCAAGTTGGCAAGCACCAATAGTTGTATATTCGGGTTCCCCCATATGCTAACCTTTATCGGGGTGATTATTTCACTAGGCATAAGAACAAGGTCTACCCCTTCGAGAAGGAATGGGTCCCTGCATTGTTCCGGTTATTATTTGAACAGAATATGATTCAGCTTCCAGAAACCAAATTCTCTGAGCAACTTGGCCTTAACACTCAGACGAATTATTGTGCCTACCATCGGAGGATCAATCATCCCACAGATGACTGCTACACACTGAAGGATATTATCGAGGCCCTAATTAGGAAGGGTCAGATAAAGCTTGAAGACTTAAAGAAGGCCTTTGGGGCAGCCGAGGCCTCTCATGTCATAACTATCCAAGAGGAAGACAAAATGCCCCGTATCCTTTACGCCTTCTTCATTATAATGCTTCAGGAAGGCATAATCACACTAAAGCAAGCAAGGCACCCCCGTCATCTTGTTAAGGGGATATAAGATTGTTGGTGCCCATCCCATCAGATAAGAGGCTATTACCTATCAGAATGCACAAGTTTCCTTGATATATTTGCAAAGAAATATGGGGAGTGTCAAGAGTTTTACAATCTCCCTGTAAGTGACCCCCAAGTCATGGAGATCTCCCAATGCAAGACCTTTTATCAATAACTTAGAACCCTCGATTCCTCAGTCATGGATAGTATACCAGGGCTGAAGCATACTCAAGTCTTTAAGGCGAGAAGCAGTTCGCCAAGCTAGGGCTATTCGCCAACACATCGAGATGAATCAACCATCACCTCAAAAAACCAGAAAAAGACGGGCATTAAGGGCTACTCACTAAAGAAACAAGGCCTCTCAACCCACAGTTGAGCAGGAATTTCTCAGGCCCCTTCCTCCACTGCCAACTTTACTGGACTTCATCTCTAGCACGATCCTTTTTCCTTCTTCGTCCTGTCAAGAAGACGTCCCCGTGCCATCTCCCACTCAACATACGTCCAATCAGGGTGATGACGTTAAGAGCACTCCACCACAGTCTAAGCAAGGGAAAGACTTAAAAGACCACCTGCACCCGTCCAACCCTGGTGATGACGTAAAAAGCTGCCCAGATCGGTCTGATGAGGGGAACGACCTTAAAAGTCCCCCACCTTCTAACCCTTCTCCTTCTTCTTCTCATGTTTCACATTCTCCCTCTTCTATGTTCCTTGCAGGTACAACCTTGATATGTTCAGAGTTCGAGGCTCTATACCGAGAACTTGCAGGATCCAATATAAGTAGAACACAATGGAAATGATTAAGAAAGACTCTCGCACATGCAGCAGGATTCCTAACAGTTGTTGATGCCCTGGCAGCTAAAACCAAGGCAGAGCCACCTTCTTCAAAAAAGTACAAGATGTCGAAGCCAAAGAAGCCCTAGTGGCCCCTTGAGCCTAACTTTGCACAGAGACTGAGAGAGTCAAATGGGCACGACTCCTATTCTCAGGGAGCTTGCCACATGGTGCAAATTTTAGGAGCAATACCCACCACGGGGAAAATAAATCTCAGATCAGGGAAGACAATGCAGCCTTTACTACAGAAGTTGGGCTCCTCGAAGTTCCCTAGTCTGCCACTGCCCCCTAATCCAATGACTAGTCTACTTATCTTACAGCTTCCTGGGCTCCTTCTTAATCCCAATACTATAAACAATCTACCTATCCAATTTCCTTTGACCCTTTTGATCCCATGCACTCAGTCTCTTCCAAAAACTCAAACTTCCATCACTCAAATCAAACCCGTTGTTCAATCAAGTCAGCCAGCTGAGCAAAATAAACCTTTTCTACCCAAACCAGCTCCTCAACCCAACGTACCAATCAAATTAATGGCAGGACCAGGAGAACAAGGCCTTGATCAAGAAAAGGTGAAATATGATGTGATAGGACATCTACAGAAACTTCCAGCTCTTCTCAGTGTCTACGATGCCCTCATGCTCTCGAAGGATTACCAGATGGCTTTGGTTCAAGCCCTCTCTAATCCAAAAGTGTACAAAACTGAAGTAGAACCCATTGAGGTAGACCTGGCGATTCTACAATGATGTATGCCAATCACCTTTTCAGAGGACGATCTGCAGCTGGGGGAAAAGTTTCATAATCTCCCTCTCTTCGTTACTGGTGAATTACATACATGCCCCATCAACCGAATTATGTTAGACGGAGGGTAGGCAGTCACCTTATTTCAAGGAGGATCCTTACTCGATTAAGGTTGGGGTCCCAATATCTTATCTAGACCCATGTCACAGTTTAAGGGTTCAACCAATCAGGAGAGAAGCCAGTGGACATGGTATGCCTTCGTTTTAAGATTGGTGAGATGAATGACTATGCTCAGTTTCATGTAATCGACAAAGACACTTCTTACAATATCCTCCTCAATTGGCCATGGCTCCATGACCAGGGGTGGTCCCATCACCATTACATCAGTGCTTCAAGTATAGTCGAGATGGGAGATAGCATACGGTCTATACTAACAAAAGACCGTTCCCTGTGGCCGAAACTCACTATGCTGATTCTAAATATTACTTCACAGATTTGGCCTCACTTCAGAAGCCGAATGCTGAAGGTCACAAGTCTACAAGCAAGATTGCATCCTTGTCTCATGAAGATGTTCAGGATGTTGGGAGGACGTTAGTGAACATGTTAAAAGAGGAAGAAAGGCAGGGTAGAACTTTACCCCTAACTACTCTTCATTCTAACATCCCAACCATCATCCCTCAAGAAACTCCTTCTTCGTTCGAAAAGGACTCTTCACCCTCTGCCCCCAGTTCTAAGCCACCTTCACTGGAATATGAACCAGAGGTCATTCCTGAGATGGAGCAAGTCATGGGGGTAGAATTCTCGGCTCCAAGGATCACTTAAACGCCAGACTAGCATAAAGTCTTGCACATCACCATTGCGCTCTTGAGAACCGAAGCAGCGTGACAACTACCGTGAAATATTTTTCAAAATCCGTTTGCTATAAGTTATAGAGAATACTCCTTAGACCGGTGACCAGCTAAAAGTTTTACTTTTCCCCGACCTCTCAGGTGAGCAGTTCGATGAAGAGCAACTTTCTTCCCCTCAAGGGAAGGATCCCCTAGCAAACCTAAGAATCAAAGTTTCCTGAGTCAATTGGAGGTCATGCATATCGCTTCAAAGCATCTCAAGAAGTTTATGGCGGAGACTAAAAACTATGATGAAGTTTAAGTAAATGCACCACTAAAGGAGACCGAGGCCCCTCCTGACTGAACTATCTATAGTGACCAGGCTTATCATCAGGAAAATGAATTATGAGCCCTTGGCCAATCAGACATTAAGAGGAGAAAAAGCAACGACTCCTCATTTCGAAGCTATCCAAGCCTCGACAGCCCACCATGGCGCTAGACAAGGCCTAGGGTATTAGCATCTTGGGACAATAAAAGTGTCGAGAGGAATTCAGAAGAGAATGAAATCATGTGGCAAAGTCAAAAGAGAGAAGCACTTTATTCATCAGTTAAAATTTTTAACGAAGTATTGGCAAAAGAAAATGACATATTCAGAAATGCTCAATCATCTTATTGATCTCTGAGTTGCGCGCTGTAGGAGAAGTCTCGGTGCCCTGGATACGCTCCTTCAGCTTCGCCACTGTTTGAGTCTCCTCTTTCATCACCACAGTTTCTGACTCAATTGTGCCATTGAGTTCGGACAAATCTTCAACCAATGAGGCCTCCATGCCCTTCCTCTGAGCCATCTCCGTCTCGAGGCTCGTGAATTCCTGTTTCAGTATTTGCTTTGCCTCTTGAATTTCAATCATTCTCTTGAAGCTTCATTGTGCCTCCCTCTTGAGGTCCTGCTGACAGCCAGTTATCGAGGCTTTCTTCTCGATGCAGGCATCTATTTTCTCATGGTGACACAAGATCGACTCTTCCAAGAGGCTAGCCTGCTAGTTTCTTCTTCATGATGTAGCACTCCCAACCGCCAGCTCTCCAACTCGTTTAGAGTTGCATTAAAATGGGAAAGCACTTCTGGGGTACTCCCAATCACAGTAGTCACAGCGGACTCCCTCAATTTTGCCAAGGCTTCGCCCAACTCATCAAGGGGCAGCTCCCTCAAACCTGAAGGCCTACCCTAAGCATGCTTGCAATCATGCTAGAAACACCACTAAAAATAGGCCTAAATGGTGCTGCTAAGACCACTACTGCTAAAGAAACCTAGACCTCAAGGACTGGGCTTGTTGAAGTAATAGCCATCTGAGCCACTGGCTCCTTTGAAACAAGGGCAAAGCCTAGAGCTTCTTACCCCTCTAACTCGTAGGCAGCTCTAGCCTCAACCTGCCTGGGTTCTTCAATACTAGTCTCGCTGGCCTGACCTTCTTATGGGGACCTCTACTTCTTCTTCATCCACCTGAACTATCGCCTTAACATTATCAAGTTCAGGGACCACCTCTTCTCTTTGGTCTTCGCCAGTCAATTCATCTCTAGCCACGGTTTCTTGCATTTGGCTTCCAACTTCAACAGCCAGAACCTCGGCTATGAAGAGTTCAACTCCCTCATTTTCACGACCTTCGTCCACTGGGGCAGCAACCTCCTAGTGCTCAGGCACTTCATCAACTTCAAGCTCTTCTCCATGAGTCATAGCCTCCACCTCGGTCGGGGCACTAAACTCCTAAGGCATGGAGGCCACATCAACAGTAGAGCCCCTATCTGGAGTAGTGGCTACAAGGCCCTCATCTTCATCAGTCTCCATCCGAGCCGCCTCTGACTCCAGAACTATCCCGGGACTCGAGGACACCTACCCAAGATCCGGAGTCATCTCCCGATCAGAAGCAATGACAATGGGCTCAGAATGGCCGGAGCAGTCTCCTTCAGTTTCTAAAGAAAAGGAAACAATTCAGGAGAAGCAGAAGGTGGTCTAGAGAGAGCAAAAGGTGATACCGGGGAAGTTCTTAAAAGATCAGAAGAGGAAGAGCTACCTTCTGATTCTGCCACCATAGGAAGCTTAGCACTCTTCCACCTCCGAATACGCTCAATAACTGAAGGTGGGGCATGAGTATTGGCAACGGTCGAGCACTTTCTTTTTTTTTGCCCTGCTGAAGTAGGACCTGCCGCTTCACATCCACTTCCTTGAGAAGGCCCCCCCAGCTAATTTATTGTGGGCACCACTTCCAATGGGGGTATTCAAGTCCTGAGGGGGACGCTTCTCATAACCAGGGACTCGTCACCCCTCATCCTAGTCAAAGATGGAACTAAGATTGTCAAAGATGCTCCCCGTCCGTGTCTTCATTGTAAGGAATTCTGGCGAGGCCTCATCAGCTGCTATCTCACATGGAAACCTTAAAGCCCACCAGTTGGAGGGATAATCGAAAACGAATAACACATCAAGACCTGGAGCATCTGCCAGTCTCCTTTGCCTGGTATCCTGGTGCCAGTTACTGTTCACCCCTTTCCAAGGGTGATATTTATCTCAATATCCCTTACTGGTGATTCTCCACCAGTTCACATAGGCCTTTATCGCCCCTCAAGTCGAAGTGAGGAATTACATACTTGTTGGTTTCCATCATCTTTAGACACATGGACCAAGCGATTCGTGTATGCTCTAGCAGCCAGCACTCACGGAAAGTTTCAAACTCTTTCGTCTTCCCTTTGTTCACCTTACTCCAGCGCTTTTCAAAGAATACTGAGAAGGGGTAGCCTTGATCAAGAACGTGCTGACGGGCAAAATGGTGAGGGAAATACCCCTCTAACCTGGCACTGTGTGGAGTCTGATAGGGTAAGAATGCTCCTCTGATGCTCAGAATAAACATGAGCTCCTTAATGGTTGTTGGAGCACCATCAAGCTCCTTCCCCAACTCATTAATAAAAGCACGGTCGATGAAGCTCTTGATTAGAAAAGGGACTCGCCTCACGTTCGAATAATCATTCCCAAATTGACCTCGAGCCTCCCCTGGGGTATGGAAGATAGCCCTTTGGTTGGCAATCCTCATCAAGAAGGGCCACAGTTTATCTGTTGAGCACTGATGCTTGATGTAGGTGTCAGGGAAATAAGCCCCTAGACATCCGTACACGTAATGCATAGGGAATGGAATTTTGAAATCCCTAGGAAAAGCCTCTCCTCCAACAATGCCATTCCCTCCTTCTTTTCCCCTGTAGGCCTTTCCACGGGTAATGGCCCCCAAGCTATGATATATGGTGCACAAGACTGGCTAAGCAAAGGCATACTCACGCCCTCTGGCCATGTCACAGGCCACATACAGTACACTTGCACGAATGTCGTCTCCCCAGCTAGGAAGCACAAATTTGCATAAAAATAAGGCCAAATACGTGGCCAAGAAGACACAGTCATCCCCGGTCTCAAGTTGATATACGGGAGGAGTTTCCTTATCAATTTCCTTCCCTTTCCCTTTTGGAGTATCTTGACCATCTTCAGGATAATCCCCACAAAATAATTTTACCCACTCCGTAAAGGTAACCCTGCCATTACTGGACCGGCTGACAATCGACTGGTAGACCTAAAAGATCTTGTGAAGGCTGGCAGGTCTTCATCCCCCAGGTTAACACTACCGAAGATGACTAAATTTGGGGGCACAAACTCATCATACATAACCCCAATCATCGGGAGGCCTCCAATAAAATGAAGATCTAGCAAAGAGATCCCTGCTTCCCCATGCCCAAGAAGCAAGGTATTACTAACATGGCTCCATGTCTTTAGCAATACTTTTACTGTATTGGAGCAACGGTCATAGTAGCTGCCCAAACACTGGACCGCTGCCAATAACGAAGCACATTCAAGAGTGCTTCTGTATGACGCCAATACCTTGGGAGTGCAAGAAATGTATCCCTTCAGGTATTGGTGCTCCCCTTGAATCCGGAGGTCTTTTGCTGACCACCTTAGTAATCCCTTTGACTGTACCATTCGCTTCCCTAAGGTGGGAAAATTCTCCCCGAAAGCTACGTTCCGATGCATACAGTGAAGAAGTGCCATCCCTTCTTTAGTACTGACATTACCATCATTACCCTCACGCACTTCGAAACAAACGGGGTCAGTAATGAAAGCGACACTAAGGGGCCACTCTGGTTTGCACACTAGTTGGGTCAGCCAAATGGGCTCACCCCTTGATAAAATTTCATCTGTTAAATCACAGACACCAATATCTCCCTCCCTTAGAAGGCTCTTCACATTGGGAATTCGGTAAGAAGAACCAGCCATTATAAAGGGGTTAGCGGTTTACTCCCAAATGTTGCTAAGATGCTGGATCAGCATCAGTGGAGTCTTTCAAATGCCCAGTGCCGGTTGCGTGCCAACAGCTAGCGCCGATTGAGTCTTTCAACACAGCACACCGGATGAATTGCCAACACCCAGTGCCGGTTGCATGCTAGACGACTAGCACCGGTTGAGTCTTTTAGCACTCAACTTCAATTGAGATTGCCAATACCCAACGCCAATTGAGCTTGATCGAATCTCTCTCACATGCCACGAATCTTAGTTGTGACACCACGAGCTTTAGCTGTGCCTACTGATAACCATCTCCATGTCCTTCGGTGCCTCCTCACACATAAGCAACTGACAATGATCACCACGACTCATTGCTCCACTTGACACACGAAGGAGGTAACGGTACACCTCCCTTGCGACGGTTCACCTCCATGACAGTTCACCTCTTGCAACCGTACACCTTACACGATGGTCCACCTCCTATTACCATTCGTCTCCTACAGAAACTTCTTCTACACAACCAAAAGACCTACTAAAAAACTCTCATGTCTACGTTTTTCACCTGGTCAGCACCAGAACTTCACCGGAAACTTCTGTAAGCTTCCACTAAGTCCCCGGGAACCTCTGCAAAAGACCACGAACAACATCGAAAAGTTACCACAATCCCTAAGAAACTTCTTAAAAATCCCTAAAAAACTCCTAAGACTTGTGAAATACTCACTGTTTCACTTCCCGCCTCATCTACCAAAAATTATTGTAGCCGAAACCTCTTCTATTTCTCGAAAAACTTCCAGAAGAACTCTCTTTTGCTGCTCCTTTCCCTATAACTTCGCCAAATTCTTGGCAAAGTCTGCACATTGAAGGTCTTTCCTATAAAAACTACCTGAAATCCCAATGTTGGTAGAAAACCTTCCCTGCAAAACTTTTGCTGAAATCCCACTGCTCGCTGGAACTTCAACCGAGCACCCTTTCGTCACAGTTAAAGAAAAATTTTACTTAAGTTTGTTTTTACCCTTGGTGAAAAATGAGGGAAAATGGGATTTTACCCCGTTGTATAGACTACACTACCCTCAAATGCCCCTCAAAAACTAAGAATTCCAGTTGTGTCAAAGGAAGCCAAGCGACGTTGAGTAGGGTCGGGCTTTGACTCGGGGATCGAGGTAACTCTCATCGACCCAACCCTAGCGCTAGTCGATCAAGCGCCAGGTGAATTTCAAATTACCCCAGTGCCAGTTGACGTAGCACCTGGTGAATTTCAAAAACAACTCGATCGCCGGTTGACTTAGCATCACGTGTGTTTTCAAAACAACCCCAGCACCGGTTGACTTAGCGCCGGGTGTGTTTTCAAAACAACCCTAGCACCGGTTGAGTTAACATCAGGACTGTTTTCCAAACAACCCTAGGGCCGGTTGATTTTGCAACGGGTGTGAGTGCTGGTTGTCTTTAAATGATATCACAGGCTGTTCACAACACCAGCTGAGTCTTTAACAACCCAGCGTCGGTTGTGCTTTTGAGTACTCAGCGTCGATTGAATACTGGCAAGAAACCAGCGCTACACCTAGCACCGGACGTATTTCAAGCAGTCTATTGTCACCTACTCCAGGTTGAAGTCTTATGTGTCCTACCACTTATCCTTATTGAGGTTGCACCCAAGCCGTGACCTGTCATCCCCAGTGATGTTGCAACGAGGCTGTTGCACCCAAATTGTGTCTTATCATCCCTAATGGAGTTAGGAGCTATCCCTCATACCCATAAGAGTCACACCCATATTGCAGCCCATTATCCCCAGTGAAGTTAGGGTCATTCTTACCTCTTCAATTTTCGGTGGGTCTGTTTCACACCAAGTCATCTTTCACTCTAAAAAGTATGCTTACTCCGCTAAGCCCTAGTGAAGTCCACCTCTATTGGCCATCCTTCATCAGGTCACCATTTCTATATGAGCCCTTAGTTTGTGAATGGACTTAACCATTTTATCCCCAGGGAGTCGGATTGTCATCCACAGATCTATTCCTCATGGAGCTTCACCTACGTAGCTGCACAACCTCGGTCCATGTTGCACGACCTTAAACTGCACAGCCACGGTCTAGATGCACGACCCTAAACTGCATGGTCTGAACTGTATATGTTTGAATGTATTTTTCAGCACCTTGGTCCCCGGTAGGAAGCAGGTCAATAAAGCCTACAAAACAGTGAAAATTCTTGACAGTCTCAGAATGACCCCATAATTGCTCAAGATCTTTATCAACACTTCAAAAGACCACCTGTCAAGTTTCATTACGATCAGACATGTATAAGGTAGTGAACACAAAAAAAACAATTTAAGCGAAATCGGTCTCTAGCACCCTGAAATGGACCTTGTAACTAGAGTTATGCCTTTTGTGTGTCAAATAATTGTGGGACTACTACCATTAGATCCGGCATGATAAAAAACCCTTATGGGTCAAGTTTCGGCTAAATAGGGCACTCTAGGACAAAGTTCTAAAAAGGGGTAGGTCGCACACTATTCCTGTGTGGCGTCACTGCACCAAAACACCATTACAAGTGCTTGTTTTCACATTCACGGGCCATCACTTTCGGGGCCTATATTTCACTTGTTCCAAGTCGGATCGCTCTCAAATTTGGTCAGCATGTTCGTCTCATCAAGACGAACAATTCGATATGTGGTATGACCGTAACGACCGAACAGAGAGAAAAACTAAATGAAAGTCGCTGATCCATGAAGGAAGTTGCAGAAAATTCAGCAACAGCACGCGTTGAGCAGCCAGATCATGACGCTCGCATACCCGATCGGCTCGAAACCAATTGTATTAGGTGCGTGAGGGTCTGAGACTATCTCTGGTTCGAACCTCGCGTACGATGAATGGTTGGATTTCACACACGAAGGCGTCAAAGCAGCTGGATTTCAAGATTCCTACCAAAAGCTCAAGACGACAAAATCTTCATTCGAACACGAAATCAAGCTACGTTCGTCACAACATGATTGTGACGGCATGCTCAGTATGATTCAATGAAGAAATCACCAAGAAACATCAAGAATGAGTACACAATCGATCCGAAGTTTTCAAGATTCATCCAAAATTCAAGTCTCATGATCATGGCTCAAAAACATGATTCATGGCTCGAAGTTGGTATCAAAATGATCGTCATGCAGAGCCCTACTAGAAAACAATAATCTTTCGATCAAACGGGCATCAGAACGACCTCAGGTCAGCCACAGAAGATCACGCAATTTATCGGTTAGCAACAAGGACTGTTCTGGAATTCCACACATTGTTAAACAGGGTAAAATAGTCCTTTTGCACCCATTTTTTTAGAATTTCTTTAAATTTAATTAAATTATAGTGATCTTCAATTTAGTTAGTTTTTGGGTGTACATGCATGTTTTAGCTCAACTTTATATAAATATGCAAAGCTAAATTGTAAGGGCCTTCAGTTCATTTTTGGATTGGTTCAATAAAATTTCCATTCCTGCTTAAGTTTGTGAGTACGTCTGGGAGATAGAGAGAGGAGAGACAAGAAAAGGGCCTGTACCACTCGTGCAAGTAACTTTCTCTCTCCCCTCTTTCTCTCCTCCCATTTTTCTCTCTTTTACCCTCTTTCTCTCTCCTCCACTTTTTCTCTCTCCCTCTCTCTTGCTCTCTCTCTTTTTCTCTCTCCTCTATTCCCATCTTTATCTCTTTCTCTCTCCTCTCCCCTTCTCATCTCTATCTCCTTCTCATCTCTATCTCTTTCTCTCTGCTCCTCTCTTCTCATCTCTATCTCTTTCTCTCTCTCGCTGTCCTCCTCCCTTCTCATCTCTATCTCTTTCCCTCTCATCCTCTGTTCTCATCTCTATTTTCTTCTCTCTCTTCCTCTGTCAGTCGACAAGACCTAACGTCGATTGGGCTTCTCTTTCTTCCTCTGTCAGTTGATGAGACCTAGCGTTGATTGAACTTCTCTCTCATCTTCTCACTCTTTCTCTGTTAGTCGACGAGACTTAGCACCTTCTTTCTCTTTTTTCTCTTTTTTCTCTTATTCTCTATCTTCCTCTATCAGTCAAAGAGACCTATCATCGACTAGATTTCTCTCTCTTCTTCTCTGTCTTCCTCTGTCAATCGGTGAGACCTAGCATCGACTGGTTTTCTCTCTCCTCTTCTGTTAGTCGGTGAGACCTAGCACCGACTAGTTTTATCTCCTCTTCTGTCAGTCGGCGAGACCTAGCACCCACTAGTTCTCTCTCTCCTCTTCTATCAGTCGATGAGACTAATGCTAACTGATTTTCTCTCTCCTCTCTTTTGTAAAATACAGTCGACGAAGCCTAACGCCGATTCTGTTTTCTCTCTCTTCCTTCTAACATAATTGGTAATGATTATCTCTGGCTGCACCTTCCTTCCCTCTCTCTCTTTCATCCTCTCGTCTTTCATACTATTCTCTTCCTTTCTTCTCCCCCTTCTTTCTTTCCCTTCTTATCTTCTTATTCTTTCCTTATAGCCTTAAATCTGTCACCCCTTCATTCAACTAAGAGGGACTGAGGTTAGCCTCTCATGGTAGTCCTGTCGTCTAGCCGTAATGTTGTTGTGCCAGAATTACTTGGCTCACTTTATTGCTACGATAGACCGACCATCGTGCTTAGCTAATCGGTATTGGTAATGACGTTTAGTAGTGATCTTGTAAGCCGGTCTTAGTTACCGAGCCCGTTTTCCTACCACGTCAAGCCAATTATCCACCAACCTAGTCACCGCTCTGATCCTATCGCTTAGTCAAATTCTTTTCCCCCCCATCTTTCTTCCTTCTTTTTATATGCGAATGCTTATGTACGTTCATCAAAGAAGAAAAGGGTGAGGTCTAAGCCAATTGTCTTATAATCTTTGCCATCTATGTGTGTGATTGTAGAAAAGCAGAAAAGAAGAAGAATACAAGCCAAGGGAGGTGATTCCGAACCAGTTTTATTACTGGGGGGCCTTCATCGTAATCTAAGAGGGCGCCCACGCGAGTCAGCCCGAGTAAGTCCTAAACCCACCTTTAAATTCCTCTCTCACTTGTTAAGAGGGCGCCCGAGTCAGCCCGAGTAAGAGGGAGCCCACGCGAGAGCCCGTTTCGAACAAGGTTCTAGAGAGAGCGATCTCACAAAACATCCCGGGTCTTCCCCCAAGACCCGAGACGCATGCTGCCCGATCCCCAAAAGGATCCGGAGGGCGAGAATGAGGCACCTAACTAGCTTGGTGACTCTACTAGGAACTTACCACACCTTAGTCGAATAGTTCTTGTTTGCCTAGTTTCTTCTTTTATTATCTACTTTCTTTATCGTTTCACATTTTATTATGGCTTGCAGGTTCTGTAAGCTAATTGTCAGGATCAAGGATTTTCTTATCCCTGTATTCGGGAGTGTCCCTTGGGAACAAGTTCCTTCAACTTTGCTCCCAACCATCCTCTTGAGCAAATACCCCTTGTCTAGCTCCCAGGTTTAAACCTGGATCGTTGTGAGGCAGGACCTAAAAATCCCTCACTCCCCATCTCCTCGCTCTGACAGAAACTCCACCTAGGCACCCTGCATCGGCAACACTTATGTTGCCCCACACAGCATGTACCCAGCCACCGACAAGTCACTTGTCGATTGTGTTCCTAAGGTACTTTGGAAGGTTGCCCAGTCCCTTTCTACAAAAGGCAAACAAGCTATTGTTGCTTCTGTGGGTCGCCATAGCGCTACCCCCCACATTTCTACACCATTGGTCTCTATCCTTAGAGGCTCATCACATCAAGGCAGAAACCCCACGGTCTCCATCCCTCACACACACCACAAGGCTCGTGGGTTACCCACTTGAGCCACACCTTGGGGTAACCCTTTGCTCACCTTGAGACCATGTCCAAGATCGAACCTTTTAAGGTCAGGTCCTGCGCATGCTACTCATATGCATATCACTGCACGTGACAACACCATTGCTACGCCAACCCGAGTACACAGAAGACGACCTTCTCGTCCTCCTACTCTGCACACACAAGCGCACTTTGTAAGGGACAGGCCTACACCTGTTCTCTTGCAGACACTTGCCAGACCACTTGCTCGAGTCTGGGTTGACCCCCAGGTCACCTGTGACCCTTCTTCAAGGGGAGCACACACGTCGCCATCATAGACGCCCTCTCGCCCTCGACTTAGGCCTCCTTATAAGTCTACCCTGCTCTGGCCCACTCCTTCTTCATCAAGCAAGCCTGTTCAACCTTGATACTCAAAGGTTTTCCCTAAGAGTATCATCCTGAACCAGCCCCGTCACTTTGGTTATGTCTCTTGAGCCCACAAGAGACCTCAGGGCATCAACCTGATGGAAGATCGAGTCCTTCATAGTCCTCGGCCCAAGATTAGTTCAATTCCAGGCCCTCATCTATTGTCGCACCTGATGCAGACGACTCTCTCCTGCGTAAGAAGAGCTGACCAGTCGCAACCTAGATCGCAGTTTTGGCACGAGGTCCATCAAAACCTCATGGCTAAACGTGATAAAGGTCTGCAAATCTTCACTAGGAAGGTGACCAAGGCAGTCAAAACGACCAAATTTGATGACCCTCTTCACTTGAAACCCTTCTACCCCCTTCAGACGATGAAGCTTGAAGAAGAGCTCCATGAGCCCAGTGCTGTGGTTATTGTTGTAGAAAAAGACCCAGCCGCTCAGCTGCCATGGTCCCAAGACCGTCGAGAATCGATCCAAACACGATCAGCATACAAGAGTCGAGTTCAGTCAGAGCATGCTGGTCCCCTGTTAACTGACTTACCACGTACAAACCATCAAGTTCGCAAGCCCTCTGTTGCCACTAACGTTGACCTCCATAGTGAAACAGTCAGCATAATGGTCGTAAGAGAGCCCGACGATACGCAGGAAGAGCGCAAGAACAAGTTCGACGATATGGTGCACGCAATGATGGAAAAGATCTATTGTATCGATGCTGCATGCCAATCGGCTAACCATGAGGTAAATTCCCATCACTTTGATGGTGCACCTCCACGACAACGCCCTCCTTCTACCTCACAGGACAATTCTGCCCCTCATCCAGTCTTTTAGATAAACATTGATGCTATGGTCACCCAAAGCCTAAAGAACAGACAAATCCAGAGCATATAGGGTGCAACGCCTTATCAAAGGGCATACCCCTCGTCTATTGATCAGGTCATGTTTCCCTCTGATTATAAGAAAGGGAAGTTTCCTTTATTCAACGGAACCACGTCCCAGAACCAACATATTGCTCACTTCTAAGCAGCATATCGAGAAACAGCTGCTGATGGGAGACTTCTTTTCTGATAGTTCGTTGAGACCCTCGATTATGCCCGATTTCCTCCAAACTCAGTGCATATGTGGGTGGAGATGGAGAAGCTATTCTATCAACGCTTCTATTAAGTTGAGAGAGAGGTTCAAACCATCGAACTTCTCATCATGCCTCATGACCTCGATGAGCCTGTAGATCAGTTCATTTCAAGATAGAGAAACTTGGCTGCTCGCCATCCTAATTTTATGCTTGAGAAGCGGAGCATGCGACGCGATATCACTCTACATGTTGAGGCCTCTAATCAAACCTCCATGTCAGAGTTGATCTCTAAATCAGTTCGCATAGAAAGTCTATCACCCCACCATGGTGTGACACGACAACTATCTACAAGTTCAACAAACAACTGAGACAATGGTAACTCTGAAAATAACATACAGGGAGGCCAACAGAAAGGGGTAATCAGTACAACCGTCATGGTCACTGATTCAAATAAGTCTCCCTTCCAAACTTTGGACCTCTCTAAAGGGGTAAGCACGATAAAGGTAACACCTCAAGTTGGCAAGCAACAACAGCCATATAATCGGGTTCCCCCACCGGCCAACCTTGATCGGGGTGATTATTTCACCAGGCATAAGAACAAGTTCTACCCCTTCGAGAAGGAATGGGTTCCTGCGTTATTCTGATTATTATGGGAACATAATATAATCTAGCTTCCAGAAACCAAATTCCCTGAGCAACCTGGCCTTGACACTCAGGTGAATTATTGTGCCTAATATCGGAGGATCAATCATCCCACAAATGACTACTACATGCTGAAGGATATTATCGAAGCCCTGATTCTGAAGGGTCAGATAAAGCTTGAAGACTTAAAGAGAGCTTCCAGGGTAGTCGAGGCCTGTCATGTCGTAACCATCCAAGAGGAAGACGAACTGCCCGGTATCCTTTACACCTTCTTCATAATAATTCTTTAAGAAGGCATAATCACACTGAAGTAAGAAAGACAACCTCATCCCCTTGCTAAGGGGACAGAAGATCGTTGGTGCCCATTATTTGAACATATGTTTCAGCACCTTCATCCCTGATAGGAAGCAAGTCAATAAGGCCCACAAAACAGTGGAATTCTCAACAGTCTCTGAATGACCCTAAAACTGGTCAAGATCTTCATCAGAACTCCAAAAGGTCACTTGCCAAGTTTTGGCACATTCCAACATGTCTAACACAGTGAACACAAAGGAACAGTTTCCAAAAAATGCCTCTTGCACCTTGAAATGGATCCTACAACTGGAACTATATTTTTAGTGTCTCAAATCGCTGTGGAACCACTGCCATTGGATCCATCACGGCCGAAAACCCCTATGGGTCATGTTTCGGCTTAATCGGACACTCCAAGACAAAGATATGAGCAAAACATTGAAACAAGAGGGGCCACATACTATTCCTGTGTGGCCTCACTGTACAAAGCACCATTAAAGGTGGCTGTTTTCATAGTAACATGTAGTCACTTTTAGAGCCCATATCTCACTCGTCCCACGTCAGATCGTGTACAAATTTTGTGAGTATGTTCGTCTCGTTGAGACGAACGATTTGATATGTGGTACGCCCTGTGATGATGTTCGAGCAGGGAGAAAAACTAGAGAGAAGTTGCCGATCCGTGAAGAAATTGTAGAATATTCAGCAGCGACATGCCTTGCTCGATGGACAAAATCATGACGCTCGTACAACGGATCTACGTGAAACCATTTCCATTATGTGCGTAAGGTCTAGGGCTATCATTGGTCCCAACCCCACACATGATGGACGGTCAGATTCCATGTACGAAGCCGACAAAGTAACTAAAATTTCGGATTTCAGATTCCAGCTAAAACTAAAAAGTTGAAAAATCTTCGTTCGGACTCCAAATCGTGTTCTGTTTATTGCCACACGATCGTGACGACATGCTTAGTGTGCTACGATGAAAAAATTATAGAAAAACATCAAGGAACGATCACATCATCGATCCAAAGTTTTCAAGATTCAAGCAAATTTCAAGTCTCGTGATCGTGATTTGAAACATAATCCATGGCTCGAAATTGGTATCAAATCGATCGCCATGCCGAGCCCTACAAGAAAATATTCATCTTTCGATCAAACGAGCATCAGAACAACCCTGGATCAGTCATGGAAGATCACATAAGTTTTCGAGTAGTAGCGAGGATTGTTCTAGAATTTCACATATTGTTAGGCAGGGGCAAAATAGTCATATTGTACCCCATTTTCTTAATTTTATTTAATTTAATTAAATCGTAATTACCTTCAATTAGGGTTACTTTTGGGTGTCTACCCATTTTTGGGCCCAATTCTGTATAAACACCACACGCAATTGTAAACAGACCTTGGGTTCATTTTACCATCATTCAATAAAATCTCTATTCGTGCTTAAGTTCTTGAGTACGTCTTGAAGAAAGAGAGAGGAGAGAGACGAAAAAGGTTGGTAACCTTGGGTAAGGTAATTTTCTCTCTCCTCTTCTTTTCTCTCTCTCTTCTCATCTATATCTCTCTTTTCTCTTTCCTCTTCTTTCATTCCCAATACCGGGTGGAGTTTTCTCTCTCATTTTCTTTCATTCCCAATGTCGGGTGGAGTTTTCTCTCTCCTCTCCTCTCATTCCCAACGCTAGTTGGGTGTTCTCTCTCTTCTCATCTCTATCTCTCATTCTCTCCCTTCTTTTCGCTCTCTTCTCATCTCTATCTCTCTCTCTTATTTTCTCTTTCTTCTCATCTCTCTCTCTTTCTCTCTCTTCTTTTCTCTTTATTCTCATTTCTTTCTCTCTTTCTCTCTCCTCTTCTTTCATTCCTAACATTAGGTGGAGTTTACTCTCTCCTTTTCTTTCATTCTCAGCACCACGTGGAGTTTTCTCTCTCCTTCTCTCTCATTCTCAACACCGGTTGGGCTTTCTCTCTCCTCTCCTCTCATTCTCGACATCGACTGGGTTTCACTTATTTTTCCCCTCTTCTTCCTCTTTTTATCCATGTGGTCCCGCATGACCACAACCCTTCTCTGCCCCTTTTCTTGTGGTCTCTCACAACTACAACTTTTTTCTCTCTTTTCTTGTGGTTTAGCAAGACCCCAATTCTTTTGTCTTCTGCCAGTTCACCTGCTTCCCGTGCACCCTCGAGTCTACCTCCTCTATATTGTCCTGGTGATCTCTCATGGCCATCTCTCTTTCTCATCTTTTTCTGTGATCCCTCACATTACCCATTTTGTTGCACCTTCATACCCCTTCTTTCCCCCTCACGTTTCGTGGTCCTGCGTGACCACCATTTCCAAAAATTCTTCCAACCATAGGGTTGATCCATTCTTTTTAAACCTTAGTGCCGGTCCATTCTTTTAAAGCTTAGCGCTGGTCCATTCTTTTTAAACCATAGCGGCGCCGGTCCATTCTTTTTTAAACCTTAGCGCCGGTTCTTTTTTTTTTCTAAACCTTAGCGCCGGCATGTTCTTTTTAAACCATAGCGCTGGTTCTTTTTTTTTTAAACGTAACGCCATCCCTTTTTTAAAAAAAAAATGTGGCGCCGTTTGAGTTTTTTTTTTAAACCCATAAGCCATCTCTCTCTCTCTCATCTAAACAACCAAGTGATTCCAAGTCAAACCTCTCTCTCCCTTAGGGATGTCAAGTTCTAGCTCTCCCTCTTAACTAATCCTCTTTTTCTTTATTACCTAATCTGACGTTCTCTCCTACACGTAAGACCCAACAAAAAGCACTTTTTCTCTCCCCACCAAAACACAACTTTTTTTATGAAACCATCTCATCTTATTCTCTCTCAACTAATGTTTTCCCTTTATCATTTATTTTATTAAAACCATCTCATGTCATTCCTTCCACCCCTTTTCTTTATTGTATTCCTTTTTATTTTCTTCCCATCATCTCATTATATTTCATTCACTCATTTTATTTTCCCTTGACCAATATCATTTTATTTATTTTATTTCACTCATTCTATCCTACCATACTTAACTCCCACTCCAATTCATCCCATTTATTTTTATTTTTATTTTGATTTAATCATCTCATCTCATTTTATTTTCTTCCACTCTATTTTAATTATTTATTTATTTTATTTTATTTTATTTACCTCATTTATTTTATTTTATTTACTCCTTTTATATAATTCTCATTACCTCATCATAGTTTACTTTAATTATTTCTTTTATTTCATTCGCCTCTTTTGTTCATTTACCCCATCTTATTTTATTTCATTTTATTTTATCTCTTTTATTTTATCTTCATTTACTTCAATTTATTTTAATTCATTTTATTTTTATCTTAATGCCATTTCCTAATTTTATTTTATTTCATCTTTATTTTAAATCATCTCTCTCATTTTTATTTCATCCTGTAACAAGGTGGGGACCTTGCCCCACTTGTCGGTACTTCTAATGTGTGTGTGTGTGTGTGTGTGTGTGTGTGTGTGTGTGTGTGTGTTAGTAAGAAAGGAGAAGCAGGTCAAGGGAGGCGATTCCAAACCGGCCATAGGCCAGGGGGCTTTCCAACATGTCTAAGAGGGCGCCCACGCGAGCCAGCCCGAGTGTGTCATGGACCCACGTGAGGTAAGTCCCGCTTCACGACCTTAAATTCCTCTCTCACTAGTTGGTAATACCTGCCCTCGTTCTCGAACGAGGTTCTCAAGAAAGCGATCTCAAAATGTCTCGGGTCTCCCCTATAACCCGAGACACGTGCAATCCGATCTGGAGCGTGAGATCGAGGCACCTAACCAGCTTGGCGACTCCACTGGGGACACGCTACCCCAACGTTGGATTGTTCTTGTTTCAACTTCCTTTCTTTTTATTCCTGCGCACTATACACATACCTGTCTTTGGGGTTGCTTAACTCTTTCATCCGAGTCGGGGTTTTGTGATCCTTGCATTCGTGAGTCTTCATCAAGAACAGGTTCCACGAAACTCGTTCCCGACCTTTCTCCTAAGCATCGACCCTATGTCGCGCTCCTAGGTCGTAACCTGGATAGAGGTGAGGAAGAACTTACAAGTCCCTCGCTCCCTGCCTCCCTACTTTGATGGACCTTCCAATAACACACCTTGCATTGGTGGCACGCATGCCACCACACACAGCATGCACCATGCTACCAGCAACTCACTTGCCGCTCCCATTGCTCAAGGCAGCTTTGAGGTCGTCCCTCCCTCTCCCGCGACAACAGTTCATCTGTCGTTGCTAATGTGGGTCGTCACGAGGTTACCCCCCATTTTTTATTACTTCGAGCCCCTGTAAGAAAATGCTCGACACCAGGAGGAGGCGGCTCTGAAGCCACCACCTCACACACACTCACCAAAGCTAGTGGACCATCCATTCTAGCTACCACTCTGGGCAACACTTAGGTTACCATGATACACGATCAGGGTTTCGGTCTTGTTGGACACCCTGCACCTCTTTTGCATGCACACTGTACCACTCGGGGCAACCCTTAGGTTACCTCCGGACACTGTCCGGGTTCAGGTCTTCTTGGACTTGGACTTGCACTTCCTCGAGGCAACCCTCAGGTTACCTCGGAACATTGTTAGGGTTCGACTCTTCTTGGACCAGGCCAATATGCACTGAACTGCTCGGGGCAGCCTGGTTACTGCATCTTCCCAAGCACACGAAGGGGAACCTCCTGGTCTCTCCTCCCAGCACATGTCTGCTCACTCTATGAGGGATGGTCACATGGCCATTCCTTCATACACACATGCTTTCGGTACTGGACCATCCATTAATGCACCTTGCATTGGTGGCACGCACGCCACCACACACAGCATGCACCCTGCTACTGGCAACTTACTTGCCGATCCCATTGCTCAGGGCAGCCTGGAAGCCTCCCCTCCCTCTCCCGCGACTAACAGTTCATCTGTCGTTGCTCATGTGGGTCGTCGCGAGGTTACCCCCCATTCTTTATCACTTCGAGCCCCTATAACAGAATGCTCGACACCAAGAGGAGGCTCTGAAGCCACCACCTCACACACACTCACCAAACCTAGTGGACCATCCATTCTAGCTACCACTCGAGGCAACCCTTAGGTTACCCCGATACACGATACTCTGGTCTTGTTGAACACCCTGCACCTCTTTTGCATGCACACTGTACCACTAAGGGAAACCCTTAGGTTACCTCGGGACACTGTCCGGGTTCGGGTCTTCTTGGACTTGGACTTGCACATCCTCGGGGACACCCTCAGGTTACCTCGGAACATTGTTAAGGTGCGAATCTTCTTGGACCAGGGGTGTGCATGCATTGAACAGCTCGGGGCAGCCTAGTTACTGCATCTGACTGAGCACACGAAGGGGAACCTCTTGGTCTCTCCTCCCAACATATGTCTGCTCACTCTGTGAGGGATGGTCACATGGCCATTCCTTCATACACACATACTCTAGGCACCGGATTTTCTGTTAACACACCTTGCATTGGTGGCACGTAGGCCACCACACACAGCATGCACCCTGCTACTGGAAACTCACTTGCCGGTCCCATTGCTCAAGGCAGCCTAGAGGCCGCCCCTCCCTTTCCCACGACTAACAGTTCATCTGTCGTTGCTCATGTGGGTCGCCGCGAGGTTACCCCCCATTCTTTATCACTTCGAGCCCCTGTAATAGAATGCTTGACACCAGGAGGAGGCGGCTCTGAAGCTACCACCTCACACACACTCACCAAAGCTAGTGGGCTATCCATTCTATTACCACTTTGGGCAACCCTTAGGTTACCCCGATACACGATCAGGGTTCTGGTCTTCTTGGACACCCTGCACCTCTTTTTCATGCACTATGTGCCACTCGCGGCAACCCTTAGGTTACCTCGGGACACTGTCCGGGTTCAGGTCTTCTTAGACTTGGACTTGCACATCCTCGGGGCAACCCTCAGGTTACCTCGGATCTAGCCCTGCACACCCCATGCATATGCACTGAACCGCTCGGGGTAGCCTGGTTACTGCGTCTGCCCGAGCATACGAAGGGGAACCTCGTGGTCTCTCCTCCCAGCACATGTCTACTCACTCTGTGAGGGATGGTCACATGGCCATTCCTTCATACACACATGCTCTCAGCACCAGACCTTCCGTTAAAGCACCTTGCATTGGTGACACACACGCCAATACACATAGCATGCACCCTAGTACCGGCAGCTCACTTGCCAGTCCCATTGCTCAGAGCAGCCTGGAGGACACCCCTCCCTCTCCTGCTACTAACAGTTCATCTTTCGTTGTTCATGTGGGTCACCGCGAGGTTACCCCCCATTCTTTATCACTTCGAGACGCTGTAACAAAATGCTTGACACCAGGAGGAGGCGGCTCTGAAGCCACCACCTCACACACACTCACCAAACCTAGTGGACCATCCATTCTAGCTACCACTTGGGGCAATCCTTAGGTTACCCCGATACACGATCAGGGTCCGGTCTTCTTGGACACCCTACACCTCTTTTGCATGCACACTGTACCACTCGAGGCAACCCTTAGGTTACCTCGAGACACTATCCGGGTTCGGGTCTTCTTGGACTTGGACCTGCACATCTGCTGGGCAACCCTCAGGTTACCTCTGAACATTGTTAGGGTTCGACTCTTCTTGGACCAAGCCCTGCACACCCCTTGCATATGCACTGAACCCGCTCGGGGCAGCCTGGTTACTGCGTCTGCCCGAGCACATGAAGGGGAACCTCCTGTTCTCTCTTCCCATCACATGTCTGCTCACTCTACACACATGCTCTCGGCACCAGGCCTCTTAAGGCCGGACATACTACTCGAGCCAGGGTTGACCTCCAGGTTACCTGAAGTCCTTTTGCAAAGGGCGCACACATGCCAATCCCCCCGCCCTCCCTAAGCACACCTTTGCACTGTGCACACACGCACAGACCTAGCATTCCACTCAATCCCAAGGGCAATCATACGGATGGGTTGAAACAATAATCCGCCTGCGCACTATGACAGTTCTACCTGGCCATGAAGAAGGGAAATCATGGTCAAGCCTGAAAATGGAGCTGTGAGACCAAGACATTGAGGGCTCAGCTCAAGGACAAAGGAAAGAAAGTGATTGAAGATTTCCCTTCTAGTGAGGAGAACCCATTCTCCCCTCTCATTCCCCTCGATGTGGATGATGCGGGGAAAGAATTGAATGAAGAGAACACCGAAACAGTTACTCGGGGCATGATGAAGCCAGTTATCTATGAAGATCCAAGCTTGACTCCGGGTGAAGGTGAGCCTTCAAACGTGGCAAAGAACCAGTCTTACCCCAGTGACCCCGTCAAGCATGAACCAGTTGAGCCATCACCCGATCGAGCTCTAGAGCCCCTCTCAAGTCGGGGCTCCGATAGCAAGGCCTTCTTTGAGCAGACTGAACTCGGGGCAGCTCATAAACCCCAATCAGTTTCCCCTAGACTCCTAATGAGCCGGAAGGCACTGCCGCGGGGCAGTCCCGGTGACTCAAGTGAGACCGAAGCTGAACCCACCAAGGGTGTTTCCCATAATCCCTTGATGGTGGAAAGCTTGAACTATGAAGGGGCTGGTCTTCTTCCCATGGTGTAAGAAAATGATCCACTAGCACCTCCCAAAGTTTTCCTCAACATCCCAGCCCCCCAAGATGAAACTGAAAAGAAAACCGATACTATTGAGCTGCTTCAAAGGGCTAAAAAGCTCATTGTTGAGATCGATCTCATAAACAAGAATGAGACTTTGCCGTTGTTCACCCACTCCCGGCCTTCGTCGGGATTCGCCCTACAATCTCGGAGAAGTGATGAACTTCAGTCCCCTCTAAATGGTTTTAACGATGTGACATCCCTCGTCCTCATTCACCCAATGACTCCTACCTCTGAAGAGATTTTGTTACTCTAATTTGATGAAAACCACTCCCTAGTACTGGATGGGATGAGTTGCAGTAGCCCCACCGATATGGCTCTTCCATGCCCTGAAGGCACCATGATTCCTAGCAAAGTCAGCTGCATGCTTCCCCATGTCATGCGTGCTGCATGTGCGCTCTTGATGATGACAATAAGGTCTCGTCTTATGACAATAAGGTCTTGTCCTTATTGATGATGACAATAAGGTCTCATTCTCTAATAGAGGATGAGATGGGCATCATTCCCTTTGCTGACCACCCCAATGAAATAGTGCCTCCAGCTCCTGAAGATGCCATGATTCTTTATGAGGCTGACCACATATGGGCTCCATGTCTTGAAAGTGTTGTGGCTTCTTATGAGGACGATCGCATGTTCTTTCGATATCTTGAAAATTGCTCCTCCAATGATGATGTTGTGACCTCATCATCTTTTGAGAGTTTCACATTCTTATTAGATGATGAGGATACCCAAGTCTTGGAAAATGAAGTAGGCCTGAGGGAAGGCCCAATGACCCTGACCAATGATATTGTTGAAGCAGCAACAGTCGAACCCAAGATTGTAAGCTCCGAAGCATGTAATGGGAAAATAGAAGATGAGTTCTCAAGTATGGCAGCTGTTGAAGCTATAGTGATCGACAACGTACAAAAATCCTATGGAGACGAGATTGCGCAACTCAAGGCCACATTGAGGCAATTACAAGCCGAGATGAGGTCAAAAGATGAAACAATAGAAACTTTGCGCCAAGAGGTATTGGTGTTTCGTACCCCCTCGGGGCACCAAGCCCTCTTTACCGTCTCTCAGACACCGTATCGGGTTATTGAAATAGCAACATCAAAAAAAGAGCCACCACCACCCTCGCCTCCCTCATCACCAGTCTCTTTCCCACCGACTCAGGTTGGGAACGAAGAATTAGTGAAAGGCATGGTTGCTAAATCATTGAAAAGTACAGTATCCCAGTGATGGAAGAGTTGAATTGCTATCAAAAGCCTTATCCAACGTATGTTGACCAAACTTCGTTTCTACCGAGCTATTAAAGACTCGATTTCCCCAAGTTTGATGGTATTGGCTCATCGCGGCAACATATAGCCCATTTCATTGCAGCCTGTGGCAATACATCGAACAATGAGCACCTATTGCTTCGACAATTTGTGGGAACCCTTACAGAAGCAGCATTCAAATGGTTCCCTAGGTTACTACTAGGATCAATCTCATCATGGGCACAAATGGAGGAAGAGTTCCTTAAGCGCTTCTAGGACATAGAAAAGAAAGTTCAACTCTTTGAGGTGAAACAAAAGCCACATGAGCCAGTGATCGAGTACATCGAAAGGTGGCGCAATCTGGCCACATCAATCGGTAATCCACAAGAGAGAGTACTGCATAGACAGGATGCACCAAGAATCGGCTCATTATGTCACTTCACCATGGCCCACTAATTTGCCAAGATGGTTAACAAGGCAGTTCAAATTGAAGGTTTGCTTAAGCACCACAGAAGTATATATGCACCCTTCGCATCAGTCAAAGACAATGATCAATTATCAACTGCCATAACAAATATCATGCACTCCTTACAAGTGCATGATCCCCAAGCTGCTTGAGGCTTTCCTATCAGAGGGGATGATCAAGTTCCCTATACTCAAAAGATCGAGGGAACTTGGAAGGGAAAGCAAACCGAACTACTGCCAATAGCATAGGAGACTTGGTCATAGCACTGAGGGCTGCTGTGCCACCAAGGACATCATCCAGAAATTCATAGACATGGGAAAATTGAACTTGTGGCCTGTTCCACACGTGATCCAATGCCACACAATGGTCCATACTATATGACCTTAAACGGTAGCGATGCTCTAGGTGCACGACCTTAAACTGCATGGTCCAAACTATACGACCTTAAACTGTAGCGATGGTCTAGATGCACGACCCTAAACTCCATGGTCCAAACTATATGACCTTAAACTGTAGCTATGGTCTAGATGTACGACCCTAAACTCCATGATCTAAACTATACGACCTTAAACTGTAGCGGAGGTCTAGTTGCACGACCTTAAACTGCATGGTCCTCGCTGTATGACTTTAAACTGCATAGCCACGGTCCAAACTATATGACCTTAAACTGTAGCTATGGTCTAGTTGCACGACCTTAAACTGCATTGTCCTCGCTGTATGACTTTAAACTGCATAGTCACAGTCCAAACTATATGACCTTAAACTATAGTGGTGGTCTAGATGCACGACCTTAAACTGCCTGGTCCAAATTATATGACCTTAAACTATAGCAGAAGTTTAGTTGCACAACCTTAAATTGCATGGTCCTCGCTGTATGACTTTAAAGATGCATAAGCCACGGTCTAGATGCACGACCCAGTCCAAACTATACGACCTTAGACTGTAGAAGAGGTCTAGTTGCACGACCTTAAATTGCATGGTCCTAGCTGCATGACTTTAAACTGCATAGCCACAGTCCAAGATATATGACCCTAAACTGTAGCACACATCCTAGTGGCATGGCGTTAAACTCACAACATGCAGTTTTGAAGGCAAGACCTTAAACATGCCCTCAGGTCTCGGCGGATGACCTTAAAACATGCCAAATTGATGGTCACGGTGGCATGACCTTAAACACGTTTTCGTAAAAAATAAATAGAAAGAAAAGAAGAAGAAGAGAAAGAAAAAGATGGGCATAGTGAAAACCGCAACGGCACTATGGGCAAGATTGTCAAGATTAATGAGGTGCGGCGAAAACTCTTCGGAGCACTCACTCTCAAATGATGGGCGTGTTGATCCTCCTCTATGGGTCATCATGAGTAATAATGTCAAATGTCCCTGCGGCAAGACGTTAAAACTGCACGACATATAGTCCATTCGTATGACTATAAACTGCTTCCTATTCCTACATGTCTCCATGGGGTTATCGCAAGACATATCTCCTACACATCCCCTACTACATCCTTCTTCACAAGCCCCTGATGAAAGGACACCACCCCTCCGACGTGTCCTCCCTAATCAAGGTGTACCTTGGTTCCGACCGTGAGGCTTCGAAGCATAGAATGCAACAGTCAAAGCATGCGCCCACCTCTATAAGGCCATATTACAAAGAGGTGTACCACAGTTCCAGCTGTGAGGCTCCGACAGTAAAGCATGCAACCATCAAGGTATGTGACCACCTCTACAAAGCCATATCACAAAGAGGTGTACCACAGTTCCAGTTGTGAGGCTTCGAAAGCAGAGCATGCAACCGTCAAATCATGTGCCCGCCTATATAAGTCATATCACAAAGAAGTGTACCACAGTTCCAGCTGTGAGGCTTCGAAAGCAGAGCATGCAACTGTCAAGGTATGTGACCACCTCTACAAAGCCATATCACAAAGAGGTGTACCACAGTTCCAGCTATGAGACTTCAAAAGCAGAGCATGCAACCGTCAAGGCATGCGACCTCCTCCACAAAAGCCATATCTCAAAGAGGCGTACCAGAGTTCCGACTATGAGGCTTCGAAGCAGAGCATGTAATCATCAAGGCATGCATTCGTCTCTCTAAGAGGCGTACCACAGTTTTGGCTGTGAGGTTCAAAGCAGAGCATGTAACTGTCAAGGCATGTGACCGCCTCTACAAAGCCATATCTCAAAGAGGCGCACTATAGTTCTGGCTATAAGGCTTTGAAGCAAAGCATGCAATCATAAAGGCATGCATTTGTCTGTCCAAGAGGCGTAACATACTTCCGGATGTGAGGTTCGAAGCAGGGTATGTAACCGTCAAGGCCTGTGACCTCCTCTATAAGGCCATATCTCAAAGAGGCATACCACACTTCCTACTGTGAGGCTTCGAAGCAGAGCATGTAATCATCAAGGCATGCATTCGTCTCTTAGAGAGGCATACCACAGTTCCGGCTGTGAGGTTCGAAGCAGAGCATGTAACCTTCAAGGCATGTGACCACCTTTATAAAGCCATATCTCAAAGAGGCATACCATAGTTTTGACTGTGAGGCTTCGAAGCAGAGCATGTAATCATCAAGGCATGCATTCTTCTCTCCAAGAGGCGTACCACAATTGCGTTGTGAGGTTCGAAGCAGAGCTTGTAACCGTGAAGGCATGCGACCTCCTCTACAAAGCAACATCTCAAAGAGGCATACCATAGTTCTGACTGTGAGGCTTTGAAGCAGAGCCTGTAATCATCAAGGCATGTACTCATCTCTCTAAGAGGCGTACCACAGTTTCTACTATGAGGTTCGAAGCAAAGCAGGCAACCATCTCATCAACAACGAGGCGTACTACAATTTCGACCACTTGACTTCATATCATTTTGCCAGATAAGGCTTTTCACCATCGGGCTCCCATTTCCCCAGTTGAAATACACCATTTGTGGCTCTTTAAGCCTCCATCGTGCACCCTAATTACCCATGAACCCACTTCTTGTCATGTGTGCCCTTATGCTGGGCCCCGTTACCGCTGAGCATATTCTACCACTATCCCTAGTGAAGTGGTACCCAAGTCGTTCAACTTAGGCCAGAACTTCTCATCCCCAATAGGAGAGTCATACTCGTACTGCATCTTTTTATCCCTAGTGGAGTTGCACCCAAACCGTTGCACCCAAGCCATGACCTATCATCTCCAATGGAGTCAGGAGCAAGCCACTATTCCTCATCCTCAGTAGGAGTCACACCCATATTGCAGCCCATTATCCCCGGTGGCGTTGGAGTCATATTTACCCCTACAATCCTCAGTGGTGTTGGAGTCATATTTACCCCTACAATCCTCAGTGGATCAACATCACACCAAGCTACCTTATTCTCAGGGAGTCGGGTTACCTATCATAAGCCAATTCTCCACAGAGTCCCATCTTTCACCTTAGAGAATACGCTTACCCCCTTTAACCCTAGTGAAGTCCGCCTCTGTTGGTCATCCTTTATCAGGTCGCCATTTCCATTTGAGCCCTCTGCTTATGTATGGCCTCAACCATTTTATCCCCAGGGAGTCAAATTGTCATCCACAAACCTATTCCCCATGAAGCTTCACCTACATGGTGACCCACACACTGGTCTAGATGCACGACTCTAAACTCCATGGTCCAAACTATATGACCTTAATCTATAGCTATAGTCTAGATGCACGACTCTAAACTCCATAGTCCAAACTATATGACCTTAAACTGTAGCAGAGGTTTAGCAGCATGACCTTAAACTGCACAGTCCTAGTTGTATGACTTTAAACTGCATGACCACAATCCAAACTATATGACCTTAAACTATAGCTATGGTCTAAATGAATGACTCTAAACTCCATGGTCCAAACTATATGGCCTTAAACTATAGCGACGGTCTAGATGCATGACCCTAAACTCCATGGTCCAAACTACATGACCTTAAATTGTAGCAACAGTCTATATGCATGACCCTAAACTCCATGGTCCAAACTATATGACCTTAAACTGTAGCAATAGTCTAGATGCATGACCCTAAGCTTCATGGTCCAAACTATATGACCTTAAACTATAGCGGAGGTCTAGTTGCATGACCTTAAACTGCACAGTCCTAGTTGTATGACTTTAAACTGCATGACCGAGGTCCAAACTATATGACCTTAAACTATAGTTATGGTCTAGTTACACGACCTTAAACTGCACAGTCCTAGTTGTATGACTTTAAATTGCATGACCACGGTTCAGCTGTATGACGTTAAACCATAGTGCACGTTCTAGTTGCATGACTATTAAAAGCTCAACACCATGGTCCAAACTATATGACCTTAAACTGTAGCGGAGGTCTAGTCACACGATCTTAAAATGCACAGTCCTAGTTGTATGACTTTAAACTTCATAAACCATAGTGCATGTCCTACTGGCATGATGATAAACTGCACAGGTCCAAGAGGTACGACCATAAACTTATCCCCACGTACGCGCACATGCCTTTACGTGCATTCTCACGCACGCCTTTCCTAACCTACCAACTAGCGTGCACGTCCCATCTTCATAACACCCCAGTGTGTCCATTCACTTAATCACCATATATCATTCCCTAGTGAGTCTCACCCGAGCTCACAAAACGGTGAACCATCTTACCATCCAAACTCGTTGTAAGTTAGTGAGTCACCAAAAACATTTGCTCACATTTCATACATCATCCATCCTTCATAGTTAACCTCGAGCCAGCACCCCAAGTGAGTCAAGCCACCACCATACTCACTCCATGGCCTTCATAGACTGTCATTCATCACCATCATGAACCAACTGTATGACCTTAAAACATAGTGCACATCTTGGCCGCATGATGATAAACTGCTTCGCGCAGGTCTCAAAGGCATGACCTTAAAACACGCCTTCACAAAAAAGAAGAAGAAAGAAAAGAAAAAAGAATAACGGGCACGGTATATACCCGAACAAGGGAACGCCATGAGTAAAAATGACGAACATGCATGGTCACGAAACCATGAGTAAAAGAGTTCCATGAATAAAAAAACGAGCAAGGTGAAAACCCGAATGGGCATCGTGAGTAACAATGCAGAAAAGGAATGGACATGGCCGAAGGGTTATGGATAAAGTAGCCTCAAATAAAAAGAAGTTGGTGAAAACCGTCTCTACAGCACCACTTTCCAAGTCCAAGTGAAAACACACAAAGGGTGCTCGGACCAATAAAATCAGGGTTGATACAACATTTATCTTCACAGGCGGCTTCAGTCAGCACTCCATTCATCATCAAGACATCCAGCAGGGTGTAGACGTTAAAATCATCCCTCATCTTCCCTCTTTAGTCTTGGGTAAAAAGGTAGCCCAGTTGACTTCCTTCTTCGGTCCTAGGTGAATAGGTAGCCCAGTCAACATCCTTCTTCAGTTCTGGGTGAACAGGTAGCCTAATCGACGTCTTTCTTCAGTCCTGGGTGAACAGGTAGCCCAATCAATATCCTTCTTCGGTCCTGGGCGAACAAGTAGCCCTATCGACATCCTTTTTCAATCCTGGGTGAACAGGTAGCCGAGTCGACATCCTTCTTCAGTCCTTTGTGAACAGGTAACCCAATCGACATCTTTCTTCAGTCCTAGGTGAACCGATAGCTCAGTCGACTTCCTTATTCAGTCCTGGGTGAACAGGTATCCCATTCGACATCCTTCTGCAGTCCTGGGTGAACAGGTAGCCCAATCGATATCCTTCTTCAGTCATGGGTGAACAGGTAGCCCAGGCAACATCCTTCTTCAGTCCTGGGTGAACAGTTAGCCCAATATCCTTCTCCAGTCTTGCGTGAACAGGTAGCCCAGTCGACATCCTTCTCCAGTCCTGGGTGAACAGGTAGCCCAGTCGACATCTTTCTTCAGTCCTGGGTGAACAGGTGGCCCAATCGACTTCCTTCTTCGGTCTTGGTAA
>NW_006500279.1:276026-295681 GCF_000471905.2 Amborella trichopoda
TTTCTTCAGTCCTGGGTGAACAGGTGGCCCAATCGACTTCCTTCTTCGGTCTTGGTAAATAGGTAGCCCAGTCAACATCCTTCTTCAGTCCTGGGTGAACAGGTAGCCTATTCGATATCATTCTTCAGTCCTGAGTGAATAGGTAGCCCAGTCAACATCCTTCTTCAGTCTTGAGTGAACAGGCAGCCCAGTCGACTTTCTTCTTCAGTCCTGGGTGAATAGGTAGCCCAACCGACATCCTTCTTCAAGGTTGGGTGACAACATAGCCCAGTCATTATCCCTTCTTCAAGGCTAGGTGAAAACGTAGCCCAGTCATTATCCTTCTTCAAGGACTCTCTCCCCATGCATGAAATGTGCATGCCTTCTCCTTCTCTTATGGACCCTCTCCCCATGCATGAAATGTGCATGCCTTCTCCTTCTCTTATGGACCTTCTCCCCATGCATGAAATGTTCATGCCTTCTCCTTCTCTTATGGACCTTCTCCCTATGCATGAAATGTGCATACCCTCTCCTTTTTCTATTATGGACCTCTCTCTCCATGAGGCTAGCTGACAAAGTAGCCTAGTCATCATCCTTCCAAGGCAGGAAACTGACAAAACTAGGGGAGAACTTGTCAGAGACATCAGCTAGCCTAGATGGCACGACCAGACCTTTGGGATCGACTAATAGAACCTGCCCCTGACTGGACTCGATAGACGAGACCCATAGTGGTACTCTGAACGTCAAAAGCAAACCTGATGTAGCAGCATATAACACCACCAATTTGTCTCTTCTCCCCCTAAAGTCTCCATGGACGGACCCACGAACAATGCATCTCTACGTCTGAGCAGCCTAGTTATACCATTATGTGAATCTCATCGGCGTTCATGAGGTCATGTGACTAGGAAGGAAAAAAGTAAAAGCCGAATGAAACTTTTCAAATGAATGTTCTTCTCGCTTCTCTTGAAACACAACATTCGACGGGACGGGGCAAGCTGTTTGAACGTATTTTTCAGCACCTTGGTCCCTGATAGGAAGCAAGTCAATAAAGCCCACAAAAATAGTGGAATTCTCGATAGTCTCGGAATGACCCCAGAATTGGTCGAGATCTTCATCAGCACTCCAAAATACCACTTGCTAAGTTTATCGTATTCTGACATGTCTAAGGCAGTGAACACAAAAGAACAGTTTTAAAAAAAAATGGCCTCTAGCACCCTAAAACGGACCCTACAACTGGAAATACATTTTCAATGTCTCAAATCAATGTGGGACCACTGCTATTGGATTTGTAACGGTAGAAAACCCCTATGGGGTAAGTTTCGGATTAATCAGACACTCTAGGACAAAGATATGAGCAAAACATTGAAACAAGAGGGGTCGCGCACTATTCTTATGTGGCCCCACTGCACAAAACACCATTAAAGGTGGCTGTTTTCAAAGTCACGGGCAGTCACTTTCAGAGCCTATATCTCACTCGTTACAAGTCAGATCGCACTCAAATTTTGTGAATATGTTCATCTCGTTGAGACAAATGTTTCGATATGTGGTACGCCCTGTGACAATGTCCGAGCAAGGAGAAAAACTAGAGAGAAGTTGTCGATTTGTGAAGAAATTACAGAAAATTCAACAGCGACACGCCTCGTTCGATGGACCAAATCACGGCACTCGCGCAACGGATAAATGCGAAACCAATTCCATTGTGTGCGTAAGATCCAGGGCTATCATTAGTCTGAGTCCCGTACATGATGGACGGTTAGATTTCATGCATGAAGTCGACGAAGTAACTAAACTTCAGGTCGCCAGATTCCAGATTCCGGCAAAAACTCAAAAGTTACGAAATTTTCGTTCAGGCCTCAAATCGCGTTTTGTTTGTAGTCACACGATCGTGACGGTATGCTTAGTGCGCTACGACGAAAAAATTATAGAAAAACATCAAGGAACGAGCACATCATCAATCCAAAGTTTTCAAGATTCAAGCCAATTTCAAGTATTGTGATCATGGTTCGAAACACGATCCATGGCTCGAAATTGGTATCAAATCAATTGTTATGCCGAGCCCTATAAGAAAATATTCATCTTTTGATCAAACGGGCATTAGAATAACCCCGGATTAGTCATGGAAGATCGCGCAAGTTTTCGAGCAGTAGGAGGGACTGTTCTGGAATTTCACACATTGTTAGGTAAGGGCAAAACAGTCATTTTGTACCCCATTTTCTTAATTTTTTTTAATTCAATTACATTGTTATTACCTTCAATTAGGGTTACTTTTGGGTGTCCACCCATGTTTTGGCCCATTTCTATATAAACACCACTCGCATTTGTAAACAGACCTTTGGTTCATTTTTCCATCATTCAATAAAATCTCCATTCTTGCTTAAGTTCTTGAGTACGTATTAGAGAGAGAGAGAGAAGAAAAAGGTTGGTACCCTTAGGTAAGGTAATTTTTCTATCCTCCTCTTTTTTCTCTCCTCTTTTTTCCCTCATCTTTTCTCTTTCTCTCTCTTCTATTCTTTCTTCTCATCTCCATCTCTTCTTTCTCTCTCCTCTTCTTCATTCCCAATACAGGGTGGAGTTTTCTCCCTCCTCTTCTTTTATTCCCAGCATCGGGTGGAGTTTTCTCTCTCCTCTTTGCTCATTCCCAATGTCGGTTGGATTTTCTCTCTTCTCATCTCTGTCACTCTTTCTCTCTCTCATTTTCTCTCTCTTCTCATCTCTATCTCTCTCTCTTCTTTTCTCTCTCTTATCATCTCTATCTCTCTTTCTCTCGCTTCTTGTCTCTCTTCTCATCTCTATCTCTCTTTCTCTTTATTCTTTTCTCTCTCTTCACATCTCTCTCTCTCTTTTTTTCTCTCTTTTATCATCTCTATCTCTCTTTTCTCTCTCATCTTCTTTCATTGGCAATGTCGGGTGGATTTTTCTCTTTTCTTTCCTTCCTAGCATCGGGTGGAGTTTTCTCTCTCCTCTTTTTTCATTCCTTAAGTGGAGTTTTCTCTCTCCTCCCCTCTCATTTCCAGTGCCAGTTGGGTTTTCTCTCTCCTCTCTTTCCCGGTGCCAACTAGGTTTCACTTATTTTTCCCCTCTTCTTCCTCTTTTTATCCTTGTGGACTCGCATGATCACAACCCTTTTCTGCCCCCTTTCTCGAGTCTACCTCCTCTATATTTTCCTGATGGTCCCTCATGGCCATCTCTCTTTCTCATCTTTTTTTGTGATCCCTCATATTATCCCTTTTGGTGCACCTTCGTACCCCTTCTTTCTCTCTCATGTTCTGTGGTCCTGCACGACCATTATTTCCAAAAATTCTTCCAACCTCAGCGCTGGTCCATTCTTTTTAAACCATAGCGTCGGTCCATTCTTTTTAAACCTTAACGTCGGTCCATTCTTTTTTAAACCTTAGCGCTGGTTCTTTTTTTTAAAAAACCTTAGCACCGGTCCATTGTTTTTTAAACCTTAGCGCAAGTTCATTTTTTTTAAAACGTAGTGTCATTCCATTTTTTTTTTTAACAAGTAGTGCCGTTTGATTTTTTTAAAAACCCATAAGCCATCTCTGTCTCTCTCATCTAAACAACCAAGTAATCCCAACTCAAACTTCTCTCTCCCTTACGTAACACGTGTTTTCCTTCATATCATTTAAATAAAGCCATCCCTTTTAAAGCACCTCACCTTTTTATTATTTTACTTAACCCTCCTCCATCTGTCAAGTTCTAGCTCTCCCTCTTAACTAATCCTCATTTTCTTTGTTACCTAATGTGACCTTCTCTTCTACACGTAAGACCCAACAAAAAGCATTTTTTCTCTCCCCACAAAAACACAACTTTTTTTTTACGAGACCATCTCATCTTATTCTCTCTCAACTAATGTTTTCCCTTTATCATTTATTTTATTAAAACCATCCCATGTCATTCCTTTCACCCCTTATCTTTATTTTATTCCTTTTTATTTTCTTTCCATCATCTCATTACATTTCATTCACTCATTTTATTTTCCCTTGGCCAATATTGTTTTATTTATTTTATTTCACTCATTCTAGCCTACCATACTTTACTCCCACTCCATTCATCCTATTTATTTTAATTTTAATTTTAATTTAATCATCTCATTTTATTTTCTTCCACTCTATTTCAATTTTTTATTTTATTTACCTCATTTATTTTATTTTATTTCACTTTATTTTATTTACTCCTTTTATATTATTCTCATTACCTCATCCTGGTTTACTTTAATTATTTATTTTATTTCATTCGCCTCTTTTATTCATTTACCCATCTTATTTTATTTCATTTTCTTTTATCCCTTTTATTTTATCTTCCTTTACTTCATATTATTTTAATTCATTTTATTTTTATCTTAACTCCATTTCCTAATTTTATTTTATTTCATCTTTATTTTAATTCATGTCTCTCATTTTTATTTCATCCTGTAACAAGGTGGGGACCTTACCCCACTTGTCGGTACTTCTAATTTGTGTGTGTGTGAGTTTGCAGAAAAGGAGAACAGCTCAAGGGAGGTGATTCCAAACTGGCCATAGGCCAGGGGGCTTTCCAACGTGATCTGAGAGGGCGCCCACACGAGCCAGCCCGAGTGTGTCACGAACCCACGTGAGGTAAGTCCCGCCTCACGACCTTAAATTCCTCTCTCACCGGTTGGTAATACCTGCCCTTGTTCTCGAACGAGGTTCTTGAGAGAGCGATCTCAAAACGTCCCGGGTCTCTCCTGTAACCCGAGATACATGCCATCTGATCATTCAAATTCGGAGGACGAGATCGAGGCACCTAGCCACCCATACCATCAGATAAGAGGTCATTACCTATCAGAATGCATAGGTTTCCTTGATATATTCTCATAGAAAATGGGGGAGTGTCAGGAGTTTTACAATCTCCCTGTAAGTGACCCCCAAGTCACTTCTCTATCAAGGCAAGGAGATCTCCCAAAGCAGAACCTTCTTATCAATAACGTAGACTCCACGGAACCCTCGATTCCCCAGCCATGGATAGTCTACCATGGCCAAAGCAGACTCAAGTATTTAAGGCGATAAGCTGTTTGTCAAGCTAGAGCTATTCGCCAGCCCAGCGAGATGAATCAAACATCACCTCAGAAAACAAGAAAAAGACAGGCACCAAGGGCTACACGTTGAAGAAACAAGACCACTCAACCCACAGTTGAGCAGGAATTTCTTAGGCCCCTACCTCCACTGCCAACTTTACTGGACTTCATCCCTGGCACGATCCGTCTTCCTTCTTCATCCTGTCAAGAAGACGTCCCCGTGCCATCTTCCACTCAGCATACGTCTGATGAGGGTCATGACGTTAAAAGAACTCCCCAACGATCTAAGCAAGGGAAAGACCTAAAAGACCACTTGCACCCGTTCAACCCTGGTGATGATGTAAAAAGCTGCTCAGATCGGTCTGATGAGGGGAACGACCTTAAAAGTCCCCCACATTCTAAACCTTCTCCTCCTTCTTCACCTGCTTATCATTCTCCCCCTTTTGTCACTTCTGCAGGTACAATCTTAATGTGTCCCGACTTCGAGGCTCTAAACCGAGAACTTGTAGGATCCAACATAAGCAAGACGCAGTGGCAGTGATTAAGAAAGACCATGGCATAGGCAGCAAGAGTCCTAACAGTTGTTGATGCCCTGGCAGCTGAAGCATGGGTAGAGCCCCCTTCTTCAAAGAAGCGCAAGGAGTCGAAGCCAAAGAAACCCCAATGGCCACCTGCGCCTAACTTTTAGCATAGACTAAGAGAGTCAAATGGGCAAGACCCCTATTCTCATGGAGCTTGCCACATGATGCAAATTTCAGGAGCAATACCCACCACGGGGCAGATACGTCTCAGATCAGGGAGGATGTTGCAACCTCTACCGCAGAAGTTGGGCACCTTGAAGTTCCTCAGTCCGCCTATCTTATAGCTTCCTGGGCTCCTTCCTAATCCCAATACCTTAAACAATCCACCTATTCTCCAATTTCCTGGGACCTCTTTTATCCCATGTACTCAGTCTCTTCCAAAATCACAAACTTCCATCACTCAAACCAAACCCGTTGCGCAAGCAAGTCAGCTAGCCAGCCAAAATAAACTTTTTCTACCCAAACCTGCTCCTCAATCCAACATACCAAGCAAATCAATGGCAGGACCAGGAACATAAGGCCTTGATCAAGAAAAGGTGAAGTATGATGTGATAGGGCACCTACGAAAAAGCTCTTCTCAGTGTCTACAATGCCCTCATGCTCTCGAAGGATTACCGTATGACTTTGGTTCAAGATCTATCTAACCCAGAAGTGTATGAAATTGAAGTGGAACCTATTGAGGTCGACTCGGCTATTTTAGATGGATGCATGCCAATCACCTTTTCGGAGGACGATCTACAGCTAAGGGAAAAGCTTCATAATCGCCCTCTCTTTGTTATCGGTGAACTGCACGCATACCCTATCAACCGAATTATGTTGGATGGAGGGTCGACAGTCAACCTTATTCCAAGGAGGATCCTTACTTTATTAGGATTGGGGTCTAAAGATCTTACGCCAACCCACTTACAGTACAAGGGTTCAACCAATCAAGAGAGAAGCCAGAGGGAATGGTTCGCCTTCGTTTTAAGATCGGTGAACTGAACGATTACTCCTAGTTTTATGTAATCGACATTGACACTTCTTACAATATCCTCCTCAGTCGCAGATGACTCCATGACCAGGGGATGGTCCCATCAACATTGCATCAGTGCTTCAAGTATAGTCGAGATGGGAGATAGCATACGGTCTATGCTGACAAAAGACCATTCCCTGTGGCTGAAACTCACTATGCCGATGCTAAATATTACTTCACATATTTGGCTTCGCTTCAGAAGCCGAATGATGAAGGTCACAAGTCTACAAGCAAGACTGCATCCTTGTCTCATGAAGATGTTGAGGATGTTGGGAGAGCATAAGTGAACATATTCAAGGAGGAAGAAAGGCAAGACAGAATTTTACCCCTAACTACTCTTCATTCTAACATCTCAACCATCATCCCTCAAGAAACTCCTTCTTCATTCGAAAATGAGTCTTCACCCTCTACCCCTAGTTCTGAGCCACCTTAGCTGGACGATGAACCATAGGTCATTCCTGAGATTGAGCAAGCCATGGGGATAGAATTCCCGGCTTCAAGGATCATCTATATGCCCGACCAGCAAAAAGTCTTACACATCCCCATTGCGCTCTTAAGAGAGAAGCGACGCGGCAATCGCTGCAAAATATTTTTCAAAATCCGATTGCTATAAGTATAGAGGATACTCCTCAGAGCGATGACCAGCTAAAAGTTTATTTTTCCTCGACCTCTCAGGAGAGCAATCCGATGAAGAACAACTTTCTTTCCCTCAAGGGTAGGATCCCCTAGCAAACTTAAAAACCGAAGTCTGTAGTCTCCATAGTCAATTGAAGGTCATGCGCATCGCTTCAAAGCATCTCAAAAAGTTTGTGCCGAAGACTAAAAGCTACAATGAGCATGAAGTAAACGCGCCACTAATGAAGGCTAAGGCCCCTCCTGACTAGACTATCAATAGTGACCAGGCTCACCAAATCATGAGGAAAATGAACTATGAGCCCTTCGCCAATCAGACATTAAGAGGAGAAAAAGCAACAACTCCCCATTTCGAAGCTATCCAAGCCGCAACAACCCACCATGGGACTAGACAAGGCCTAGGGTATTAGCCTCTTGGGAGAATAAAAGTGTCGAGAGGCATTCAAAAGAGAAATCATATGAGGTGCAGTAAAAGTAACAAGAGAATGAAATCATACAGCAAAGTCAAAAGAGAGAAACACTTTATTCATCAGTTAAAATTTTTACAAAGTACTTGAAAGAGGAAATGACATGTTCAGAAAAGATCAATCATTTTATTGATCTCTGAGCTGTGCATGACAGGAGAAGTCTCGGTTTCCTAGATACACTCCTTCAGTTCCGCCACCGTTAGAGTCTCCTCTGTCATCGCCAGATTTTCCGACTCAATTGTTCCATTGAGTTCGGACAAATCTTCGACCAATGAGGCCTCCATGGCCTTCCTTTGAGCCATCTCCATCTCGAGGCCTATGAATTCCTGTTTCAATATTCGCATTGTCTCTCGAATTTCAATCACTCTCTTGAAGCTTCCTTTCACCTCCCTCTTGATGTCCTTCTGAAGGCCAATTATCAAGATTTCTTCTCGATGCAAGCACCTATTTTCTTGCGGCGACGTAAGATCGACTCTTCCAAAGAGGCTAGCCTACCAGTTTCTTCTTCATGATGTAGCACTCCCAACCGTCAGCTCTCCAACTCGTTTAGAGTTGCATTAAATTGGGAAAGCACTTCTAGGGCACTCCCAACTACAATAGTCGTGGCGAACTCCCTCAGTTTTGCAAAGGCTTCGCCAAGCTCATCAAGGGGTAGCTCCCTCAAGCCTTGAAGTCCTGCTCTAAGCATGCTTGCAATCATGCTAGAAACACAATAAAAACAGGCCTAGATGGTGCTCTGAGACCATTACTGCTGAAGAAACCTCGACCTCAAGGACCGGGCTTGTTGGAGTAATAGCCATCTGAGCCACTGGATTTTCTGAAACAAGGGTAAAGCCTAGAGCTTCTTGCCCCTCCGAATCATAAGCAGCTCTAGCGTCAACCTGCCTAGGTTCTTTAATATCAGTCTCGCTGGCTTGACCGACTTCTATGGAGACCTCTACTTGCTCTTCATTCACCTAAACTGTCGGCCTCAGCATTATCAAGTTCAGAGACCACCTCTTCTCTTTGGCCTTCGCTGGTCAATTCATCTCTAGCCACGATTTATTCCAATTGCCTTCCGCCTTCAACAGTCAGAACCTCGGCTACGAAGAGTTCAACTCCCTCATCTTTACGACCTATGTCCACCAGGGCAGCAACCTCCTGGTGCTCAGGCACTTCATCAACTTCAAGCTCCTCACTTTGAGTCATAGCCTCCGCCTCGGTCAGGGCACTAAGCTCCTGAGGCATGGACGCCACATCAACATCAGAGCCCCTATCTAGAGAAATGGTTACAAGGCCTTCATCCTCATCAGTCTCCATCCGAGCCGCCTCTGACTCTGAAACTATCTCGGGACTCAAGGATGCCTCCCCAAGATCCAGAGTCATCTCTTGATCAAAAGCAATGACAATAGGCTCAAAATGGCTGGAATCATTTGCCTTGGTTTCTGAAGAAAAAGAAAACAATTCAAGAGAAGCAAAAGGTGGTCCAGAGAGTGCAGAAGGTGATATCGAAGTAGTTCTTGAAAGATCAGAAGAGGAAGAGCGACCTTTTGATTTTGACGCCATAGGAAGCTTGGCACTCTTTCACCTCTAAATACATCCACTAACTGAAGGTGGGGCATGAGTATCAGTAGCAGTTGAGCGCTTTCTTTTATTTCCCCCTATTGAAGTAGGAACTGCCGCTTCAAATCCACCTCCTTGAGAAGACCCTCTAGCTAATTTACTATGGGGACCACTCCTAATGAGAGCATTCAAATCTTATGAGGGACGATTCTCATAAACAGGAACTCGTCGCCCCTCATCCCATTCCAAGATGGAACTGAGATTGTCGAAAATACTCCCAGTCTTCGTATTCATTGCAAGGAATTGTGGCAAGGCCTCATCAGCTGCTATCTCACGTGGAAGCCCCTAAGCTTGCCAGTTCGAGGGATAATCTAAGACAAATACCGCATCGGGAGCTAAAGCATCTGCCAGTCTCCTTTGCCTGGTATCCTACCGCCAGTTACCATTCACCCCTTTCTAAGGGTGGTCTTTATCCCCTACCGGTGATTCTCCACCGGTTCACATAAACCTTCGTCATCCAAACCCTTATGTCGAAGTGAGGTATGATGTATTTGTTGGTTTCTGTTATCTCTAGACACATGGACTAAGCGGTCCATATATGCTTTGGCAGCCAGCACTCACAAAAAGTTCCCAAATCTTATGTCTTCCCCTTGATCACCTTACTCTGACGCTTTTCAAAGAATACTGGGAAGGGGTAGCCTTGATCAAGCTCGTGCTAACGGGCGAAGCGGTGAGGGAAATACCCCTTTAGCCTGGCATATGAGGAGTCCGATAGGGTAAGACTCCGCCTCTAATGCTCAAGATGAACATGAGTTCCTTAATAGTTGTTGGAGCATCGTTTAGCTCCTTCCCCAACTCATCAATGAAAGCACAGTCAGTGAAGCTCCCTACTGGAAAAGGGACCAGCCTCATGTTCAGATAATCATTCCCAAAGAGACCCCAACCATCCCCTGTGGTATGAAAGGTGGCCCTCTGGTTGGCAATTCTCATCAAGAAGGGCCACAATTTATCTCCCAAGCACTGATGCTTGATGTAGGTGACAGGGAAATAGGCCCCTAGCCATCCGTATATGTAATGCACAAGGAATGGAGTCTTAAAATCCCCCAAAAAAGCCTCTCTTCCAACAATGCCACTTCCTCCCTCTTTTTCCCTATAGGCCTTTCCCCGGGAGATGGCTCCTAAGCCATGGTATATGTTGCACAAGACTGACTGACCAAGAGCATACTCACGCCCTCGAGCCATGTCACAGGCCACATACAGTATGCCTGGACGAATGTTGTCCCCTCAGCCAGAAAGCACGAATTTGATTAGGAGGAAGGCCAAGTACACAGCCAAGAAGACACGGTCATCGTCAGTCTCAAGTTGATATATGAGGGGCATCTCCTTTGCAACGGCCTTCCCTTTCCCCTTTGGAGTACCCTGACCGCCCTCGAGATAATCCCCACAAAAGAAGTTCACCCATTCTGTAAAGGTGACCCTCGGCCAACAATCGACTGGTAGGCCTCAAAGATCGTTTGAAGGCTAGTAGGTGGCTCTTCATCCCCCAAGTTAACACCGTCGAAGATGGCTGACTTTGGGGCACAAACTCGTCATACATAGCCCCAATCATCGGGAGGCCTCCAATGAAATGAAGATCTAGCAAAGAGATCCCCGCTTCACCATGACCAAGAAGTCAATATTGCTGACATGGCTCCATGTCTCTAGTAACACCTTTACTGTATTGGAGCAACGGTCATAGTAGTTGCCCGAACACTAGACCACTGTCAATAGCGAAGCACGTTCAAGAGTGCTTATATATGATGCTAATACCTTGGCAGTCCAAGTAGTGTATCCCTTCAAGTATTCGTGCTCCCCTTGAATCCGGAGGCCTTTTGGTGACCACCATAGTAATCCCATTGTCTGTACCATCCGCTTCCCTAAGGTAGGAAAATTCTCCCTGGAAGCTATGTTCCAATGCATATAATGAAGAAGTGTTATCCCTTCTTCAGTACTAACATTGCCATCATTACCCTCGTGCATTGGAACGGGGTCAGTAATGAAAGTGACACTTAGGGGCCACTCTGGTTCGCACACTGGCTGGTTAGCCAAATGGGCTCACCCCTAGATAAAACTTCGCCTGTAAAATCATAGTCGCTAATCTCTCCCTCTCTTGGAAGCCTCTTCACATTGGGAATTTGGTAAGAAAAATCAGCCATTATAAAGGGCATGGTGGTTTACTACCAAATGTTGCTAAGACATTGGACCAGCGCCAGCTGAGTTTGCCAAACACTTGTCGTCGATTGAGTCTTTCAAATGCCCAGCACCGGTTGCGTACCAACAGCTAGTGTCGGTTGAATCTTTCAAAACTTAGCGCAGGTTGAATTGCCAACACCCAACACCAATTGAGTGCTAGACGACTAGCACTGGTTGATTCTTTTAGTACCCAGTGCCGGTTGAGATTGCCGATACCTAGTGCCTGTTGAGCTTGTCCAAGGCCAGTGCCGGCTGTGATTGAATCTCTCGCACGTGCCACGAATCTTAGTCCTGACACCTCGAACTTAGCTGCACCGACTAACAACCGTCTCCACGTCCTTCGGCACCGCCTCACACACAAGCGACTGACAACCGTCACCACGTCTCGAAGGGGATAACCGTACACTTTCCCTACGACGGTTCACCTCCAACGATGGTTCGGCTCCTCCAACCTTACACGTTCCACGACGGTCCACCTCCTGTAACTGTTCGTCTCCCGCCAGAATGTCCGCTACACGATCGAAAAACTAACTGAAAAACTTTCTCGCCTACATTTTTGGCCTGGACAGCACCAGTACCTCACAGAAAATTTTTGCAAACTTCTATAAGTTCTTGAAAACCTCTGCAACACCACTAACAATGTCCGAAAGTGGCGACAATCCCTGGGAAACTTCTTAAAAACTCGCCAAAAAACTCCCAAAATGCACAGAAATGATCATAGTTTCAGTTCCCACCTTTTCTACCAAAAACCAGTGCAGTTGAAACCTCTTCCCTTCACCGAAAAATCCCCTGTGCTAAAACGCTCTCCCTGCAACTTCACCAAATTCTTGGCAAAGAATACACGTCGAAGTTCCTTGTACAACCGCTTGGAATCTCACTATTGGCCAAAAACGTTCTCTGCAAAACTTTTGTTGAAGTCCCACTGCTCGTTAGAACTTCAACTAAGCACCCTCTCCTCATGATTAAAGAAAACTTGTGTTTAAGTTTTTTTACCCTTGGCGAAAAATGAGGGAAAATGGGATTTTACCCCCCTTATATAGACTACACTACCCTCAAATGTCCCTCACAAACTAAGAATTCTAGTCGCATCCAAGGGAAGCCAAGCGACGATGAGTAGGGTTGAGCTTCGACTTGAGGCTCGAGGTAACTCTCATCAAACAACCCTAGCGCCGGGTGTGTTTTCAAAACAATTCTAGCACCGGTGGACTTAGTCCCAGGCGTGTTTTCAAAACAACCTCAGTGCCGGTTGACTTAGCGCTAGAAGTGTCTTTCAAGCACTTATTGCCTATTAACTTAGCGCCGGTTGTCCTCAAACAATATCACAGGTTGTGCACAGCGGCAGCTGAGTTGTTATCAACCCAACCCCGGTTGTGTTTTTGAGAATTCAGCGCCGGTTGAAAATTTGCAAGAAGACACTGGCGCCACATTTGGCACCGGCCGTATTTCTAGCAACCTATTGTCACCTACTCCAGGTGGAAGTCTTGCGCGTCCAACCACTTATCCTTAGTGGGGTCGCACCCAAGCCGTGACCTATCATCCCTAATGGAGTTAGGAGTTATCCTTCATCTCCATAAGAGACACCCATATTGCAGCCCATTATCCCTGGTGGAGTTAGGGTCATTCTTACCTCTTCAATTCATGGTGGGTCTGTTTCACACCAAGCTATCTTAATCCCATGGAGTAAGCTTGCCCCCCTAAGCCTTATTGAAGTCCGCCTTTGTTGGCCATCCTTCATCAGGTCACCATTTTCATCTGAGCCCTCTGCTTGTGCATGGCATTGACCATTTTATCTCCAGAGAGTCGGATTTCCATCCACAAACCTATTCCCTATGGAGCTCCACCTACAAGGCGACCCACACAATGGCCTAGTTGCACGATCTTAACCTGCATGGTCCAAACTATATGACCTTAAACTATAGCGGAGGTCTAGTCGTACGACCTTAAATTGCACAGTTCTAGTTGTATGACTCTAAACTGCATGACCACAGTCCTAGTTCTATGGCTTTAAACTGCATAACCACGGTCCAGCTGTATGACCCTAAACCGTAGTACACGTCCTAGCCGCATGACATTAAAAGGCTCATCACCATGGTCCAAACTATATGACCTTAAACTGTAACGGAGGTCTAGTTACATGACCTTAAATTACACGGTCCTAGTTGTATGACTTTAAACTACAAAACCACGGTCCGATTGTACGACCTTAAATCATAGTGCACGTCCTGGCTGCATGACGATAAACTGCTTTGCACAGGTCTAGGAGGCATGACCATAAATGTGCCCCCACATACGCGCACATGCCTTTATGTGCATTGTCACGCACGCCTTCCCTAACTCACTTGTTAGTGTGCGCGCACCACCTTCATTACCTCCCCAGTGAGTTCATTCATCACATCACCACATCTCATTCCCCAGTGAGTCTCACCCGTGCTCACAAAATAGTGAACCATCTCACCATCCATACTCGTTGTAAGTTAATGGGTCACCAACATCCACTCACAATTCATACATCATTGGTAGCGTAATGCCAATTCCCCAAGTGAGCCAAACTATCACCATACTCACTCCATGGCCTCCACAGACTGCCATTCATTACCATCTCGGTTCAGTTGTATGACCTTAAACCATAGTGTGCATCCAGGCCGCATGACGTTAAACTGTTTTGTGCAAGTCTCAGAGGCATGACCTTAAACACGCCTTCACAAGGGAACATTATGAGTAAAAATGACGGACAGACATGGTCACAAAACCATGAGTAAAAGACTTCCGTGAGTAAAATAAAAACCGGGCACAGTGAATACTCGAAAGGGCAATGTGAGTAAAAATGAATTGAAAGGGTGGACATGGCCGAAAGGTCTTGGGTAAAAACTGTCTCTACGGCGTCGTTTCTCGAGTTCAAGTGAAAATCTGCAAAGGACAATTGGACCAATAAACAAGATGATGCAGCATTCGTCCCAATAGGTGGCTTCAGTCCTCACTCAAAAGAAGAAAATCCTTAAGATCACAATACCAGGACTCCAGAAGTATGAGCTTCAAGGAAAAGCTTCCGACATATTGAGTCTAATTGCAAAAGGACTCGAAAGACAGAAGACTCGCAAAGACGGCAAGACAAGTCTCATGTAGAAGAACATTATTCTCACGAGGTCACAAACATACTTTAGAAACAAACATTACAAAGGCCAAAAACTGACAAAGCATGGGGAGAACCTTCTAGAGACGTCAGCTCGTCTAGCCGGCATGACCAGAACTTCGGGATCGGCTAATAGAACTTGTCCCCGACTGGACTTGGTAGACATGACCCATAGTGGTACTCTGAACGTCAAAAGCAAACCTGGTGTAGTAGCAAACAACGCCTACCAAAGCAAACCAATAAACCCACACCAAATGGGAACAATGCCCCTCCACATGGCACTCAATTGCTAAACGGGCTCGATTCTAACTGATGTGGTCTGTACAACATCCACAGATTAAGAATCATAAACAGTCCACACGAGGGTGAGGACTTCAACAAAATCCCCCAAAAACGTCTCTTCTCCCCCTAAAGTCTCCACGGATAAATCCACGAACAATACATCCCTACGCCTGACCAGCCTAGTTACACCATTACGTGAATCTCCTCGACGTTCACGTACCTGTGGCTAAGAAGAAAAAAAGTAAAAGCAGAAAGAAATTTTCCAAATGATTGTCTTTCTCGCATCTCTTGCAACATTTGGTAAGTTGTTTGAATGTATTTTTAACACCTTGGTCCATGGTAGGAAGCAAGTCAATAAAGCCTACAAAACAATGGAAATTATTGACAGTCTCATAATGGCCCCAAAATTGTTCAAGATCTTCATCAGCACTTCAAAAGACCACCTGCCAAGTTTCATCACGATCAGACATGTCTAAGGCAGTGAACACAAAGAAACAATTTCAGCAAAATCGTCCTTTAGCACTCTGAAATGGACTCTGAAACTAGAACTATACTTTTGGTGCATCAAACAACTGTGAGACTACTGTCATTAGATTCTGCACGGTCAAAAACCACTATGGGTCAAGTTTTGGCTTAATCGAGGATAAAGGTATGGGTAAAAGACTAAAACGGGGTAGGTCACAGACTATTCCTATGTGGCCTCACTGCACCAAAACACCATTAAAGGTGGTTGTTTTCACAGTCACGGGCAGTCACTTCTGAGACCTATATCTCACTTGTCCAAAGTCGGATCGCTCCCAAATTTGGTTAGCGTATTCGTCTCATCAAGATGAAGAATTTGAAATATGGTACGCCCCGTAATGACACCCGAGGAAAGAGAAAAAATAAATGAAAGTCGTTGATCTGTGAAGGAAGTTGCAAAAAATTCAGCAGCAACACGCCTCGTTCGAGCAGCTAGATCATGATGCTCGTATACCCGATCGGCTCGAAACCAATTGCATTAGGTGCATCAAGTCCGAGACTATCTCTGGTCCATACCTTGGGTACAATGAATGGTTGGATTTCACACACGAAGGCGTCAAAGCTGCGGTAAATTCTGGCCGCTGGATTTCAAGATTCTAGCGAAAAACTCAAGACGATAAAATCTTCATCCGGACACGAAATCAAGCTATGTTCATTACAACATGATCGTGACAGCATGCTTAGCATGATTCAATGAAGAAATCACTAAGAAACATCAAGGAACGAGCACATAATTGATCCGAAGATTTCAAGATTCATCCAAAATTCAAGTCTCAAGCTCAAAAACATGATCCATGGCTCGAAGTTGGTATCAAAATGATTGTCATGCCGAGCCCTATAAGAAAATAATAATCTTTCGATCAAATGGGCATTAGAACAACCTCGGGTCAGCCACGGAAGATCACACAAGTTCTCGAACAGCAACAGGGGCAAAATAGTCCTTTTGCACCCATTTTTAGAATCTCTTTAAATTCAATTAAATTGCAATTACCTTCAATTTAGTTAGTTTTTGGGCGTACACTCATATTTTAGCCCAACTCTATATAAACACGCAAAGCTAAATTGTAAGGGCCTTCGGTTCATTTTTGGATTGGTTCAATAAAATTTCCATTCTTGCTTGAGTTTGTGAATACATCTTGGAGAGGGAGAGAGGAGAGAGAAGAAAAGGGCTGGTACCTATCAGGTAGATAACTTTCTCTCTCCTCCACTCTTTCTCTCTCCTCTCTTTCTCTCTCTTCTTTCTCTCTCCTCTCTTCTCATCTCTATCTCTTTTTCTCTCCTCCTCTCTTCTCGTCTCTATCTCCTTCTCATCTCTACCTCTTTCTCTCTGCTCCTCTCTTCTCATCTCTATCTCTTTCTCTCTCCTCCTCCCTTCTTATCTCTATTTCTTTCCCTCTCATCCTCTCTTCTCATTTCTATTTTCTTCTCTCTTCCTATGTCAGTCAGCGAGATCTAATGTCGACTGGACTTCTGTCTCTTCTTCTCTCTCTTCCTTTGTCAATCAATGAGACCTAACATCGACTGGACTTCACTCTCTTAATCTCTCTCTTCCTCTGTCAGTCGGCGAGACCTAACACCGACTAGTCTTCTCTCTCTTCTTTGTCAGTCGATCAGACCTAACGCCGATTGGACTTCTCTCTCTTCCTTTATTAGTCAAGGAGGCCAAATGTCGACTGATTTTCTCTCTCCTCTTCTATCAGTCGACGAGACATAGTACCGAATGGTTTTCTCTTTCCTCTTCTATCAGTAAGTGAGACTTAGCATCGACTAGTTTTCTCCTCCTCTTCTGTTGATCGGCAAGACCTGGTGCCGACTGGTTTTCTCTCTCTTCACTTTTGTACAACACAGTCGGTGAAGCCTAGCCCGACTGCATTTCTCTCTCTCTTCCTTCTAATACGGCAATGATTAGCTCTAATTGTGCCTTCCTTCCCTCTCTCTGCTTCATCCTCTCGTCTTTCATACTCTTCTCTTCTGCTCGTGTCCCTCCTTTCTTTCCTTTCTTCTCTTCTTATTCTTTCCTTACAGCCTTAAATCTGTCACCCCTTCGTTCGACTGAGGACTGAGGTTAGCCTCTCATGGTAGTCCTGTCATCTATCCATAATGTTATTGTGTCAGAATTACTTGGTCCGCTTTATTACCACGACAGACTGAGCTAGTCGGTATTGATAATGACGCTTAGTAGTGATCTTGTGAGCCGATCTTAGTTATCAAGCCCATTTTGCTACCACGTCAGGCCAATTATCCACCAGCCTAGTCATCGTTCTGATCCTCTAGCTTAGTCAAATTCTTTTCCCCTATCTTTCTTCCTTCTTTTTGAATGCGCATGCTTGTGTACGTTCATCAAAGAGAAAAAGGGTGAGGTCAGACCCACCTATCTTATAATATTTGCCATATATGTGTGTGATTGTAGAAAAGCAGAAAACAAGAAGAATACAAGCCAAGAGAGGCGATTTCGAACCAGTTTTATTAGTGGGGGGCTTTATTCGTGATCTAAGAGGGCGCATACGTGACTCAACCTGAGTAAGTCCCGAACCTACCTTTAAATTCCTCTCTCACCGGTTGGTAACACCTGCCCCCATTTTTGAACGAGGTTCCCAAGAGATCGATCTCACAAAACATCTCTAGTCTTCCCCCAAAACTCGAGACGCGTGCCACCCGATCCCCAAAAAGATCTAGAGGGCAAGATTGAAGCACCTAACCAATATGACCTTAAACTATAGCGGAGGTCTAGTTGCATGACCTTAAACTTCATGGTCCTAGTTGTGACTTTAAACTGCATAACCACGATCCAGCTGTAAGACTTTAAAACCATAGTACATGTCCTAGCCGCACGATGTTAAAAGGCTCAGTACTATGGTCCGAACTATATGACCTTAAACTGTAGGTCCGAACTATATGACCTTAAACTATAGCGGAGGTGTAGTTGTACGACCTTAAACTGCACGATCCTAGTTGTATGACTTTAAACTGCATAAACATGGTCCAGCTGTATGACCTTAAACCATAGTGCAAGTCCTGGCTGCATAACGATAAACTACTTTGCACAAGTCCAGGAGGCATGACCATAAACTCGCCCCCACATATGCGCACATGCCTTTACATGCACTTTCACACACGCCTTCCTTAACCTACCTATTAGTGGGCACGCACCACCTTCATTACCTCCCCAGTGAGTTCATTCACTTCATCACGACACCTCATTCCCCAATGTGTCTCACCCGTGCTCACAAATGGCGAACCATACTACCATCCATATTCGTTGTAAGTTAGTGGGTCACCATCGTCCACTCACATTTCATATATCATAGGTAGCCTAATGTCAATTTCCCAAGTGAGTCAAATCACCACCATACTCACTCCATGACCTCCATAGGCTACCATTTATCACCATCATGGTCCAGTTGTATGACCTTAAACCATAGTGCATGTCTAGACCGCATGACGTTAAAACTATTTTACACAGGTCCCGGAGGCATGACCTTAAACAAGCCATCATAAAAATAAAAATGATAAAAAAATATCGGGCATGGTGTATACCTTAAACAAGGGAATGCCATGAGTAAAAATGACGGACGGGCATGGTCACGAAACTATGAGTGAAAGAGTTCCGTGAATAAAAATCGAACAGGTGAAAACCCAAAAGGGCATTGTGAGTAAAAATGGATGAAAAGGGTGGACATAGCCAAAAGGTTATGGGTAAAAGAGCCCCAAAATAAAAAGAAGTTGGTGAAAGCCATCTCTATGGTGTCACTTCCCAAGTTCAAGTGAAAATCTTCAAAGGACACTTAGATTAATAACCAGGTTGATGCAACACTCGTCTCAACAGGCGGCTTCAGCCCTCACTCAAAAAGAAGAAAAGAAGAAAATCCTTGGTATCACGGTACCAGGACTCCAAAAATATGAGCTTCAAGGAAAAGATTCCAACAGCCTGAGTCCATTTGAAAAAGGACTCGAAAGATAGAAGACTCACCAAGACGGCAAGACAAGCTCATGAGGAAGAACATTATTCCCACGAGGTCAAAAATACACTCTAGAAACAAAACATTACAAAGGTAGGAACTAACAAAGCAAGGGGGGAACCTGCTAGAGACGTTAGCTCATCTAGCCAAACTGACAAGACCTTCAGGATTAGCTAATGGAACCTGCCCCCTACTAGACTCGGTAGACAAGACCCATAATAGTAATCTGAACGTCAAAAGCAAACCTGGTGTAGCAGCAAACAATGCCTATCAAA
>NW_006500279.1:312741-352604 GCF_000471905.2 Amborella trichopoda
GTATCTTTTCTCCTTTTCTTTTTTTTTTTTTGTTCCTTTTTTTTTTTTTTAAAATGTTAGGATTGTTACACATGTAGGCTAGGGGGTTTGGCGAAGACTACGCTGAAGCCTGTGGCAGGTTAGACCCTGGCTTCATCAGTTTCTTTTATTCATGATGGATCTTAGCATTTTTGGAGGGATCTTTTGGTCATCCTCCTCACCCTCAAGGACTCTTGTTGTTGTTGAACTGGGGATACCTTATACGTCTCTCAGTCCCTGATGTGCCATGAAACCCGAGAGATCTTCTGTGCTCTCACTCCCTGATAAGCTATGAAATCGGGGGGTTCTTATGCGGCTCCCACTCCCTGATGAGCCATGAAACCTGGGAGTTCTTGTGGGGCTTTCACTCCTTGATGAGCCATGAAACCGAGGAGATCTTGTGGGGCTCTCACTCCCTGACGAGCCATCTGGGTTGCGGCTGGATGCTGACTTTTGAGGATTTTAGGCAGACCTCAGTAGCATCGTGACCATTTGGAAATTGAATGTCGGCTGAGGCGGTAGTCGTGCATCAGCTTGTCTTGTCGGTCCAAGCGCCCTTTCGTGGGTTTTCACTTGAATAGGACAAGTGGCGTCGTGAAGACAGTTTTCACCAACTTCTGTTATTCTGGGCTCTTTTACCCATGGCCTGTGGTTTTATCCATTTTTGCTCACGATGCCCTCTTGGGCTTTTACCGTGCCTGAATTTTGCTTTCCATGGAACTCTCTTAATCATGGTTTCGTGACCATTCCCGCCCGTCATTTTTACACATAGAGTTCCCTTGTCTAGGTGTACACCATGCCCTTGTTTTTTAGGGTCGTGCCTTCGAGACCTATGCGAAGCCTCTTAATGTCATGCGGCAAGGACGCGTACTTTAGTTTAGGGTCATATAGCTGGATCGTAGCAGTAAGGAATGGCAGTCTGTAGAGACCACAGAGTGAGTCTAGTGATGACTTTCACTCACTTGGGATGATGGCATGAAGTCTCATGTGAATAGTGATTGGATGGTAGGTGAAAGGTGGTGACCCACTAGCTGAGGGCGAATATGGGTGCCAAGATGGCCTGCCGTTTGGTGAGCATGAGTAAGACTCACTAGGGGATAATGAAAGATGGTGAAGGTGGTCCACGCACACGAATGGGCCAGCTAGGGAAGACGAGCAAGGATATGCACGTAAAGGGCGTGTGAACATAAGTAGGCTCACTGCGGAGAAGAAGAGGGTACGCACACACAAAACGATTAGGGAAAGCGGGCATGAAGATACACATGAAAGGGGTGTGTGGTTAACGGGGGCATGTTTTAAGGTCGCGCCTCCTAGACCTGGGCAAAGTAGTTTAACGTCATGCGGTCAGGACGCGCACTATGGTTTAAGGTCATATAGCATGGACCATGGTTATGCAGTTTTAGGTCATGAAATCAGGACCGTGCAGTTTAAGGCCATGCAACGAGGCCTCCGCTATATCGAGTATGAATCGCCATGTCAGTAGGGCTACATGGGGGGTAGGTATGTAGATAACAATCTAACTCCCTGGGGATAAAGATTGTTAAGGCCATACACATGCGAAGAGATGTAGATGAAGGTGGTGACCCTACGAGGAGTAGTAAACGAGAGAGGCTTCACTGGGGATTAGGGGGGCCAGTGTGACTCCACGAGGATAATGAATTTCAATGTACATGGAACTCTGACAGGCCAAAGCATAGAAGAATCCCACCGTGGGTTGAAGGAGTAAGAATGGCCTTAATTCTCTGGAGATGACAGGGTGAGTACGACCCTTGTATACATCCAACTTCGCGGGGTGTCTAGTTGGAGTTATGTGTATGAACTACCACACGTTACAATTTTAGGGTCTTGTAGCTCAGACCATGGCTATGCAGTTTAAAGTCATACAACTAGGACCATGCAATTTGTGGTCGTGCAACTAAACCTCTACTACAGCTTAGGATCGTATAGTTTGGACCATGGTTGTAAATTTTTGAGTCTTGTGACAACGACTTTGCAGTTTGAGGTCGTGCAACTAGACCTCCGCTACAGTTTTAGGTCATATAGTTCAGACCATGGTCGTACAGTTTTGAGTCATGTGATAAGGACTATGGCTGTGCAGTTTAGGTTCATGCAGCATGGACCGTGGCAGTGCAGTTTAAGATCATGCAATGCAGACCATGGCTGTGCGGTTTAAGGTCATGCAATGTGGACCATGGCTGTGTAGTTTAAGGTCATGCAATGTGGACCATGGCTGTGCAGTATAAGGTCATGCAATGCGGATCATGGCTGTACAGTTTAAGGTCATGCAATGAGGATCATGGTTGTGCAGTTTAAGGTCATGCAATGTGAACCATGGCTGTGCAGTTTAAGGTCATGCAATGCGGACCATTAAGTGGTGAAGGCATGCAGCTTCATGGGGAACAGGGCCATCATCAGAGACTGGACTCCCTGAGGAGTGAGACTGTGATGCAAGGAATGAACTTCCTGAAGAAGCAGGACAATGGTTCAGAGGGGAGTGCCAAGGCATGCACGTAACACCAAGTGTGGAGTGGCACATGCATCAGTGAGCCTAAGTGATGTGTTAGGTCCCTTGGTGAAGCACGCAGCAGTAGGTCCCAATGTTCCATGTGGCGGTGATCTATGGACGAGACGCGAGGCGGTGACCCCTTGACGAGACACGCAGCGATAATCTCTAGACGAGATGTGGGGCGATGACCCCTGCTCGAGGAGCTCGATAAAAGTCCTGATGGGGCACGTGACACTAGCCTTCTGATGAGGCACACGACACAAGTCTTGATGAGGCGTGCGACGATGAGGCTTCGGATCTCGGGCTTAGCCCGCCCTGGCCTTATCTTAACGTCATCAAGAGTTGAGGACGGGAGCGTCATTCTGAGTTCATTAGGTGTAGTTCACGGTACCACGGGGTACAAAAAGGGGAGAAACCCTAGTTTACTATTTTACGGAAGGGTAAAATGGTAGAAAGATTTTTAGAGAGAGAGAGCCAAAGCTTTCTGGTGAGGGTTTTTTGGCGAGTACTCCCCAGCCAAAACTTGCAAAGACAGGTCCTTAGGGATTTTTTTGGCGAGCTTTGGAAGGTGCGAAGCTTCGCAGCGTGATTGCGAGCCTTTCTAAGAAGTGTCGAGGCTTTCTAAGTAAGGAACAGGGCTTCTCGAGGCCTTAGTAGGATTTGTAGAGGCACCCTGTCGAGGTTCCAGTGCTGCTCTGGCCATTTTGCTATTGAAGGGGAGGTCACAGAGAGTTCAGAGGACTTTGTCAGATCTCTGGTTGTTGGAGGAGAAGGAGACGGTGCTGCATTACGTTCACTGGAAACTTAACAAAATTTCGGTGAGCTTTGATGAATTGCTGAAGTGGGAAACCAGGGAGAACGACAATCCGCGGGGTCACAGGGAAGCTTTCGGGGATTTTCCGTGGTTTCACCAACTCTAGCAACGAGCAAAAAATGGGAAGGATTTTCCCCGTGAACAGGAGTGGATTCCTGATGGAGAGTGGAACCGCCAGTGGGAACCCGGAGTCGTGGGACCATAATGATCGCGAAGATGGACGGTCATGGGGCGACGAACGGTTGTCCTCCGCACACACGGTGATAGGCAATGCTGCAAGTGTCAAGCGGCACGCTTGGATTTCAAGGGTCGCATGTGCGGCGTGTGTTGACAGCTGGAGCGAGGCATTAATATGCCTTGGTTTGCGGGACGTTGATAGTCCTTGGCTTATCACGAAACAACGATTCCCTCCTGGTGACGACGGTGATTCCATCTCAGTGGGCAGACAGTGATAGTCCTGCCCTTGTCTACGAGACAGTGATTCCATCTTGGTGGGCAGACGACGATTGTCTTGCCCTTGTGAGAGCAGTTTCTTCGTGGCCGCCTAACGTCCTTCATTTTTTTCTAATGGCCGAGTCTTCAGGGGTCATTCCAGACGTGAAGTACCTCCCATGAGAATGGAAGCTTGGCACTGGCGTTTTCACAGGTGAGAGCTAGGTGAGAGGTGAACCAATATGGCTCACGAAAACCTTATGTGAACCTAGGTGGCCTCTGAGTGTCACCTTCGTGAGTGCCCCTAATCAGTTGGTGATGAGGGAAGATACTGATGGAGCCATGAGTATAGAGGAAGGGGTAGGCCTTCTTCATTGCCTGCACCGAAACATAGCCTCTAACGCAAACTTGCCGACCCTATGCAAGTGAATGGTGGAAACCCTAGGCATGCAATGGTCCTCTTCCGGTCTGTGGGTGCAAGGGGAGCACCAGTACCTAAAGGGCTATTTCTTCTGGACCCTGAAAGTGCTACGAGACTTCAAGGATATTTTGAGACTAGCTTCTTTGCTTTTTTTCGTTTCTTTCCATTGTAAAGGAAGGCAGCTTGTAACATCCTCTTGATTTGCGAAAGAAACAATTCTTTTGACTTTTCTTTCTATTTCATTGCTTCCTCCCTTTCATGGTTTGAGACGAGAGAGAATAGCCTACTCCTTACTTCATTTTGTGGCAGCTTGTTGTGGCTTCAATGACCTCGAATGGGGGAGCAGTGGCTTCCTCACCCCTTAGTGTTTGATTGCAGAGGGGCTCATAATTCATGGTTCTCATGATTTGATGAGCCTACTCACTATAAATGCTCCAGTCTAAGGGAGCTTTTGCTTCAATTCAAGGTGAATTGGTTTTGAGCTTGTCATAAGTCTTAGTCTCAAGGACAAACTCCTTTAAGTGCTTTGAAGTGACACTGTAATGACAAAAAAAATTAAAATAAAAATAAAAATAATAGTAATAATAATAATAATAATAACAATAATAAATAATGATGGTAATAATAGAAAATAAAAAATAGCAAATAAATATGTATGTATGATAAATATAATGAAATATTGAAAATAAAATATAAAGTATAGACCATGATGTTAAAAGTATGCCATGGGACCATGCATTTTATTTCATATGATTTTTGCATCAAAAATTTTAAGAGAAACAATAAAATAATACACAAATGAGGTGTCCATCATTTGTGTGAAGTGGCATAAATGAATGATAGGTAGCATAAAAGCATGAAAGGTGGCACAAAAGACATGAGGAGGCTTAAAAATTAAAATAAAATAAAATAAAAAGGGACACATGGTTGAACATGTGTCACAAGCAAAAAGGGTTCTTCCTCATTATAAAAATGCTTCCTCCTCCGCATGAGCTAATCATCAAGCTCATCAAGCTTGATGTTTCTCTCTCCATGTAAATCCTCTCTCTCTCTACGTTCTTCCCTCTCTCTTCTCAATTATTTTTCTTTCTCTCCTCACGTTTTAATGATAATCTTATGATATTCTCATAATAACATTACTATTATTACCTCAATATGATTATGTTTTATCTCTCTCTCTTTCATTTTCATTCTCTTTCCAATGACGTGAAAATCATTACCTCATAATTCTCATTATTTATTAGTTTCTTTAATTCTTTCTCTCTCTTCTCCTCTCATATTCTTAAACGAATTTCAAACTCTCTCTCTCTTTCCCTTTCATAATATTAAAAATATGGTCATTCTCTACAATAATTATTCATATCACCACCTATCTTTACTTTATAATATTATATTTATTGGTTTCTCATTCTCTCTCTATCTCCTCTTCTCATATAAAAACAAATTTTTATACTCGCCTCTCTCTCTTCCCTTCCCATATTAATACTATAATATCCTTATTCCACAAAATTATAATAATTTTATTAAAGATAGTATATAAAATGGTGATGATAAAGAAACCATATGTTTTAATTTATTATATAGAGTACAAATAAAATGAAAGATAATATCACAATCTTATACAAAAATAATAATAATAATAATTTAAAAGCATACCTTGTCCTTATATTTTTTATATATTCATACCTACAATATTCCCACAAAAATGACATTATTCCATAAAAATAGTATTACTAGAATTTTGATTCTATTACCTTTATGAAGATATTTTATATATATGCTCCTTCTTTCTATATAAACTCATTAATCTATTTTTCCATACCTGTAGCCGAAAGCTAGTAATCGCAAATACTCTGGCAACAGTAACACATCTCGTGACATATAAAGGTAAGTGACATCATCCTCTTGAAAAATAGTATTTTTTTAAAATAGTGATATTTCAGTCCATCATCTTTATTTTATAAGTTTTATGCGTAAGTGACCTCAATGCCTTGAAAAATAATATTTTTAATAAAATTGTGAGATTTCCTTCTACTATTTTTTAATATTTAGATACTGAAATATGCATGTGCAAATGACTTCCTCATTATTCGAAAAACTGATATTTTTGCCTTTTATTGTAGCAATACCTGTGAAATGATTATTTGCAAATTGGCATTTCCATAAATTGTGATAATTCCGTATTTAATTTTGGATTCCCATAAGGGTTCTTCTATTGATACTAGACGGTTGTCATGTTAGATTTCAAGAATGTCCTTTAGAACTGCTACCTTTCATAAGTTATTGCCAAAATAATTGACTGGTTACTTACAGATATTTCAATGAAAGTGATTGTTTAACTTGCTTCCAGTGAATTCCTATGAATGATTTCAATGAAATTGTATATATATGATGTTGATGCTCTCTAAGGTTAAAAGAAAGTCATAGATAATTTAAGTATATTTGGACCCATCCAGGACGTTGGTGGGGTATTTAGACTCATCCGGTATGTCGATGAGGTATGATTGGACCTGCAGGTATTATTTTGGGCTCATCCAAGAAGTTGGTGGGATATTTAGACTCATCCAGGATGCCAGTGAGGTATGATCGCTACAGGGATTGTTTGGACCTATCTGGTTACGCTAGTAGGGATTGTTTGGACTCATCCAGTACACCGGTGAGTATGATTGGACATGTTGGGATTATTTGGACCCATCCAGGACGCTGGTGGGGTATATAGGTGACCTACTTGGGACGCCAGTAGGGTAGTTTATGAAATCTTTTGAATGATGCATTTCTATTGAAATGTTGATATGCATTTCCATCATTTGAATTATGTTTAATTGTGCATTTTTTACAGTGAAATTGTTATTTCATAAATGTTTTTGCTCGAAGTTCCTCTTCAGGTTGTTTTTAATATACATTCTTTTGAAAACATTTATATCTTCCAATTATGATTATTTTTAAGACCATGGTGATCACTTATTGAGCAGTCAAGCTCATCAAGCTGATATGAATCCTTTTCAGAGTAATGGAAGTCTTATCATGCAGCAGGAGTAGCTTGGGAGAAATGATAATCAAGATCAAATATTTTTGTAACTTTTGGTTCTATCAAAATTGTAAAATCTTCATGTTGACGTAAGTTGAAAATGTACTTTGTATAGTGGGAAAACTTTTGTATGGACTTTCCTGTTAATATTTGTTATGAGTAGACTTTGTACAAACTCTTAGAAATGGAAAAATATTTAGCCTTCATGCTAATACCAGTTGTGAGCTAACTTTGTACAGATTAACATTACATTATTTGATGCAATACAAAAATATACAAGTAGAAATTTTAAATTTGTTCTATATATATAGATAGTATAAAAATGGTCTGTCGCACCTCAAGAGTGTTAGTGAACTTGGGGTCTGACAATTTTGGTATCAGAGTAATAGGTTTAGGATTCTTAGAAAACTTGAGAGCGAATACTCTAAGTTTACTTATTGTTTATACAGAGAACTACGATGTCAATGCCTTGTGTGGCTGGAGTTAGCATGGAAGGAATTCATAGAGCTTTGGAAAACATTTGCCCTTATGCAGCATCAAATGGAGAATAACAATTCACGGAGAGAGCCAGTTGCAGGAAATGGCGGGTGTAGTATCGAACAATTTAAGAAATTAAACCCACCTTCCTTTAAGGGTGTTACAGATCCACTAGAAGTTGAACGATGGATTATTCAATTGGAAAAAATAATTGAATTGATAGAATGTCCAGATGATAAGAAAGTCACCTTAGCAATCTTTACGTTGGAAGGTGAAGCTGAACATTGGTGGTGGATGGCAAAAACAGTACTAGCCTTAGAAAATAAACCCTTGACTTGGGAAGCATTTAGAGAGACATTTAATAAGAAGTACTTCCCAGATTTTATTCAAGATAAAAAAGAAATGGAATTTATTGAATTAGTTCAAGGAAACTGGACAGTAGCACAATATGAGGCCATGTTTACTGAATTGGCCAGGTTTGCTCCACATATGGTCAATAATAATCTTTGGAATAGGAGTCTGAAGATGACTCGGTATTTGTTCGGGTTGACAGAGCATCGACGGCTATCGAAAATCCAACCGCCTGGGCCAGCATCTCTCTGAGGCGCTCTTGCTATGGTGTGGTAAGGCTGTTGCCCTGAATTCTTTGTTTAGAGTATCGAAATCCTGGCATCGTCGAGCGATACCTGCGGAAGGAATAAAGGAGGGGAAAGGAGAAGAAGAGTTAGAACGTTCCGAGCAGCTTTTTACATCGTCATTGGAATTGGACGTTTGCAGGGAGTATTTAAGGTCATGACCTAGTTTTGACTATTGTGGGGTGCTTTTAACGTCGTCACCAATTTTGGCCGACACCTGAGATATTGATAACTTAGGGCCATCTGCCTGATCGAACGATAGGATGAGGCGAGCTGCACTTGGGATGAAGTCCCGCAAGGTCGGCAGTGGAGGAAGGGGCCTGAGGAGTTATTCCTCCACTAGTGGCTGAGGAAGATGATTCCTTCGGTGGGCTGATCTAGGTGCTCTCCGTCTCCTTCAGGATCCCTGAGGGGGTGTTTGGACTGCCCTATCGGACTGGTGAGTGGCCCTAACTTGGTGGACTACTTCACGTTTCAGGGACTTGAGCCTACTTTGCTCATGGTAGACTCCCCATGGTTGAGAGGTCGAGGGCTTTGAAAGGTCCAGTGCATGCTCATGAGGGGCTTGTAGCGGGGCATCCTCTTGAACGGAAGCGAGGGCTTGGACGTGTCCTAAGAGAACCGTACATATGATGTGGCCTTGCTGGACTTTCTCCACGACTATGGCCTCTAACCAAATGCACTCCTTGAGTTCATGACCCCACACTTGGTGATAGCGGCACCAAAGTTTTCCGTGCCCTGAGAAAGACGCTTAGGCTGTCTGGCTGACTTGGGGGTGACAAGACCCTACTGAAGCATTGTCTCAAAGAGGGCCTGTTGGGGGTCTTGCTCAGTATTTTGCTAGGCTTGCATCAGGGTGTCTTTCTTAGTATTTTACTGGGCTTACGTCAAGGGGTCTTCTTACACAGGCAGAAGAGGGATCTGTGGGTGTGTTGCCAGGTCACCCTGAACCTCTTGGCACTGCTACATCTTTTTTGCCAAGAGTTTATGGGAGCCAGTGCACTCACTGATATCATGACCTCTATATGGTGGTACGTGCATCAGAGGTTCTCAGTCCCTAGAGGCAGGAACTTGAGCTGCCTTGTCGGCTTTGGGGTGACGATCCCTTCTTCGAGCATTATAGAGAAAAATACATGAATAATAGAGGGTGCCTCATCATCCTCTTGGATCGTGACTATGTGAGATGCCTCAGCTGCCCCGAATAACTTTTTCAACTCTTCGAGCTTTATCTGGTCCTTGTTGATAAGGGCCTCGATAGTGTTGTTGAGCTTTTAGTAGTCGTGAGTGGGGTGGGCTACTCTCCTATGATAGGCACATTACTTCTCATTCGACTCCTGTCCCGACGACTCTACAGTGGTGACCTTTGGCAGTTGGATCATGTTCTGTTCTAATGACAGTTGGAGCTGCGCAGGGATCCACTCTATGTCAAAGAGGTAAACCTTATTCTAATCCTAGGTCTAGTAGTTGTTCGGCTTACTGTTTTTAGGAGGCAGGACCGCATTGTGGGATTGTTACTTGCCAAGGCCTGAGGCGTCTGTGCTTTAGAGAGGTTGAGATTTTAAGGAGCCGCGCCTTTGGTGTCAGTCACGGTGACGGCCGCGCTGATCATTACCTTTTGATTGCCTTGATTGCTGGAGTGAGAGTTTGAGCCGGAGGATTGCTAATGAGGGTTGTCGTGATGCTTGAACAATCCCTTTATACGAACTGCCTTAGAGATGAGCTCTGACATGGCGGGTGGATTGGATGCCTCGACATGTACGGCGATCTCGGGAAGCATGTTTCGTATGCAGGTGTGGGCTGCTTCCATCTCGGTCATGGGGGTGGCGTGAAAGGTCGCCAACTCTCTCCATCGGGTGGTGAACTTATCAACCGGCTCACCAGGGTCTTACATTAAGGTGAGGAGCTTGATAGTTTCCACGTTCCTTTGGACTTTGTAGAAGCATTGGTAGAACAACAGCTCCATTTCTTGCTAAGTGTGCACCAAGTTTGGCGATAGCCGAGCATACCACTGGAAGGCTGGTCCTTCGAGGGTCTCGATGAACAGGGCGAGCAGGAGACATCCGTCAGTTGCCATCTCCCGACAGGCCGCTTAGAAGTGGGCCGTATGCTGGTGAGGAGACATGGTACCATTGAACAAGGGGAGATTCCCTTTTTGGTAGTTCTGGGGAAACGACACCTGATCAATGTATGAAAGATACGGATTTTGATAGAGTGGCATCTCCTGCATGCCCAGGACCTTGTTCTTGAGGTTATGGGCCACCATAGCATCTATGTCAGTTTGAGAGACCCCGCGAGAAGAGGCGTTGTCTTGGGAGACCAGAGGGGGAGTCTATCTAGGAGCTGTGTCCTCACTGGTCGGGGAATCAGACGAAGAAGGGGACTTGGAGGCCTCTAGGCGCTCCAACTTTTCGAGGATAGCTTGCATCATTTCCTCGAACTTATTCATCTGCTCCTCTTGAGCATCGTTCGGGTCATTGATCACCATGACACTAATCGTTTCTTTTGGGAGGCCAGAGTCAAATGATGTAGCGGACTGCCTAGGCTGGCGAGTCGTGCGTGGCAAGTCAGTCTGGAAGGGCTCAGCTTGGCCTTATTGGACTCGAGCTTTGTATGTCGATCTTGTGAGGACCGGTTCTTGACGGTCTTGAGACCATGACTTCTGGGTAGTGATCAACGAACAGTATTCCTAGACTTGATCAGCTTTCAGACTTTAAAGAGGGAAGAAGGGATTGCAAGAAAGGAGGTCATCAGGGGTGGTCACCTCGACTCTGCAGGCCTCTTTTCAGCTTGATTCTGAGGCGGCTGTGGAGCCTGATACCTGGACTGCCCCGTTTTCTTCGAACAGGCGAGGGTCATGTCTATGAGCTGAAGCAGGGAGTGGGGCCCAAGGATGGAGGGCAGCTTGGGTTCTTGTCTTGGAGGCTGTAGGCCTCTGTTTGACATCAAGTCGTTGCCGCGAGTTCCTTTGTGAGGCCCAAGTGTTCGGTTGACCCGTTGTTGGCTCAAGATGGTACTCTTATGAAACTCAGGGGTCAACCCGTCTGGATGACTTGGGGGTCAGCCCGGGCTTGGTAAATGGGCTTGACCTAAGAAGGCCGAGACCCACGAGCTTGTGTTTGTGAGGGACGAAGCGAGAGCTTGTCTCTCATAAGGTGAAGTTGTGTGTGCCGGGAGGGAGAACGGTCGACCCTCCTATACTCGAGGTGGCATAGAGCTAGCGCTACCACGAGCTACGGTTTGGCCTGAGAAGGCCTGGTCCTAAATGCGAGCTCAAGGCAACATGAGGGTTGGCTCAAGGTGTGGCTCGAGTGGATAGACCATGACTCTTTGAGTGAGTGTGAGGGGTGAAGACCTCAGGACCTCTGCCTCTGTGTACCGGCCCTCTAGGTGTGGAGGCTTGGAGTAGTGAAGGAGCACAGGGGGTTGCCTTGCGACGAACCTCAGGAGCGACGACAGTTTGCCTGCCTTTCGCAGGGATGGACGGGGCAGCCTTCCGGCGTACCACGACAGTATGACTAGCAGGAGATTTCTCAGTAGCAGGGTGTGCGGCAGCATGAGTGCTACCCATGCAAGGGGCCTTGGTGGAGAGTCCACCAAGGGGAGAAAGTAGGGAGGCAATGACCTTTAAGTCCCCTCTCGCACCGATGCAGGTGAGAACCTGAGAGATGGATCGTGAGTCCTGGCTCAAAAGGAGAGTAGGGAAGGAGGCTTGAGCGACTCGCTTCCCTGGGACAGCCATGAGTGCAGGGATAAGGAAGTCCCCGACCCGGATGAATGGGTTGAACAACCCAGGTGTCATAGAAATAGGTGCAGAAAGTAAAAAAAAAATTGGTCAAGCAAGAGCGAACCGAATAAGGAGTAGTAGTTCCCCAGTGGAGTCATCAAGCTAGTTAGGTGCCTTGATCTCGCCCTCTTGATCTAGGTGATCTGGTGACACGTATCTCGGGTTTCTGGTGAACCTAGTATTTGAGATCGCTCTCTCGGAACTTGCTCGAGGGCAAGGGCAGGTATACCAACCAATGAGAGAGAAATTTTAGGTGGGTTTGGGACTTACTCGGGCTGGTTCGCGTGGACACCCTCTTAGATTATGAAGAAAGCCCCTCAGCTGCTTGAACAGGTTTAGAATCGCCTCCCTTGATCTTATAATCCTCTTGTTTTTTGCACAATACTTCAATGGCTAATTTGTAAGATAAGTGGGTTGAGAGGACCTACCCTTGTCTTAGGGAAATGCACGTTCATATGAGAAAGCGATGAAATGCAAGGTTCGGTGAAAGATAGAAACGAGAAGAGAGCTTGACGTGGGGGTCAGACTAGCATGACAACTAGAAATTACCAACTCGAAGTGGTAACAAGACGGGCATGGTTCTCAGAACCAGCACGACAACAACATTACTCGAAACTGAGGTCGGTGCGTCGGTGATAGGCTAGGTCTACCCTCAGTCAAGTGAGAGGAGAAAGATATGAAGAGGAAAGAACGAGACGGCAAAGAGAAGGGGAAGTCTGGATGTCAATAGGCATCGTGATGAGCAATGCAAGAAGACGACGCATCCCTTATGGACGGCGTCAGCTCTTGATGAGGCACACGACAATAGCTTCTCCTACGTCTCACGACGATAGGTACAGGATGCAGGGAGAACGACGATAGCTGTTGGTCGCCCGCAGGAAGCTCGCAGAAGGTGATGGGTGTTGCCAGAGCCTCTAGCGGGCGGCGATAGGTATCACCGTCTCCGCTAGACGCACAATAGAGGAAGACCCTACCGACGGCAACAAGCTTCATTGTCTGGGTTCTTCGTCGAGGCATCATAGCTACATCTGTGGGCGGTGAAAGGCAGTGGCGTCTGTAGACTTCACTAGAAGAAAGAGAGAGACGAATAGAAGGGGAGGGGGACTCGTGCATGGCACTGCCATCGCCATGCGCAACTTGTGGGACCAAGGGAGAGGCATGCATAGTACTGCCACTGTCATGCACAACCTCTGCAAGGAACTCAGACAAAGAAGAGGGAGAAGAGAGGGGAGAAGAAAGAGAGAAGAAGAAAAGAAAAAGAAGTGAGGAGGTTAACCTCAACCCTAGGGGTACCGTTCAAAAAGTTTCTCTCACCTCACGTTCTCTCAAACGTGACACCACAATGGTAAGAAAGAGAAATCATATTAATTGCAACTCTCTCTTGTGTGTGTATGCCTTTGTCTCTTCTTTTCTTGCGTATAATGATGGTACGTATATATAGAAGTATGCCCCCAACAAGGGTGGATGATCAAAAGTAACCCTAATTTCTGAAAATTAAGATTTAATTAAATTAAAATAAATTAGAAAATAAGGTGTAAAATGACAGATTTGCCTCTTCCTAACAAGTCATAGAATTTCAGAACAGTCCCTATGCTGCCCTTGGACTTGTGCGATCTTGCATGGCTGATCCGGGGTCGTTCTGATGCGATTTGATACCAACTTTGAGCCATGGATTGTGTTTTTGGTGCATGATCATGTGACTGGAAATTTCAGTAGATCTTAAAACTTTGGATCGATAGTGTGTACGTTCCTTGATTTTTTTTGTGTTTTCTTCGCTGAATCACACTAAGCATGCCACTACGATCACAGGGCACCAAAAGTAGCTCAATTCCGTGGCCGAACGAATATTTTGCGAGTTTGGAATTTTGGCCGGATTCAAGAATTCAGGCGACGGAATTTACAGTCTGTTCGTCAGCTTCATGTGCAGAATCCGATCGTTAATCATGTACGGGGTTCAGGTCAAAGATGGCCCGAGACCTTACGCTTGTAAATGGAATTGGTCTCGCATCGATCGGGCTCACAAGCTGCGTAATTTGGCCACTCGAAACGAGGCATGATGCTGCTGAATTTCCTGTACTTTTCTTCATAGATCAGCAACTTCTCTCTAGCTTTTATTCGTGCTCGAGTATCGTCACAGGGCTTGCCACATATTGAATCGCTCGTCTTGACTAAACAAACATGCTCACCAAATTTGAGTATGATCTGACTAAAGACGAGTGAGATATGGGCGTCGAAAGTCACTGGTTGTGACTATCCCTTCAATGGTATAGTGTTATAGGGTGGCCGCACAGGAATAGCCGGCGGCTTCTCCTGTTTCACTCTTTCGCCTATAACTTCTTCCTGGAATGCCCAGTTGAGCTAAAACTTAACCCTTGGGGGTTTTCAACCGTTCCGAATCCATTGGTGGTAGTCCCACAACAATTTGAGATGCAAAACATGTAGCTTATAGGGGTCCGTTTTAGGATGCAAGAGGCCGATTCTGTAGAACTGTTTATCAGTCTGCACTACCTTAGACATGCAAGGATGCAACGAAACTTGGCAGGAGATTTTTGAGAGACCTCATGAAGAACTTAGCTAGTTCTGGAGCTATTTTGAGACTGTCCGAATTTCCACTACTTGCTAGGCTTTTATTGAGCGGAGGCCCCATGAAATATACCTTCCAACAGCCAGTCAATTGTACCAAATAAACTTTATGTTACTCTGAATATTTAAAATATTAAAAATTGAATTTCTCTTATTTTATAAATCTATTTTGTAAAAATAAAATATTGACAGATTCATAAAAATTCAAATAATTATAATCAAAAAATTATATAATATCAAAATAATTACATCTTAATAATTTTGATGGGAATCAGATCCGACAAGGTCTAAGCATTATAAATTTGTCGGAGCACTCTACCTTCTACTATGGATTGTAATCCACACTTGCATTGTCAAACTGACCCAACGGTTCCTATGACCCACGGACCATTGCATGGGTGCATAATTTAGCCATCAAAATTAGCCAATAAGTAAGGGAACACAATCCTAATCTATAGACTACAGGTTCTCCCTTAGAAACAATCCAAGGTCATATAAGCATGATGCAACTATAACTCTATGGTGCATAGGGATAATTTCTCGTACATGTACACGTTTCACCATGAAAGGTAGTTCACTTTCCGAAACAACTATCATATGTACATGTCGTGTGATTGTTTGAGGATGAGGCTTTGGCCCTTGTCTCTAAAGGCCAACCATCACATACAAGTGTATCAAAGTCTCTCGGTTCACTCATTTGAGTAATTCTGACCTTATCAAGAGATAACTTACAAAACCCTCATCGGTTTAATTTTATGCCCTGGTATCATGGCTTATCCAACTCGTCTGGCCTAGCACGTCAAATCAAGTCTGCGTATCTACTAATAATACTTGTCTAGTATGGCCCATAAAGTCCTACATTCCCACTATATTTATGTTTCACCATATCAGATATTGATTAGATGCTCTCTCTCATATAGCCTTTAATGGTTACAGAAACCCACCATCTCTCAAATCGAGAATTAAGATGGAGTAACCTCACAAAGAAATGTTTAATGTGTAATTCAATTTTCCCATGAGTTAATATGCTATTTAAGGCACATCCATCACCCAAGCGTTTTAGAAAATTAGATCATGATGATATATTTGAATTTTCTAAAGAATATATAAAAGACGGTAAAAAGTTTATACAAGGCTGATATCTTAAAATGTAGAATTAAGGTTGACCTCTAAATCCCTTGGAAAAATGAAGCTATAATGTTGGAAAAACATCAAATTTATCATCTCAACATCTACATATATATGGAATTCAAGTCTCAAAAATAGTATATCTAGCAACACATTATCTAGACCATCCATGTTCAACATTTGCATGCCTTTATAGATCTACTTGATTTGAACATTTTTTAAGTTTAAATTTTATAACTAGAGATAAAAATAGATTCTCGCACCATCCTAAGAATTTTTGACAACAAAATTGCATCTTATGACAAAGTTTGAAGGTGCACCTCAATTTGATTATTTTAAGTTGCAAGGTTATGCAAACCTCACTCGAATATTTATAGTTTACCTTGTAGTTAGTGTCTATTTTGTGGTGGTACAAGGACATGTACCCAAAGAACCCCAAACTTCTAAGTTCTGATTTCCTACCAATCTAGAATTCATGGGTTATTATTCCTAATCTTGGTTGGAAAATGGTAGCCGAAAAGTGAGGGGATAAAGTTACTCGATTGACAATGGATCTAACCATATACATAGAAATCGCATTGTTCACTCAACTACATTAGTTTATTATGGATTATATAGCCTAGTGGTTTGGTGAGCAATGCCATGTTTCTTAAAGAATTGATAAACTAAGTCAGAGAAACATGTGGAGTCACAACAAAAGAATCTCGCACGTGTGCAAATCACAAAAATACACAAAAAAAGAATACACAAGGAACAAGAGATGAAGATCACCAACGAGGTGATATTCTCTCGGATCATAACACACAAAATACTCATACATGAGAAACAGTGGAGCATACTGGCTAAGAAAATCAAGAAGAATACTTCAGAGAGAGAACTCCTTTCGTTCAATGGAAGAGAACCACACACACACACACGCATATAAGAATGGACCTCATCCTTTCTTGTTACTCACACCATCCCTCCTTTCTAATTCTTCGAAAGACACTTGACAAAACACAAAAGAAAAGAGGGAAAATATCTCCATACCTCCTATTTTTAAGTTTCATATCTCAATAGACCCAAGGTTTCAAAACATATATTGGGACATATAAATCCTAGGTCTTATATCTTCTAATCCCCTGGACTAACTTTACCACTTTTAAATATTTTGTTAGCCAAAAAAAATATGAAAAAGATATGTCCTTTTTAATTCCCATCCTTTCTCTCTCTTCACATGATATTCCCCTATATTTCTCTCTTTTTCGCTCTCTCCAAGACTTTCCCCAAACCCCCTCTCTCTCTCCCATGTGTTTCCCCAAACCCCTCTCTCTCTCTGGATTTCCCAACCTCTCTCTCTCCCCATTACTCAATATCTTGGTGATGGGCTAAAAATCTATGTTAAACATTTTGAGGGCATCACTGAAACCTTAAAGAGTGTGTGTCAACAGTTGGTAGACAAGGCCAAGGGATCAAGAGAGATTAGAAACTAGGCTTTGAACTTAACTACGTTAAAGCCACCCTACTGATGGACCTCGACCCCAGTAACACAATAACTCAACTTTTTAGGTGCTCAAGAGCCAAAGCAAATCCATGGGAAGTGAAGATCTTATTTTGGAATACATGGGGTTTCCTACACAGGCTGCCTTCAAGTACTTAGGACCCAAAATGTCGTCTCCAGAGTCTTTCATAATCTTGGTCTTTCTTAGTGTCCATGTTGTTCTCTTGTCCCTCCAATGGCTTCAAATTGTGGTTTTTCACCATGTATGGCCCAAACCTGCTCAATCTTAGGGAAGATTATTAAGTGAAACTACACCACATCTAGTTGAATACTCACTGTCGTGCTTCATTGGGGCAGATTAGCATAAAAGAAACTCCTGCATGGTTGGTTGTATCCAAGTTCAAAAGAACACAAAAAAGGCTTAACCATGGTGAAAGCAAAGGAGAATGCTTCAAATTTTTTAAAATCAGAGGTTGATTAGACCTAGTTATTGCTCGATGGTAATTCGAGCGATCAATCATAGTAGAATCGATGCTTAACTTTTATGAACGTTTTGATACTCGAAAATCATCTTGAAATGGATTTTTTTGGAAGAACCCAATATCCAGTCAAGTCCATAAACTTTGTAATTCTTCAACCATCAATGTGATATGAACTATGATATTCCATGTCTTCATTCTTATCACAAATCAAAGAAAACACTGTCACAATCATTTTGCAGTAAATTTCGTTCGTTTTGGTCTCAATTTGAGTATATTCCAATTTGGGAATTCAATATAAAATGGAAATCTGGCGACCGAAAAAGTGTGCCATTTTCGACTCAAAATTCATGCCATCCGGCCTTCGATCATACATTAAAATTGCACCAAACTGTAGCTCTTTGAAGCACAGTCACAATGGACTTGTACTTGCAAGGATCCAACATCGGGAACTTGAGCTATGGCCTCTCAAAGATTCGAGAGACACCCAAGTCATGAAGGAGAAAATAGAGCCATGTAATTTCACAAATTGCATATGCCAGGGCACGGTATTCTGCCTCAGCAGAAGAGCGAAAGACCATGTGCTATTTCTTCTTCTTCTAGGATAACAAAGAGTTTTCTAACGTGACAAAATAGCCAGTGGTGGAGCGACGTGTATCATGACAGCTTGCCCAGGCCAAGTCACAAAAAACACATAGTTGAAAGGCATTCTCAGAAGGTATGAGTAAACATTGACCTGGAGAGAGCTTCAAATATCGAACTAGGCGTAGGGCTGCTGCAAGATGAGGTTTGCGAGGATGGCTCATATACTGACTAAGGATGTGGTCAGGATAGACATTGTCAGGCCTGGTGATGGAGTAGGGTCAATAAGTTGCTGATACGTAGTAGGGTCAAAGAGAAAGTCACCAGTATTGGCATTGAGTTTGTGGTGTTTCTCCATGGGTTGATGAATAGGATGTGCCCTAAGAAGCCTGAATTCTTCAATAATTTCGAAGGTATATTTGCGTTGGGTAATTTAGATACCCTTTTTGGAGCAGGCAACCTCAATTCCAAGAAAATATTTAAGGAGCCTAAGGTCTTTCAAGTAGAAACAGCGATGGAGAAAGTGCTTGAGAAAGGTGATGGTAGCAAGGTTGTTGCCATCATACACAAGTATGACAGTGAACTCAACCTTAGAATGAACAAATACAACATCGAGTAGAGCAGAAGAGAATTTGGCAAACCACTGTCGAGAAGCCTGTTTAATGCCATAGAGAGACATGTAAACGACACACATGTTTCTTCCCCTATAGACAGAATCTTTGGGGAAGGGACATATACACTTCTTCATGCAAATCTTCACGTAGAAATACATTATGAACATCAAGTTGATGTAGGTGCCAATTTCGAACAGAGGCGATGACAAGCAAGCAACGTACAGTAACAATCCTTGCAACGGGGTGGAATGTCTCATGATAGTCCAAGCTAGCCCTTGGCTACAAGACATGTTTTATAACGCTCAATAATGCTATCTGACCGATATTTAACTTTGTAGACCCATTTGCATCCAATGGTCTTTTTATTAGGAGGCAAGGTGGTGATTGTTCAGGTTCAATTTTGCTCACGTGCTCGGAACTCATTTTGCATGGTTGCCTGCCATTTCGGGTCTCGCACAACCTAGAAAAAAGAAATTGGCTCCGAAATAGAAGAGACAGTAAAAACAAAACTCTCGTGTGATGGAGATAAATGCTCATAAGATAGAAATTAAGAAAGTGGATATCTAGTACCTTTGGTAGATCCAGTAGCAGAAGTTAATATTGGAGGAGGGGGCAGCATGACATGAGAACAATGGAAATCCGTAAGATAAGATGGTGGACAATGAGATCATTATGATTTTCGAACATTGGTAGGAGGAGATACAGAAGGGGTTGTCTGAATTGATTGTTCTTGATCGACCTGGGGTAGAGTGGAAACCTCATCAATTAGATCTAAGGGATCAGAAGAAGTGGTTTGGAGTGGTTCTTAAATAGTTTGTGGGGAAGCCAAAGTTTCAGATGGATGGAGTAGTGAAGATGAAGTATTGCCATTTGAGTTAGTTGGATGAGAGGGGTAATTTGAGGTTTGTGGAAGATTAAGAAGGGATACAGGTGGAACGACCACTGGTTGTTTGGAAGAATGTGGTATAGAAGAAAAAGGAAAAATGTTCTCATGAAAGACAACGTCAAAACTAGTAATTTTTTTGAGTTTGCAAATAAAAAACATGATACCCTTTTTGGCCTTGAGGATAACCAACGAACACACATTTTCGGGCTAGGGCATCAAATTTGTCTCGATTAGAGGCTAGAGTGGTGGTATAGCAGAGACATCCAAAAACTTGTAAATGAGTGTAGGTTGGAGGTTTATTGACAAGAACCTCATAAGGTGATTTTTTTGATAATAACGATGTTGAATGTGGCAGTAAGAATGCATTCTCGCCAAACATTGAGGGGTAGATCCCTTGAAAACGCAAGGCTCATGGCATTTCAAGAATGTGATGGTGTTTGTGTTCAACAACACCATTTTGTTGCGAAGTGGCGACACAACTGTGTTGTTGAAGTACTCTGTTTTCTTGAAAAAATCGACACATGTTGGTGGAGAAAAATTCAGAGCCTATGTCCGTGAATTTGTTTAATTTTGCGCTTGAAATGGACATTTACAAGGGCAAAAAAATATTTTAATAAAGATTGTGTTTCATATTTTGTGCGCCTCAGGAATGTCCAGGTACATCGTGAGTAGTCATCAATGATAATGAGAAAATAATGAGCTCCACAATGAGAAGGTGTGGAGTAGCCGCCCCAAATATCACAATCTACAAGATCAAAAGGTGCATGCGATGAAATAGAACTAGAAGTAAAAGGCAAACGAGTTTGTATAGCTAAAGGACAAATGTCACAATGAAAATAATTAAAACTAGAAATACCATCAATATGTGTAAGGGCCACAATTTTCTTCCAAGCGAGTATCGTCGCGCGAGAAGAAAGATGTAATGTTGAGTGAGAGGGCGTTAGGATTTTCGCCGAGCGCAAAAGGTGTATGGAGTATTGTCATCTGACGCATTGCCACACGTGTTTAAAGAGTATTGTCATCTGACGCATTGCCACATGTGTTTAAGGAGTAGCACCGATTGGAAGAGAAGAGAGAGCAGCGCCGATTGGAAGAGAAGAGAGAGCAGCGCCGATTGGAAGAGAAGAGAGAGCAGCGCCGATTGGAAGAGAAGAGAGAGTAGCACCAATTGGAAGAGAAGAGAGAGTAACACCGGTTAGAAGAGAAGATAGAGTAGCACCGATTGGAAGAGAAGAGAGAGCAACACCGGTTAGAAGAGAAGAGAGAGAGCCACGCCTGTTGGAAGAGAAGAGAGAGCAGCACCAGTTGGAAGAGAAGACACCGGTTGGAAGAGAAGAGAGAGCAGCGCCGGTTGGAAGAGAAGAGAGAGCAGTGGCGGTTGGAAGAGAAGAGAGAGCAGTGCCGGTTGGAAGAGAAGAGAGAGCAGCGCCGGCTGGAGCAGTGCCAGGTAGCTGTTTGATAGTGCAGCGTTGGAAGTGTTTTAATCAAACGTAGAGCCTCTGTACATGTCAGAGTTGCCCTGTATGTGTCAGAGCAATGAATAATTGCCTCAGCCACAGTGTTTTCCAACCACCCTCTCCTTTTAAGCCCTGGGCAACACGGGTCTCCCCCATTTTTCTCAGCTTTTCCCTCTCTTGAAGTTCACTACTGCCCCTTTCAAAACAGCCCACTGGTGAAGCCAAGGAAAGCCCGTGAAGGCCATGAGTGAGGATTTGTGATACCTTGAGAAGTCAAAGTAAGTGGGATTAGCTTTATGCATCCATGAGTGTTGTAAAATGTTGAACTGGATTATATGGTATAAAGGAAAATGTGAAGAATGAATGGGTTAACTTGAGGTTGAAGTTTCAGTTTATGCTTTGCAATGCCATGACTGTGTCTACCATATGTTTGATCTTTTTATTTATGGAAACTCATAAAATCGCTCACCATGAGACTCCTTATCACGAATAAGTTTCCAAGCCCAAAGTGTAGCTTGGCTAATAAACATTAAGTGTTCTTTAAAAATATATTTACTTGAGAATGTGAATTTCCAGAACTGTGAATGTTTTTGCAACTATATGTTCGATAACCAAATGGCATCCAAATAGGACCAAATCAGTCCCAAATGAAAGACATGTGTGTATACTCCAAGTTTACTTCTTTAGTCATGATAATATTTTTCATGGATAAAAAGATATGGCCCTAAATGTCGAGGCGTGACACTGTTCACAGATGTTGCGATTTCCAGCCACTGTGGCCCTTTTTGGGCAATACTTTTGATCTAGCTAATGGTATCCAAAAACCTTGAAATTACTGTCATTGAAAAGGTTTATGAATGTACTTAGAGTTGCATGTTTTGAGATGTTTGAAACACTCCCCACAGATTTTGAACTATGACACGAAATGCACGAATATGTCACTGCACAATGTTGCAGCAACGAAGGCTCACTTTGTACTGAGCTATTGACCCATCATATGGCACCCAAATTTCTTTAAATCATTGTTTTTGTAAAGAAATGTGTATTAGCTCAAGGTTTCATGTCGAAGGCATCCTGAAACTCCCCTTACATCGGGAGCTACACCCTCGCTAAGAGGGGCATGTCTCTGCATCATTGTATGACCATGCGACGCTAAGTTATCTTGATATATGATGAATGTGAATGCCATATGATAAATTTCATGAGAATGCTATAAAGATATGTGAATGATGCCGTGTAAACTATACTTTGTGAGAAAAAGGGGCAACGAGAGTGATAGTGATGAAATAAATTAACAATGAATGCCAAATGCTACTGAGAAAGCTTATCTGAAAATGACCTGTGATAGCTTATGAAACGCATGCCTTTTATTAAATGCTATGATGTTATGATGAAATATGACCCATCTGTTATGAGATAATGAATGGCCACTACTTATATTATTATTGACCACTATGCGGTGGGATACTCACCAGTAGTGGATACTGTTATGATGATGTGATGAATGGCCCTTGCTTATATTATTATTGACCACTACGCGGTGGGACACTCACCGGTAGTGGATACTGTTATGATGATGTGATGAATGGCCACTGCTTATATTATTGTTGACCACTACGCGGTGGGACACTCACCGGTAGTAGATACTATTATGATGATGCGATAAATGACCACTGCTTATATTGTTATCGACCACTACGCGGTGGGACACTCACCGGTAGTGGATACTGTGCTATTATATTGATGAGAGTGTTGACCACTATGCATTAGGACCCAAGCCCTTTGGTAGTGGATATTGAACTTATTGATGGGAACATTGGCCTCTACGTGGTGGGACCCCGAGCCCATCGGTAGCGAGAGCTAGGTTCACCAAGACATTGATAAGAATATTAGCCACTACGCGGTGGGACCCTCACCGGTAGTAGATGATGCTATGATATTGCCTTCTACGCGATGGGACACTAATCGGTAGTAAGAAAAGAAATGCCGACATGTCCCATAACCTACATAATGATAGGAACAGGTTAAGGGAGAGGATAAAGGGACGCATCCTAGATTTATGAAATGATATGTGATTGATGCCTTGCAAGGTAAGGGCCTATCGAAACCCCAATGCGCACTGGGGACTGTGTGAGTGTGTTGAGGGTATTACGAAGTAGATACCCCACTTGTCATTACCCTCCCTCCTGTGTGATGGTAGAGGTCTTAAGCAATGAGACTGGCTTAGCCTGATGGATAGGGCCTCTACTATGGAAGTAGGTGATTTAAGGAGTGCGTGGGTAATGATTGAATTTCTTTATAAGGAATGTTTAGCATTATAATGATGGAATGATCTATGATTTCACTAACTAAAGGTTTTGATCGCATTGATTTAGTGATGACTGTCGTTTATGATGGAAATATGGCCTATCATGGCCTAAATTCCAGTAGTCTCTCATTCAGTAGGAGTGATTGAGAGATTGAAATTTTGGCGTCTTGCAAAATGAAACCCAGATTCTTTTACCCTGAGTACCATGAGGCATCGAGAGTTCACGTGTTGAGAAAGCAATTTCTCAAGGAGGTGTGAGGGTTACCTTCTAGTCAGAATTTTATAGGTTAGCCTCATGTTTAGCTGTAATCGACCAGGGCTTAGAGAATCCAAATGAGAAAAATAGAACCCGAGTACTCATTGAGTATTCGCCATGTATGAAATAGTCAAGACTTAAGGGACATAAGTTCGGATCCTGACATGTGCATTTCATTTCATATAGGAAGCCACTCTTCCAAAAGAATTATCCGAGTTTGGAAGAGCTAGTGCACATATGCTTTGAGAGGACCCTTGTAATTGAGTTGGATCATGTCCCACAGGGATACACCTGTAATCCATTGAGAGCCGAATGATCGGAAGTTCTGGCTCCGTGGCTTTGATATGGTCAATTATGTGTCCCTTCTTTAAATTATAGAACATAGTTCTATTGGGTCGATCTGAGACTCAGTGGAACATCATTCGGGACTAGCCCAATGGAGTACTCCGATACCTATAGTTATTAGTTTGAGATCTCACTATACCTTTTTTCTGATTTTATAATGATGAGAAAAACCTAATAATTACTCAAAAATATTTTAAATATTTATTGTGAATTTAAAGAAGTTTTTGAAATTTTATTTGCTAAAAAAATAAGGGTTCTCATATTATTTAGCTCAAATTCCACTTTAATCCTGACCTAGTAGTGTCATATGGCATCCGAGTGGCTATAGGGCTGCCACATGGCACCTTACACCTCACTCTAGGATCACAGCCAAGCTAGGCACTAATCCCTAGGTAAGGGACTAGATTGGCATTTGGCTGCTTATTTTATAAGGGGTTGTGTTATGGTGTCTCGTTATATATTGTTATATTTTGTGATATAATGTTAGAAATTAAGGGCCCCTTTTTATCACATGTCTTAATTAACTCACACATGGGTCATGCATGGCATGTGTGAAGTTTAATTAATTAATTTATTTGATATTAAAGAGAAAATGTATTTTCAAATTTGAGTTGAAAAATATTTTCACACACATGTGTGAAGGGGACATTATCTTTAAATTGATTTTTTTAAAATTTTAGATCTACAAAGTGATTGACTTTGATAAAGAAGAATATCTCTACATGTGTGAGCTTTGTTAATTACTTCTTTGCCTTTTAGCCTTTGTGGTTATCTACTCTAATACACTATTAAAAAAACTAAGGGTATTTTTGTAAGGCCATATTAGATACAATTGGAACAAAACACACGGTAAAGTGGCATAACCTAGGGTTAGAGTGAGTGATAATAGAGTGAAATCTCATCCCTTCATCCTAGTGGTTGGATGGAGATGGGTGGCTAGGTACATTAGCCTCTCATGTGCCTTTAGATTAGTGCATCAATGGTGTTGATTGAATCCAAAGTTACACCCATGTTATAAAAACATATCATGAAATCTCAAACCCTAACTATCTCAACTCTTGAACCATTTTGGAAAATTGTTGCTCCCCTCTTTCTTCTAAGGTTTTGTGAGAGAAAATTGAAGAGAGAGAGCTTTTAAAGTTCCATTAATGGTGATCTTGATGGTAGTCTTCCTTTTTTATGCTTAAGTTCATAGTGTGCATTTATCAAGGTAAGCTCCATTGAATTTTCTTTTCTCATAAGATCATATCTTTGGCATCTATAGTTGTTGGATTTTTTAATTTAAAAAAGTTCCATTGATCTTAGAATCCCTATTTGATCATCTTTTTCATCATCCTTATTCATAGTATGGTCCTTCATGAGTTAATAGCCTATATGCATGAGAATCTATGATCATGCATAGTATCCATTAATTAATTTGCTTCAAACCCATCAAATAATTTAGTCTCAGAGTGTCACTCCATTTTCAAAACTTTCTCATCATGTTTTTACCTATGGGGGTTCATAATCTTTCCATACAAGAGTGTTTTGACCACTGTGTGTAGTTCGGCCATAACTCTCTTGTTCTTTATCTGATTTGATTCAAACCTTTTGGTTAATAATTTCAGTGTGTTGAGATATTAAGAAGTGATTTTAAGGTGTGTAATTTTTTCCCATTTGGATTAGACACTCTTGTAAGATTGAACCACTTTTGTACAATCTGAAGGGACAAAATTAAGTCCTTATAAGGCCCGATTGTGTGGCCCCGACACAGGTTCGAAACATAGAGTCCCTATTTTAATTTGGCATTATAATTCCCTTTTTAGTTGATTTTATTCTTTAGAATTTTGTTTAGATTAGTTGCGTGATGTATTTAAGCTTTGGGACATAGTTTACGTAATTTGTGCTATGAAAGTGTAATTCATAAGCTAGTCTTGCTTTATATGTAATTGCCCTATAAGGGGTTGGTATTTGAGTTTATTTATAGTGGTTATACAAGGCAAGAAATGGTTGTAATTGTTATGTAAAAAGATTGTAACTTATTCACTTAGCTTGGTTTTTAGCAAGTGGCTTGTTGAAGGTGTCTATTTTGCCTTGTTTTTCGGCTTGGAAATTTACTCTAGTCTTTTTATCTACTTTCAGTTTAAATGCAATGTCCATATTCGTTGTCTTGACTTGATATGAAATTATGCTAAATTATGACTCTATATTGATAACTTGTACTGTTGTCACACATGGATAGAACCACCACATATGTATAACAATAGACCGACTTACTGAGCTGTATAGCTCATCCCATTGTTTCTCCTCTCCTTGTAGGTCGATAGCAGCAAGTACAGGGCCAGAAGTTCGTGTTTGGCGGCTAGAAGACAAAGATAGTTTTCTTGAAGAAGGTGCTTAAACCTTGTTTATGTCTGGCTGTTTGGCCCTGGTTTTGTTTTGTTCTTGGTGGATATGTGTAATATTGGGCCTAGATGCCTCGAACTGAATGTAATATTTTGGAAGATTTTTATATTATGAAGTTTAGCGTGCAGAGTTTATTCCTAACTCTTCTGCTAGTTAAGCTTGTTGCTTTAGCTCTCTTTCATAGTTTGCTTGATTTCCGAATATGAAGGCATTGAGTCCACTCCTACCTAAGTGACAAACATTACATTAAATCACGAACCCGCGCTCGATCGCCCATTACCTCGTAAGGTACGGTGGTCGGGGGCGGGGTCGTGACAATATGCTTTACTAAAACTAAACGAGCAGAAGAAATATGACTGAGGCGCCAGTGCCAAAGGTAAAAAACTGGTGAATTTAAAATAGGGCCGTGGAGGAATCATTAGGAGCGTGTAAGTAATAGAGACCACCATGTTGCTTAGCTACTCCAATCGTCTTCTTCTAAGACTGATCTTGAAAAGTGCAAGAATCACGAGGGAATATTACTGAGCAGACATAATAGGCAGTGAGTTGACTGCTGGATAATAAATTAAAACCAAAATAAAGGATATAAAGAACTTGGTGAAGTTGAACAGGTGCAACAGTAGAAGTTGGTTTGTATGTGTGGAAAAGTGAGGGATCAAATGTCATGTGATTTGAAGCTCCTGGGTCAACTATCCATGTGTTGTGAGAAATGGAAAATGGAGTTGAAAAGGAGTTAACTACGAAATGAACAGAAGTTACCTGTGAAATGAACAGACGTATGCATATCATTACATCTCTTCTAGAATGGGTAATTTGATGAAGAGATAGGAATGATCATTGTTCCATCCACGAAATATAGCTTGTTCTTGGCACTTATGGGTGTGAGGATAGCTTTGCTCCATGTTGGTTAGTTTTCACTGGTTAAGACATGGGAAATTAAGACATTTCATGGATTATCAGAATAATGCAAATAAAGGACACTATTGGAATAAATAGGGATTACCATATCTTTGGAGTTATTTTCTTCCGTGGTCAGGGTTGTTGAAGTTGCGTCGGCTGAATAAAATCAAAAGAACCACGAGTTGGTGAATGTGTCTACAATGCACGGGATTTTGTCTACACGAGACTAAAAAAACACTGTGCAATTACAAATCACCTATGTGAATAGCACAATGTCAGAGAGGGAGGGAGTTGATGTCTGAGATGGAGGGAGTTGATGTCAAGGGGTAGCAACAATTGTGAATGCAGCAACTCCAACTGTGAGATATGGGGGCATCAACTCTGTCTCTGCAATAAGTTTAGATATGAGATGGTGGCAACTGTGACTCAAGAAGGCAGAAGCAGTTGTGACGGCGGCAGCTGCAACTGTGAGTCAAGGGGGCAGCAACTCTCTTAGCAATCTCAAATCTAAGGAGAGGGTAGCGCATCAACTACTGATGACGAGTGCTTATAACCTCCAAAAGAGAAAGGTGGAAGGACATCAATGGTTGAAGAGGCAAAAGAATTTTTTGGTGTATAAGGTGCATCACGCATGACTTCAATAATGCAAAATCAGTAGGCCAAAACTTCAATGATGAAAAGTTTTGCCTCAAAGTTTCGAAATCTTGCCTCAACAATGCAAACTCAATCTCAATCTTTAATGTAAATAGGTTGAGATGGCATAAAAAAACTGAGAAAGTCCATAGCTCTGTTACCATGTAAAGTTGGGAAATGGTGTGTATATTTCATTAACCCAAGAAGGTGATATATATAATAATACAGTATCATAATCCCTTGATAATTGGGGATTGTACAACAAGTATTACTAGATATAGTTTATGCGTATCTTTACAACAAAGAAACTTTATCATATATGATTTATACATATCTTTACAGTAAAGAACTTCTAAAATAACAAACACAAGCTGGAAAACCAGCTAACATATAATTTCTCATAATTATAAAAATAAGCCTTGTAATTTTGTATTTTGCATTCATTTCATTTTTTAGTTATTTTCTAAAATGTCTCTATTTTGTATGTTGAAAGTTTGAAATCAACTCTTTTGATCTTGAATATCAGTACAATTATTTTATTTGAGTAAGACCTTCAAGGTCCGAAATGGTCTGGATGAGTTATGAATTCGGACCATGAAAGTCTGATGCACCTTTAATATCTGAGACTAACATATGTTTTTTCCTCTTTTTTCTTTTGTTTCGACATTCAAGGTTGGAACCCAAGGCACCCACTAGCATCTCTCACTCGCTCTCCCTTTTTTTTAATCGTTGTCTATGCTGTTCACCAACCAACCTCTAAAATTTAAAGCTTAATGAGTAATCTTATTCCTACCCTAGTTTCTGACTTCCCAAATTCTAAAATCATAAACATGTATAAATCATGTATATCATGCAGCATGAATAACTGGGAAAGCAAGAGAGAGATGTGGCATACCAGTGATGCAATGGTTTAAGACGACTTGATACATTTTTGTATTTCACCTCAGACTTTGAAGCTCCTAGGTCATGATTGGTCTAAACCATTGAAGGTTTGAAGTCAAATAAAAAAATTATCAAGGTATTTGCGATCTAAGGTGAGTTGTCTTCCAACATTTGGGATCTACAGGGGGTGGGTGTATTTTGAAATATATTAGCAAAATAAAATAATAAATATTAAAAATAAAAAGGGAAAATCTACAATCCAACAACACTTCAAAATACAAAGATTATCACTAAAATATATTGTGAAGGGTGGATTTATTCATTATGCTTTTTTTTTTTAAAGCTTACTATTTAGGATAGGTTGCTTATCAAGTAAAAGCGATTTTACAATTATTACTTAAAGAGAAAAGGTACTAAAGTTGAAATTTTTATTAAAGGACAATACTATTAAAATTCTGAGATAACAATGGAAATATTATTGTATTTTGTGAAATTTAAAATATATATTATTTTATAATCATCTAAAAAAGTGATTTATTAACAAAATAACAAATTTTTAATAAGTTCGCCAATGTAAGAGGAGTTTTAAAGTCTAAAAAACAATTAAAAAATTAGGGTGTGGTTTCTATAAGGTTGCAACTTTAAACAATCAAACTAAAGCGCACCTCCAAATTTTATCATAACATGTAATTTTGGTGTAAAAAATTCTTAAGATTGTTTAAAAATTTATTTTTATCCCTAACTATAAAATTTTAAGAGTAATGATCCTATGATACCCTCCCACATCTATGTGTGTAGGACCTCAAAAGATCACCATTAAATTTGATACAGATCTCTAAAAAAGTTATCACAGTGTGAGACTTGACTTTTCTAAAGATCTGTATCAAATTTAATAGTGATCTTTTAGGAACCTACACATATGGGTGTGGGAGGGTCTCATAGGATCATTACTCAAAACTCTAAAAATGGTTAAAATCAAGTAGAGCTAGAAACATGTGAAAATCTTGAAAATAGACGGTCTAGATACTGGGTTTTTTTATAAGATGTACTATTTTTGAGACTCAACTTTTTTTTTGATATTCATACATTTAGATTCAATTTTTTTTTTAATATTCATACATCTCAATGTCTAAATGATCCATAAAAAGGTTTTTTAACATAAAAACAATGTTCCAGGATGGATTTTTGAGGCGCATATGTGATTCTACGTTTTAAAGTTGAAACCTTATATAAACTTTTTCCAAAAACTTATGTATAATCGATTAAGAGGCCCTTGAGCTTTAAATAAGCCCGTCTTTAGAATAAAGGAGTGCTTTGGGAGTGAGATGGACTCACAAGTGGGTTGGGGAAAGGAAGCCTGGCCGCCCTTTCCACGTGGAGGGGAGCTGGTTCAGTTCATGTGAGAGAAGCTGAAGCGGGGAACTCCACTTTTATTCTGCTCGTCAGCTCCATTTGAGCGACTGGCATTTCAGAGTTGCGCTCGAAAAGTAGGAGTCTAGAAAAGCTTGATTTGGATATTACATTGAGTATTCAATCATCCGCTTCTGTGTCTAGCAGTGAGAATTCATCATTCCCTTTTGTTTCCCCATTCTTTTGCTCTCTCTCACTTCTGCAATGGCTGGAACTCTCTCGATGTTGATGATGCCCCGTGGCTTCCACGGCTTTACCTGCAACAAACTTGAAGCCCGCAGGCCCATTGCCTTGCTTCGCTTTCCCACCTTTTGCAGGACGCGTAAGAATTTGGGGTTAGTGCTTCTCAAGTTGTTTTGAACTTATTTCTTGTGATTCCATTTCAATTTCCTCTGGGCAATGGTTTAGTTTCTTGAAAATTCATGGTGTGTCGTTAGGAATTTGCCTGCTCCTGCCTTATCTTCTGGTATCTTGAGGCTAAATTTGAAAAGAATTGTGATCTCAATACTACCTGTAACGGATTTGTGTATTCTATGTGATCTTTGGGATTTTCTTAATTCTATTTCATTATTATAGCGATCAAATTTTTTGTTAGATTACGCCTTGATTTTGCTATGTGCTCATGAATTTATTTTGCTTGAGGGTTTACTTTGGTTCTTACACAGTTTATGGTCAAGAGAATTTTCGAGCAAGTTTGATTAATTGAATCTGGCATTGGAGAGTTTTGTTGAGTGCCTAACTTAAAATGATAAAAAACGAGGAAGAATGGGGAGAAGTTTATCAGGTGCTAGGCATTACCCTGATGCTCTTTATTCCACCAGTTATAATAATGGTTGAATTCACTATTAAATCCCACGGATCAATGTCCTCTTTTACATATGTTTAGGTCACTTGGGTTCAATTCCCATGGTGACTTAGAGAATCTTGATGGATGCATATCCTCATCTAATAATAAATCCAATCCTTTGATTGAGCTGAGAATATTTCAGCGGTTTCAGAGAAATAGGAAGACAATCATTACCTTGCAAAAGGATTTGTGTTTTCCTTGTGTGCATATAATTTGATGTTCATATGTCTTCTCCTGAAATAATGGGGTTTCCATCATTAGAAGATCAAATGCGGTATTGGAAGATAACATTTTTTTTACTTGCCTGCCAATATTGATAAGAAATATGAACAAGCATTGTCTATCTGTTTGCTAATTCTATATTTTTCTCTTTAATTGATCATCACTTCAGTACACCTTGGTGTTTCAGGATTAGTACTGAATAAGTCACCGTTGCATTGTTCCTTTTTGCAAGAATGCTGATCCACCTAAAAGACCTGAACACTTTTGCACATGCAGCATCTCCGATACAGAGGCTCTTTGCTTCTTTCTTGTTTCTTTCTCTTCTCTTTCCTAGAGCATCTGAATTTTTTTTTTGGCCACTTATTTAATCTATTCTTAGTTATTTGCTTCTTTCTATTGGAAAGATGGGACTAAACCTTATTAGGATAACTTGATAAGTTCAGAAAACGTTGACCTTTAATAACGAGACTTTTGGAATGAACGAGATTTTTGCGTAATGAAAATAAAAGAATAAAAGCTCCTTACTTTTTAGTGAAGGATAATGTCATAGGAAATAATTTGTGTTCGGAAATAAAGGTTACCAGCATACAGTTCAGAACTCTTGAATTGGATAATAGTCTGGGGAGTGAACTCATGTTGTTTTGGTTTCTAAATGGAACTTGTGATATATCACCGGCTCAATTTCTTATATTTTTATTGAAATTATTTCAGCTTAATAGTGTGGTCATCTTTGCTTTGTACTGTGACCTTGGCTCCAGGTTTTCTTTTCCTCTTTCTTTTTTGTATTGTAGTTTCCGCAAGTCTTAGTTATTAACATACTATGGAAAGATGTGATCAACCCTTATTAGGACAATTTGATGAAAGACATAATGAAAACATCCCTACTTTTTCAATAGAGGATAATGTCTTAGTAATGGATATGAATTGTTAAGTTAATGAAAATTGAGGCTGTGCTTGGGAAAAGATACAATTTAAGAAATACAAGGAATGGGAAAAGATAAAATTTAGGATATACAAGGAACTGATTTTTGGCAAATTCATCTTGTTGTTATTGTCTTAGTGTCTTATGCTTTTATAGACACGTGCTTGTGCATTCTGATACTTCAGATATTGTCCAACATTGGGATGAATTTCAGCGATGCGTCTTGACATTTGCCAATAAGTGCCTGACAATTCCATAAAAGTGTTAGTAGTTTCTTTGAAACTGCTATTAAAGTATCTGATGCTTCCAAAAGAAATGTTGGTGGCAGACACTTGATGTCACCGCTGAAGACCTCATGTTAAAAATGGTGGCACTTTATGAAGAGTGTCTTACTTCTAACTAGGAAAAAGGACATTCATGTCTCGCCAAAGTGCCAGTGAAGTATGGGGAAGTGCCTACACATGTCAGCATGTGGCACCAAGGAATGGGGTAGTGTTAGGGTTACATTTCTTAGTATTTTTGGTTTGAAAAATACTTTTATATTTCAAAACAACACTTTGGATTTATTGTTCTTTCCTAAATTGTTTTTGTAGAGAGAGAAGGATGTGGGTTTGAGTCCCACATTGAAGAGGAGAGAGTTTCTTGAGCTATATTTAAGAGCACGCATTCCTATGCAATGTACTCTTAATACAAAGCAGAGAGAAGGTGCATGTGCGGAGCACACGAAGCGTGCGATGCACACATGTGTGTGCGTGTGCGAGTGCGAGAGCGAGGGTGTGGGCGCAAGGGCGCTTGATGACACACTTTGCACTTCGCATGCTCGCATATATAGCTGTTGATGAAATGGAGGCAAAAGGAGGCTGTAACAGCAGCCATCAAGTGAGTTAAGGGGCTGCATGTAACTTGTAGCTGTTGGTCGTGCATGTAACCACTGGTACAGTAAATGTGCAGCCAACTTGTGGCTCTATATTAAAGGTCCTTTTGCCATACGAGACACAACCTTTTACAACCTTTGCATCTCTCTCAATAGACCTTCTTTCTGCAATTCCAGCGAGCACAACAGTGGGTTAACTCTCTCTCTCAACTTATTTTTCTCTCTAATACAACAAGACTTTGGTGTCTATTGTGTGGGTTTCAAGCTCGGGTGCATAGAGCTTAGGAGCATTGCAAAAGACCTATTTGTTTTCTTGTATCCTGAGGACGAGTTTCCCTTCTTATGCACATCAAATATTCAATCGAAGGGGGCAAATATCGTCTTGAGATAGTGCTCCTGTGTGCCCAAAAACTGGAAGAGTTTGAGCGCCTATTTTTGAAATCGTACCATTTTCTGCCCCCATTTCACCCAAACAAACTCCAACAACATTGAGGCTTGCAATCAATATGTTAATTGCTTTAAAGTTACAGTTGGGCTTGCTGCTGGATTTCGTAATATCTTGTTAAGAAATCACTCTGAATGTAGGAGTTTCCCATTATATGGGACTTGCTTCATAATAAACAATTATATGCACATGTGGCTCTCCACTTGGGATTCAAAAAATATATTCAGTCTTCAAAGACAGTTAGCCATTTCTAGATCATACATCTCAAATTTTAGTAGAAACATATCTCAAAATGGATTGCAATTGTTTTGTATATTGTAATTGTTTGGGAATTCTAACTGAGATGCTACCCTCCAAATGTTACCCTGGCAAGGGGTAGTAGCATATTGCCAAAATAAGTTTATTCAAGAACACTTGTTTATTTATTGCCTAGACATGATTTCCCAAGCAAAAACACCCCAATACTGGTTGCAATGAAGTTCTTGATTTGTTCAATCAATCTTTCTTGGGCGAAAGAGAGGATATCTCGATCGGGGGAGAGAATGGGGGAATTCCATATGACCCAATATGTCAGACAAGTCGCACTATATGTCAACCCAAACTGCGTCTTCCTCTTTAGGACTCCAAAAGGTACTTTTGGAACACCAACGGGTATAGCTGTTGGGTGGTATTCCTTTAGCGCTTTTTCATCAAGGAACCTTGACAACTCCTTTCATGTTGCAGATTTGGGTAGTTAAGGGAGTGAGCGAAGAGCTTCCCTACAGATTCATGATTCATGTTGCCTACAACAAACTACTTGAATTACAGATACGAAATTAAGAGTGAGCAAAGTGAGTTGTGGCTTATAAATAGTCATATGTAGGGCCTGAACTTGCACCTCCGTTTGCAGCACCAGGTATGTTTTACCTGACTTATACCTTAAGCTAATACTGACTCGGCATGGGAGCTCTTCCTTCTTGTTCATAAACCTTGAATAACCCTATCCATACCGCTCCCTCAGACACTAACCTGAGGATCTATCTCCAACTAAAGCAAGCCAAGCTGGGAATACCCTACCTTTCCTATCCTTTCCTAACCTATCCTATCCTGTTCGACTAATCCCATCTAGTTTTGACACGAACCAGTACGAACTCGGTCGCTTCTCTTCTCTCGGGCTTGCTGCCCTAAAGGAATGCCTTTGGCTCCTGTCGCTTTGCTCCTGGATGCCAAGCCTTGGTTTCAAAGTCCCTGTCCTATCCAATATAGAAACCGTTGGCTGTTGTCTTTTCTTGCATGGCTGAAGTATGCCCCTCCTTTCCTGAGATGACACCTTCCTGCTATGATATCTTTCTTAGTCGAAGAGATAGGTCCATTTAATATTGCATTTCTCTACTCCATTCCTTGAAATCCTCATACCACTCGGGGAGTTGAAATAATAACATACGCACGAGATTCTTAGGTATTATCAATGAAGGTAATATGATGTATTTTTTAAGAATAGATTGGGTTACTAACATAAAACCTCTTACTACTTGAGCAATTGCAATAGTATCCCAAGCTTTTGTTATTGCTAACATCTCATCCTCTTTTTTTGTTACCTCTTTAAATTTGGAAGTTTGAAATTCAGGTTTTTTCTTTGTTCAATCCCTAAAAATTAGGTTTATGATTATGAAGATATCAAAATAAACGAAGGTTTTTTGTCTATTCTATCCAAAAAGAGGGGGAATGCAAATTTCTTTAAAAAATTTCACAAGTAACTGTTTTCCATTGTTGAGCACGCATTGATCCTTTGATTAGATCCTGACGAAAGTCAGGTTGTTGTGAGTAATGTATTAGATCCACCTCTTCCATTTGATCATTATCTGGGTCGTGGGTAGTCTTGACACCAGTATGTGTAAAGGTATTCATATTCTCCTCGCGATTTACATCTGTTTGGTAAAAAAAAGAATCTTCTCCTTTGATCATAATAAAAAATGGAAAGTGTTCAATCGGAACATGAAAACGAGATTGAATTGGTCATAGTTACTCTTCGAGACGAGGTGGAAGAAGGGAGGAGATTATCGAAATTGGAAAAGAATCCAATTACTTCGAAAGAATTGAACGAGGAGCCATATGAGGTGAAAATCTCATGTACGGTTCTGTAGAGTGACAATAAGGGTGACTTATCTGTCAACTTTGCCACTATCACCCTCAAAAATCCAAACTCTGCCTTACGCCAAGTTGCCAGAGTACGATTAACCTCTGGATTTAACATCACTGCTTATGTACCTTGCATTGGCCATACTTCACAAGAACATTATGTAGTATTAGTAAGAGGAGGAAGGGTTAAGGATTTACCTGGTGTGAGATATCACCTTTTTTGAGGAACCCTAGATGATGTCAGAGTAAAGGATCCTCAACAAGGGCGTTCTAGTGCATTGTAGATTCTTATCCAAGACTTGTATCATTTGATGATGATGTCATGTGAATCACTAGAAACATGTGAAGTACATGGCTAACCCAATAGCGAAAGTTGCGTAAGGGGACTGGAGCAAGCTACCATGAGACAAAAGATTCTTTCTAAAGAGATTCGGAACTGTTATATGTCCAAGGTCCAATATTGAAATCATTTCAGGGGTTTTCCCTGACTTTGTTTGTGTCAACAAACTATTTGAAATACCTCGACTTGAGAAAGCGGCGCTTTAGTGTAACTTGCTATGGTCTCAACGCCGTTACGAGGTAGTAACGAGTTTCACACGCTCTAAGCCCGGCGCAGGCGCAGTTAGGAAGATTGGCCGCCATCTGAGCGGTACCACCCACCCTACCCTATCACCTGTAGGCGGCCGTCTGTCCTACAACCGCTCGAAAAGGAACTGCAGTGATCTTGAACAGGAATCCTACATCGATAGGTAGAATCCCCATAAAAATACCACTAGATCAAGCACCAGTGATTTCGTATCCGGTCAAAATCTTGTCTAATTGATCGGTAGCGACTGGAGAAGCAAGAGGGGAGCCTTTCTTTAGAGTGGGGAGTGAAATAGGCCTAAGGCAAGGGAATTCTTATCCACAAAAGCTCAAATGCGTGGCTAGCTAAGGCTAGCGGTAGTAGGGGTCTTCTTAGTCACTCTATTCAAAGTTGATTTAGTTCCTTTTCCTTATGGCGAAGCAAGGTATGAAGCTAGTCTAGTTTAGGGAAGCAAGGAATGGTGCTAGTCTGATTTCTTTATCATATAGTCTCAATCACACGGATGTATGCTCTGTCACCTGGGCCGGTTTCATCGTCACCTTCTGATGATCGTGTAATCTAATCTGGGTGATCCTTTTCCTGCCTTATAGTGACTCTTGTTTTAGGCACGTGGTTGTCATGTATAGTAAGACATAAAAATTTTCTAGATCTAAGAACCCATTGAGGGGCCAAGGATCCTTACAAATTTCCAATGATGAGGTGATACTTTTGCTGGCTGTATGTGTATTCATGCGCTTTGGTGATGGATTTTCAGTCCAGTGGGAGCAATGGTGTTGTGAAAGTAAATATTGAAAGCTCCTAGTTCATTTTTTCTCTCTTTCTTTTTTCACTCAAAGTTTCCTTTTGTCCTTCTTTCTAACCAAGCGTGTTCATTTCTCCATAGTTTCTTCTCTTTTCCCTTCTTCTTTCCTAGGTCCTGCTGTGCCTTTAGTTTGGTATCAGAGCAAGGTTGCTTCTAAAGGTTTCTTTTGAAACTCTAAAGGATCAGGCCGTATGAAGGTCTCCTAAAGCCGTACTGTTTGAAACACTTGATTTGAAGGAAAAAGAGGAAAGGTATGAAACCTTAGACCTAGAAAAATGGTATGGAATGAAAAAACCTTAGTTTCACAGTTGCTTCATTGAGTTTCTATTCTCTCATTAGAAACCCTAGATCTGGTTGGTATGGTTCAATGATGTTAAAATCTATTGTTGGACTCCTTCAATTGATCAAATCTTTGTTTGTTAGTTGTGAAACTCATATTTTTTTCAATATCTCTAGTATAGGTGATATTGTGTCCTGAGTCCAAGTGTTTTTGAGTGGCTGGCTGTGTTGATCAATGTGTCTCTTTGGTGTTTTTCAGTTTTTGTTGTGGTCAATATGTTTAATATGAGTCATTCAAACCATTCTTCCACCTTTACTTGTACTACAAGTTTATCCTTCATACGAGTATCCATGGAGATAATCCTGAATTGGAGATCACGACTGTCAAACTCAATAGGACGAATTATTTAGCGTAGTCATAGTTTGCAAAAATTTTCATTGGTGCAATAGGGAAGTTGGGGTATATCAATGGTAAGATTCCTAAGCCTGAAGAAATAGATCATTAACATCAGAAGTGGGATTATGTATCGGTTACTGCATTGTATGCAACCATTGATTAGTAGGGATTTGTTATTCCTTCGATCGTTGAGGGGCATTTTTATTTTATTTTTTGTTTTTAAGTTATGTAATGAAGGGGTTTAGATTCATATCCAACCTAAACCCCCTTTGAACCATTTTTAGAGAGATAGAAACCTCAAGAAACTTATATTTTATGATGTTCATAGGATTGAAGGGTTTCTCAAAGTTACAAGAAATCGATCCAAATATCACCAATTGAAATTAGATTTAGCTTTGGTGTTTGTTTAGGACTATTAGAGGGTTTTTTAAAAGATTCAGAGATTGGAAACATCTCAAAGGTAGAAGTTTGAAGATCGAGCAATCAAGGTTACTGAAAAGTTTAATTTTTTATATCGCATGTATCATTTTGAGATGTCTTCTTCAGGATCTAATAGAAGCGGCGATCCGTGTTAGAAATATGGTTATAACCCGAATCCTATAGATAAAAATTGCATCTTATGCAATTATTGTTAGAAGGATACGAAAGGGGGTATAAACCGGTTTAAAAAATACTTTATGATATCAAGGGGATGTTGCAAAAAGTTCCTAATGCTATTAAAGAGGAGATAAAAATTATATCAATATCGCAAAAAAGAAAAAGAGAGAGAGACATCCATAGCAGAGTTGAGGTTTGGGGTTCGTGTCAATTATGATGACGATAATGATCAAGAGGGGTGTGAAGAGGTGGAGCAACTTGCTATATCGCAGACTAGGGGGAAGGGAAAGGGAGTTGAAGTTGGTTTTGGGGGTTGGGGGCCTAAGAGGCCTCGGTTTAGGGGGCTTATGGATCATTTTTGTCCCATTGCGGGAGAGAAAACAAAGAAGCAACTATTGAGAATTGAATTAAGAAGGAAGAGAGAGAGACAACGTCACAATACATTGCTAGATGGTTTTAAGAGGCAGATATTCCTTTCAATGCGGTTCACCTAAGCAGCTTCTACACCTTGGTAGAAGCAATTAGCCAATTTAGGCCTGGGTTGAAGCTGCCAACCCCATATGAGCTTTCAGAACCTCTTTTGAAAAAAGAGGTTAATATCACAATGGAGATTGTAGAGTCACAGAAGGTTACATGGGCTTAGTATGGAGTTTCTGCTATGACTAATACTTGGAGTGACATGAAGAGAAGAAGCCGAATGAATTTGTTGATGAATTATCCTTTAGGGACTTTTTTTTTGCGGTCTATGGATGATGCATATGATGATAGCCATGAAGCCCATTACATATTTAAAGTGATGGATAAAGGCATCAAGGAGGTTGGGGAGCAGCATGTTATACAGGTTGTCACAGATAATGCTGGTCCTAATGTTGTTGCTGCTAATTTGTTGCGCATAGCTTACCTTAGAATCTTTTGGATAACATGCGCACCACACTGTATAGACCTAGATGTGGGAATATCACTCTAGGGTTTTTGATTTGAAGGATTAAATAATTGATTTTGACACAGATTGCAGCGAAAGTTAGCAAGTTGTAGATTGGGATTCACCACCAATCTTGGATACATACTCCGATGAACAACAAGATTGTTTAGAGAGTCTGATCTATGATAAGGATCCTGATGATGATGAAGATATTTTGAGAGAGTGAAGAATATGGAAAGAAGGCAGGAGGAGGACTGATCCAAATCATGGGCTTTAAAGATTTCATTAATATAAAAAAGGTAGAATAATCAAGGAATTTAGCATATTGGAATCAGAGTAGCATAGATGAAACATGGTCAACTTATAAATCGCAAATTGTGGCCCGGATTTCAGATAATAATGAAATATT
>NW_006500279.1:352700-368380 GCF_000471905.2 Amborella trichopoda
CCTATCCCCTGTGTGCCTTGCCTCCCACGACTTTTCAGATAATAATGAAATATTTCATTATTAATGAAATCTTTAAAGCCCATGTTTTATGAGTTGACCATGTTTCATCTATGCTACTCTGATTCCAATATGTTAAATTCCTTTATTATGCTACTTTTTTTATATTAATGAGGTAGAATAATCAAGGAAATTAGCATATTGGAATCAAAATAGCATAGATCGAGTCACCTCGACCCTTACTTTTGTGAAACTCTTAATATTATAATATCTACCGTTAACATTTTCAAAACAAATAAAATGAAATAGATGTTGAGAAAACGTCTAAACACCAGAAAATTGGGTTTGAAAGGTTTCTACTATAATTTTAATGGGAATTCAAGGACAGCCGTATTTGATAAATTTGTATTGGTTCCTTAATATAAATATTAGGATCCGTTCCTTGAGGAATTTTTTTTTATCACGAATAATATTTGAGCTGACAAAGGAAAAGAAGGTTGAAGAAGGTGGTTTTTGATATTGAATTCTTATTTTTAATTTTTAGTTAGCTTCAAATGATGTATATTATAGTTTTCGTTTTAGGGTTTATTTCTATAATTTCTTAGTTTTCTAGGGATTCTAGAGTTTTTATATTCTTTATTTCCTTCATGTGTACTATTCACACGTACGGTTCATAGGGGTAAAACTATCATTACAAATTTTAAGTCTATGTTAGGATAGATATAGGTCATTGTATTATTTGTTTGCACACTTTTTGTACTTGAAACATTAAGTAATCTTATAAAGAGGTGCATGAGGGCCTAGGAGAAGAAGGCAGTCACGTGATTTTTCAGAATTGAGAAGAAAGAAAAGCTCAGGCTTTTGCAACCCTAGTTTGGGTGCGGAGTAGAAAACCCTAGGTTTCTTTGAATTGTGCTTGTGTTTGGCTTTGTTTCTTGCTATTTTACTGTCTTCTCAAATTTTCCTGCGACATCCAATAGTCCAGTTTTTCCTAGCAAATCAGTCACATATTTCCTTTAAGATAAACTAGTGCCATACTTTGATTTGGTTACTTCAATTCCTAGAAAATACCTTAGTTGACCCAAATTTGTTGCCTGAACACATTGTTTTAGATATCTCCAAATGATTGAGTATTTCATGATCATTGCCAGTAACGACAATATCATCAACATAGACAACTACCATTACCTCTATCTCGGCCTCTTCGTGAGTCACGGCCATGTCCCTGACCTCTGCCTCCAATGTCCCTGACCTCTGCCTCCATCACCGCTCCCTAGAAATGTATTTAATGTTGTTCCATTAATAGTACTTGAGTTAGAAGGAGGGTGGAAGCAAATATAATGAGCCGTTGAATTCGCGAGTAACCATTAGTGAGAGATGGGAGCTCACTTCATGCCAGGATCTGCCCAGGTATAGAATGGTACTCAAGATTAAGGCCAGAAAAAATTTGACAACCCTATATTCTTCAGGCTGGCTCTTCCGTAATTCCACATCACTAGATATAGGCTGATATAGATTCAACTCTTCTCACATACCCTGAGGGTACTATAATACTTACAATCTGATTATCCCATTGCAATTGAAACATTTTCTCAAACAACTCATATACCAGGTGATATTTTTATCTGATGAATTATGAATGTGTTTCTTTCAAATTGTCCGAAATTTCCTTAGCTATATCAAGAAACATCACATTGGGACTGGTTTGGGTTCCATACTACTACGCAACTACGTAATGATTATGTACTTATCCCTTGTCTGCTTTTCATATCTACTATCAGAATTACTAGGTCTGTCCTCAGTCAAATATTTTAGCTTCCACCTTGCACCAAGGGATACTTTGACAGATTGTGCCCATACAACAATATTGGACACATGTAATTTCACCGAGGTGATTTGTATCTCACGGTTACAGGAGGACTTAGAATTCCAGGTTTAATTTCCTTATCCATGAGCATAAAAAGATAAAAAGACAATAAGGACAACTACGATTGGCCATTTTCAGCCTCTTACACAGGCCTAGTACAACATTAAAGAAAGACTTGAAGGAGAGAGATACTTATCATTCAGATGCAGTCACATTCACACACTTGAACAAATTAGGGCAACATCACGTTGAACACATCTGAGCAGCACCATGCTGCCAACATTGAAACTAGGTCACAATCTCTCTGTGAACCTTGATCTCGAAAGAGAAACACACACACAGCAGCATAGACTGGCAGCAACTTGAAACTAGGTCACAATTTCTTAGATCTTGATCTCGGGGAGAGAAATCACACACACAACAGCATTGAACAGTTTTCGAGTTTATGATTCAATAAAAATTAAGAAAGGGGAAGATCATGATTTCTCTCCATTTTTTTTTTAAAGGGTTAAAGAAAAAAAAAAGAGAGAGAAGATGAAAGGAAAGGGGAAAGATGAAAGGAAAGAGGAAGATGAAAAGATAAAGGATTTAAGAGGAAATGGGGAAGACGAAACATCAGTTTAAATCCCACTCTGGTACTATATCGAAGAATTTAGAGAGAAAAGAAGAATAAGAAGAAGATGGAAGAGAGAGACGTGAAAGGAGAAAGTAATGTGAGGTTCAACACCCCTCAGCACCTGTCAGCCTTATATTTTATTTAAAAATATAATATGGACAAAACTGTCCATACAAATATGATTAGGACACTTAGGTCCTAAACTTAGACAAGTGGTTTTAACATGGAGCAAGTTCCTTTGAAAGAGTGTAACAAATGTAAACAGCGAGGTTCTGGTCCTTAGATACCCAATCGTCATAAGTGAGGTTGGATTGAAGAACTTTCTTGGTTGTTCCATCTTCACCAAATTCTCTTTTCTAAGAAACTTAACTAGCGTTTTTGATGAACCATCAATGTTCCCAAATAACCACTGTCCTCTTAAATAATTTAAACTGAACCTTTCCAAATAAAATAGTTTGAAGCATTGAGTTTAATCGGTATGTATTGAGGATTAGAGAGACCAATAAAAGCAGAACAAGACGACAAGGCCATTGTTAATTGATTAAGAAAGAGTTAGAGAGCGAGAGACCTAAAGGAAGAAGAAGGGAAAGACATCAGCAGTTAAGTTTTGATGCACAAGAGAGAGACAAGCAGTTAGGGTTTTGGACTAGATTCGAGAATCGTGAAGGAGAACAACAGTTTGGATATTTTCTTTTTTGGTTTTTTGAAGAGAAAGAACTAGGTTATGAATAACAGAATTCTAGATTTTAAACGAGATCCAGGGTTTTATATTGGATGAAGAGATAATCAAGAGTATTGTAGCTGATATATGAGGCTTTGAAAGCAAGAACAGTTGCATGAGTAGGATAAACAATAGAATGGACAATAGCTAGAAGCGTGAATAGTAGGTGCCCCCAAGGTGGAGGAAATATGAGAGAGATTGGGGTTTAGAAAGGGGGTATGGGAATGAGGATGATGAAAGAGGATAAAGATGAAGAAGAAAGATTAGGGTTTCAAAGAGAAAGAGATAATGAATCTTCAAGAAGGAATATGGGTTGCCTTGATTTGAGTTGATCACGCTAAGAACATATTCAAACCTTGTTCTAATACTACGAAAGACAGAAAAGAAAAAAAAATAGAGGCACACAATATTCTACCATGAAATCATGCACCTGGCCAACACCCTAATTCTTGCATGCTGACATATAAGTATTTTACATCTTGAGTAAGGATAGATTTTCCCTTATCCATTATAGCAAATGACTATATATACTACTAAAAATAAAATAAATACATTGCAGAACTATCCTTCATTGCATTTTAATAGTTCTTCTCTCTCAATTAGGCAAGTTGATATTTTTGTACTATTTTAGTATAACAGACTCATAGGCTTTAAGATGCTAGCTTGACATCTCCTGTGTTGATACTTGATGTTGCTCATTTTACTTGCTTTAACTAGACTAATTACGGACAAAGAAAAAGGTATCCTGATGGCTGATTTAGGTATATTGGGAAGGAAGCAATTTGGTTGCAATTAAGATGGTTGTCATTATGAGATTTTATGTTGCAGTGGTGGGCATTTCTGTTTCTTTGATTTTACCTTTCAAATATTAATCGATGATGTCAGCCCTTTTTTGCTAGTGCTTGCATAGCTCTATAGCCTACTGAAAAATGATTGGTTATTAAACAATGTCATACTAACTGCCACTTGTATTGTGATTATACATTGGAATAATTCCTTCATAAAAATGGATCTATTATGTATGCATAACGGCCATTGAAATGTGGCAAGTCACTTTTCACTTTATATGTTGGGTTCAATGTTTATGACCATATGTCAAAAGGAGTTCTTTGTGTAATTCTTTTCTCTAGGTTTTAGTAAGCATGATTTGATATTTCTTATCATCTACTGAATGGGTAGTTAGCACTGTGCAGCTCACAACGAAGGAAACGATTGAAAAAAATTTCTATGAAGCAGCCCAGTCTAAATATGAAATCATCATCGCCTAGTGATGACAATGCTCTGAATGCTCCAAAAGGTGGCATATCTAGTTCCCCGGTTATATCTAGTGCTAAGCCTGATTCACTATCGAGCATGCAAGGCGTAGAGAAAGTGGATACTCAGGATTTAACTCTTACAAAAGATGTGCGAAACTATTTGGTATTATTCTTCTATGATGTCTATCTTCTGTTTTATAACTTTTTGTAGGTCTTGTAGTCAATTTGTCACATTCTCTCTTTGTCTCTCTCCGTCCATCATATCTTTCAGTCTCTTACATCTCTTCGGCGTGCAGGGGACCCCATCCCCGCTTAACTACCCAAAAAAAAAACACTGATAAAACAAAAAAAAAGAAAAAGAAAGAGAGGGGGAGGGAGAGAGAGAAAAAAATTCCTCCCCATTGCCATCATAGCATCATTGCTACCACCATTACCATCAACACCCCCACTCTGATTCTTGCAGTTACAGCTAATAGTGGTGGCAGTGACAGTGATCAGTGTTGGTGTGCTGGACACACATGCAGACACACAAATGCACACTCACACACACACACATATATATATATATATATATATATATATATATATATTAGTTTTTTTTTTTTTTGGCGGGGGGGGTGGCAGAGAGAGACAGAGAGAGAGAGATGACAATTTTTTGTGACGTCAATTAACAGATGGAAGATGATGGTAGTGGACAACAGCTTTCAAATCTCCAGTTGGAGGACTTAATAGAAATGATAAGGAATGCTGAACAGAGTATGCATTTACTGACATATGATGTTCTAATTCATTTCTAGGTTTTTCTGTTTACATGTGCATGCGTGCATTAACATATGTAACTTTTTGTCTTCTAAGCTTGTGATCAATGTGCAGAGAGAGATCCACTCACATATATGCCCAGTGTATTGTGACTCGGCCGAGTAACTCGGACTTGCCCTAGTGGCGAGGTGAGATGGCGCCCAGCTTTCCCCTCACCAAAAACCCTCTAAGAAAAATTAAAACAAATGTTGAAAAATAAGAAAAAGTAGAAATCGTGGATTTTTCTTCTTTTCTGACTTCCAAACTCCCACTCCCATTTTCTTTAGGACTGCCAATTTTCTACCCATCCTCCATTTTCCAGCGATCTTTACAACTGGTTTGCTACCAATGTTCCGTTTTTTGGCGTTCGTTACAACTGGAGTCTCAAATTCTGGCAAGAATCAGGAGCTAGAGATATTATCCTCTGGATTCTAGAGAGGGATAGGGATTCTCAAATTTTGGTGCCCTTGATTGTAAGCAAAAACACTGAGCTTGTGCTATCACCATTAATTTGATCAAGAACCTCACATGGAAAAAACAAAATAGTGGCAGAGGCATTCTCGTTTCCTCAAAACAGTGGCAGAGGCAATCTCTCTCTCTCTTCCTCACATAACAGCAGCGGTCTCTCTCTCTCTTCCTCACATAACAGTGGGAGAGGCAATCTCTCTCTTCCTCACAACCAGCGGCAAAGGCTGTCACCTCTTTCTCTTCCTCTTTGCATCGTCTTGTCTTCCTCTTTCTTCTTCGTAGGCAGAGAAATCTTGCATCTTCCTGTCTTCCTCTTCCACTGAGAAAAGCCATATTCCTCTGGCCCCAATCCTCTGACACTAAGCTCAAAAGGAGAGTGAGAGGGATGTGAGAAGCATGAGAGTAAAGATCGCCCCACATGTTTTGAAAGGGATATGAGAATATGTGGAGGTGGCAGCGCCAAATTTACAAAGGATTTTTATGTTTTTTTTCACTTTTTGGTTGTTTTTTTATGTTTTGACCTTTTTGTACAGTACTCAATCGAGTCCGATGGGAATCCGCCGAGTAGCTCGGCTCGGGTCAGGGCAGGGTACCTGGTCTGAGCCGATTTCCAAAACACTGGATATGCATAAATAAGTAAACTCTATTTACTGTCGAAGTAGTCTCCATTCTTCTGTTAAAAAGTCATTACATGTTGTTACTCCTTTATTAGATATCTTACTCCTCAATCAAGCCCGAGTTCGTGCTTTAGAAGATCTGGATAAGATCCTTTCCGAGAAAGAGGCCTTACAAGGAGAAATTAATTTGTTGGAGATGAGGTTGGCGGAAACGGATGCACGGCTAAAAGTTGCAACTCAAGAAAAGATAAATGTGGAACTTCTAGAAGATCAACTTGAGAAGTTGAAGAAGGAGATGGCAGAAAGGGGGCCATCCTCTACGGAAGATGGGCAAGATCCATCTGAAAGCCAGAACAACCCTTTGAATCGTCAGAGCTTAGCTTCACACTGCAGTGACTTTTCATCTCTCAATGAGGAGGTGACTGCATTGAAAGAAGAGAACAAGTTACTCAAGAATGATATAGAAGTGCTCAACGCCAAGCTTGCTGAAATAGACAAAACAGATGAAAAGATACTTGCAGTTGTAAAAGAAAGATCTGTTTTAGAATACTCCCTTGCAGAACTGGAATCCAAGCTAGTGATTGCACAAGAAAGCATTTCAGAGCTTGCATCTATGAAAGTGGAATTCAAGACTTTGAGGGGAAACGTAGAACATTTGCAAGCACTCTTGGAAAAACCTTCAGAGCAAGCAAATCATGCCCTAAATGTCGTGCAACAGAATCAAGAGCTCCAGAAGAAAGTTGATAATTTGGAAGCTTATTTGGATGAAGCCAAGGCATTTAATTCCTTGTCAGAACAACAGCTTTTGCAACAGCAGGTAAAAATGCTAGAGCAGCGGCTTTTACAGTCTGACCAAGAGATACAATCCCAAGTTCAGCTATATCAAGACTCTATTAACGAATTTCAAGTTACTCTTCGTAGATTGAAAGATGAAAACAAGGAAAGGCAAGTGGAGGCTCCTGTTGTTGATATGCCTTGGGAATTTTGGAGTCGTCTATTGCTGGTTATTGATGGCTGGTTGCTTGAGAAAAAGATTTCTCCTAATGATGCCAAACTGTTGAGAGTTATGGCATGGAAGAGAGATGCTCGCATCCGTGAAACCTTCTTGACTTGTAAGGACAAGAATGAAAGTGAAGCTGTGGCCTCATTTCTTAAACTTACATCTTCTCGTACAAGGTATGATGCTATTCTTACTTTTCTAAGATTGTCAACCTGCTACTAAATTGGACTACTGGGTGACAATAATTCTTTTTTCTATAATTGCAGTCAGGGTTTATATGTTATTCATATTGCAGCAGAGATGGCACCAGTGGCAAAGGTAAGATTGCCCTTTCTGCAAGATTGTAGTTAACAATTAGTTTCTGTTTTTTGATATAGATAGGGGGGTTGCAACAATGGGCATCCTTATTTTTCAAACCCAGCTATAGTTGGAGCCCCATTTTGTTAGAAACATCTTTTGAGTTATTAGTTCCATCTATCTGGCCTCTATTCTGTTTTGTGTCTGCATTTTTCCCTTTTTCCAACAATTTTGTTAGACATGCATTTTTTTTTTTTTTTTTGATGAAATTCTGTTAGATATGTATTATGTTGGAGAGCTTATATTGATGTGCACTACCATCAACACTGCTCTCACAATGTTAATAACATATTACAGCATTTGATGTTTTGGTTTTCTGCTGAGCAAAGCAAATTTTATAAAATGAGGGGATGCTTATGGAGTAATGTCCAACCCAACCTTGATCCCATGTGGTACAGCGCTATAACTTATCAGTAGATATACTCTACATACAAATGGCACATATTTACAGTTCTTCATACAAATGTCACGTATAAGAGGCACTGTGGATCGGGGTTGATGAACTAAACCCACTTGTTTAACAGCATCCCCTGTTGGGAGGATAATCTAATTATTACTTTCTATTGGTTTGGGTGTTCCATTGCAAGCTGACTATCCTAATGGAAGAACAAACAAAATTTCTCAACCATTTATTGTACAATCATCGGGAAGTCATCTTGTTCCTAGCACCAGAAATAATATTCTACTGATATCTATCATTTTGGGTTCCAGTTGAGTATGTACGTTTTAATCTACTGCAGAGGTGGTTATATCTATCATTGGTAATATGTTGTTCTGCAATATAACAGAAGATACCACACACATGTAACCTATAGAAAAAATTCTGGAAATTTTTGCTGTTCTTATTTACATTGTACAGGAGACAACTCTTTAGGGATGTGGTGCCCACGTTTCTTAACTCTTTCCTTACTGAAATGTCAATCATTCAATTTGGAATAAGATGTTTTAAGAATTGCATTACTTGGAAACAGAAATGTTTCTATCTTGGATTTACCTTCACCTGGAATTGCAGTTATCTGGTGATGTGTTCATTTTCTTATTTAAGAAGAACTGTGGTTTGTGATCAATGCTGTTACAGTTCACTATTGTGGCATGGGGGGGAATGAATCTCATGGTAGCTACTATAATTAATGTCTGGTGTATTTATATTACAATCTAGTTGTAGTCCTTTGAGGAAATGCTGCCATGCATAAGATATCCCTTGGGCATCAATTTCATGTGGTGTTTCAGAAGTTTTTCTTATCCTGTCATTAGTTGGCTAAGCTTGATTTTCTAATTATAATATTGGACTACTCTCAAGGTTGGAGGTCTGGGGGATGTGGTATCTGGCCTTGGTAAAGCATTACAGAGGAAACAACACCTTGTGGAGGTTATTCTTCCAAAATATGACTGCATGCAATATGATCGGATTCAAAGTTTGAAGGTACATTTGTTGAAATTGACATCCTGGAAACAGTTCTTTGTATCCATTGAGAACATATTCTGTTTTTCTTTTGAAGTAATGGGTGAACCAGTGCAAGCATAATCAATCTCTCTCTCTCTCTCTCTCTCTCTCTCTCTCTCTGTGTTTCTTTCTTCATTTGTAGGCTTTAGATGTGGTGGTGCAATCATATTTTGATGGACAACTATTCAAGAATAAAGTTTGGAGTGGGATTATTGAAGGTTTTGAAATCTAAAGCTGTTTGATGTGTATCTGAATTGCAACCAAATTGATGACTTCTGGTGTACCTGACTACAGTTAGATTCTGGTGATTTTAAGGTCTCCCCGTCTACTTTATTGAACCCCTCCATCCTGCTAAGTTCTTCTGGCGAGGACAATTTTATGGGGAGCATGATGACTTCAAACGCTTTTCATACTTCAGTCGCGCAGCACTTGAATTCCTTCTCCAAGCTGGCAAGAAACCAGATATCATTCACTGCCATGACTGGCAGACAGCTTTTGTTGTAAGCGTTCCTAATTTATTCAAGTTGTGCTACTTTTGTCCCTTCTTTCAAATGATTTTTTGCATGAAACCTGGGTCTTCTAGCAGTTGCAGGGATGAACCTTCTTGTTTGATGCTTTTTTTTTTTAATGCCTGATAGTTCTTGCTTACAGGCGCCCCTTTATTGGGATATCTATACACCCAAAGGACTTAATTCAGCTCGAATTGCTTTTACATGCCACAACTTTGAATATCAGGGGACAACACCTACGTCTGAGTTAACATCCTGTGGTCTTGATGTTCATCAACTCAATAGACCAGATAGAATGCAGGACAATTTGTCTCAGCATTTGGTGAACTCTGTTAAGGTACGAGTTGTTAAAATTCATGTGTTATTTTTCTTCTAGACCTCAAATACATGTTTACAGTTGTAGAAACTGAACAAATTCATATATTTCAGGGCGGAATTGTGTTTTCAAACATTGTCACAACTGTGTCCCCAACTTATGCCCAGGAGGTTCGGACTCCGGAGGTATGAGTGTACATTGGCATAGAATTTATGAAAATAGTCCTTTAACTTACCAATGATTTTCAACTTGTTTCTTTTTTTGTTTTAGAAACATTTTGGTCTGTAATAGTCCACAAAGAATCAATTAAAAACATTGGATTCAAATTTACATGTAAATTTTGATTTTTCAGTAGATAATTTCTCATCCTGGGAGTTGAGGGATCTTTGGCTTTATAATTCTTTGGTGAACTCTCCTCTTCTACTCATGTTTCTTTAATAAGTAATTTTTTCATGTATTTTTCCCTCAAGCAGCAGCCTTTTTTATTTTATTGAGTAGTGTCTTTTTTCTTACGCATATCAATATTTCTACATGCAACTATAGGTCTTTTTGTTTGATTTGGTTTAAAGAATTTTTGTCATCCCCAAAATTTCATGAATGTGAGTCCAACACTGATAGTGTGAAATTGAGAATAAGTTTTCGCAAGTGCTTCATAATACAATATTTAATGTCAATCTCTCCCCCAAGATCTCTTAAGTGGTTTGGGTCGAGGTTGAATGTGGTTAACTTGTAATGGACTTCGTTGAACATTATATTGGTTTTTTTATTTGCATTGGAGTTTCATTTTCCTTTGATGTTGATATTATGAGTTTGTTAAGGTTTTGGCCCATTTTTCTTCTCGCTGCTAGTATAGACTCTAGAGAACTGCTTAAAAATAGTCTGAGTTGACTATGAACTTGCCGAAGTCGATTTGGCTTGGGTTGTCTTGGCCAAGTATGGATCTTTTATGTTAATTTTTTAGCCACATGGAATCTTATAAAACCTTGTAGGATCATACCAAGTCGACTCAGCTTGATACCAAGCGGTGACTCATGCCTAGTAAGTGGTTAGAGACATTGCTCAGGAGTATGCAGAAAATCTTTGAGGGATATGGAGGCGTAGAAACCTTTGCCCTTTGTCTATTCAACTGCTTTTGTGATATGAGGATTAAAGTAATTACGAAAAATTAATAGATTAGTAATGACGATGACATCAAGTTCATGGCGTGCTACACAAACTTATTGCTAGAAAAATTTCCTGCTTGCACAAGAGTCAGCTCCTAAATGGCATGATTCAGGGCCATGGTTCACTGGAAGGGTCGTCATCCTAGTTTTTCGAAATCGTGTTTCTTTATGTACTTTTTGCAGTAATTCCTCAGTGAATCAACAGAAAAGTTTTCCCATTCAATCTGCATTTAGTTATCGATCCAGGATTGGTCAATCCTTGTTCCGAGTATTTCATGGGCTTAGGTCCGGGGCTTCTGTGGCAGTGAAGCGGCTCCCACGAGGAGAGAGATCCGTGCACTTAGGTTCGGACCACACATTGCAGATCAACCCTGAGGGCGATCTACGAAGACCATATGCCACTAAAATAATAGGAGTGATTTATGGAAATGGCCGGAGAGCTCTCTTTACATACCAAAGGCACCCGCAGCAGAGGAAGCACCGAAGCTTCTTTAGTTGCAGAGTCCAAGAGAACTCAGTCCTCATCAGCATCAGTATCAAGCACAATTTTCTTGACTTCTTTATATTCTTGTTTTGTTCTGAAAGGTACATTTGGTTCCCTAATTACTAGGTTGTTAAGAAGCTGAGTGAAGCCTTGCTTGGGCATATTCAAGCTTGGTTTGCATGGGTTGAGGATGGGTTTTAGGTTGGCTTGAGCTTGACTCGAGCATGAACCTCCCAACTTCGACTTGGCTTGGCTTGAGGTTGGCTTGCGCTTGACTCGAGAACCACCCAACTTCAGCTTGCTTGATTAAGTAAACAATTCAAGCCAAGCCAAGCTTCATGCTTGAGCTTGGCTCGAGCATGAACCTCCCACCTTCAACTTGGCTTCGCTTGAGGTTGGCTTGAGCTTGACTTGAGCTTGAACCATCCAACTTCAGCTTGCTTGATTAAGTAAACAATTCAAGCCAAGCCAAGCTTCATGCTTATTAAATTTTCCAAAATGGTAACATTTGGAGAGAGTGGAAAGGAAATAGTGTAATATTCGAAGAAGATTGGAGATTGTTTTGATCCCTTATATGTTGAAATGAAATGAGGTTAGGAGGATGACGATTCTAGGGAGGTGTGGAAGAGGATAAAAGAGTGGATGATCCTAGGATGGGTATGGACGGTGGGGTCCTACGGTATGTTATGGGTGTTGAGGAGAAGGAATATGATGTGCTGGTTGGAGTGGGAGAACTATATTGTGTTATGAAGGGGGTGTTGCTTGTGTTGTCTCCAACAAGGGGCACATGAAGTAGTTAGAGAAGAGGAATATTAGGCCATTAAGGCCTAATGAATATGTGGAGGTCATTGAGGAACAACACGATATGTGCTTGATATGATCAATTTTTCTTTTCAGTAGAATATTCCTAATATATTAAGTAGTGGATCTATTTGATTGGTAGAGATGATTTTAGAGTCTTTATCTATTTGTGACATAGATTGGAAGTAGTAGTGGAGATTGGCTCATTGGAGGAAAGTGGTTTTGTTCTGAGAAATGAGGGGAGCAAGTCATGATTGAATGGAGGTATAGGGCTTTCCTCAATAGTTGTCTCATGTGTGTCGGAATTTGGTTGTTATTTAGGCATTGATAGAGCTTTTTATAAAAATAAGGGAGTAGATGTTGCATTGGCTTTGTAAGTTTATTGAGAGTAATTAAATTTATATTTATTCTCCTTCTATTTAAGTCCTTGATAACTTATTTGTGAGAACAATTAAGTTTAGATTTGTTTCTCCTTGTATTTAACTCCTTGAGGACTTAATTGTCGTTCCCTTACTTAAGGGGCAGTTTTGTACTTTAAACTTTTATTATTAATATTAATAAACAAAAAATACAAGAAGTAGAAGAAAGAGAAGAAGAAAGGAAGAAGTGAGATGAGAGAAAGAGGAGAAACAAGAGAGAGAGAGACATGAGAGAGAGAGAGAGAGAGAGAGGTGACGTGGAGGAGATCTAGTACCCTTGTGATTGAATAATCCTCCACGCATCTCTTAATGTTTGTTTATAATAGATGATGCTGATACAAATAAAAATGCCCTTGTAACTAATTTAAGGGACCTAATGTCCTAAAGTTTGTAAAAAGGGCAAGGATACGCTGCACTATCAGTGAGCACTCAACCACAAAAAAATTTAATCTTTAACACTCTCCCTCAGGCTTGAGCATAGATATTACCCATGTGCAGCGTAGAACAAATTTGCTGAATCTAGGTTTGACTAAGAGCCTTGGTGAATATATCAGCCAATTGGTCTTTTGACTTCTCATATGGAGTTGTTATTTGCTTACTTGCCAGTTTCTCCCAAATAAAATGGCAATCTACCTTGATATATTTTATTCCATCGTAAAAAGATTGGATTGCTAACAATATGTATGGCTACTTGATTGTCAAAGAACATCAACATCTGCTCAATATTGAGAGTCCTTTTTCCCGTAACAATGTTTTCAACCACATTAGTTCACTTGTAGTGTGAGAACTTGCTCTATACTCAGCCTTTGCATTAGACCTTGCTACCACCCTCTTTTCTTACTTTTCTAGGTGACCAAATTTCTTCCAACAAAGGTGCAGTAGCTCGTAGTAGATCTTTTGTCTGATTCAAACCTTGCTCAATTAGCATCAGAATAGCTCTCGAGGCTAAATGGCCATATCTGTTGCAGTTGAGTGATGTAGGGTATTTTTGACGCACTTATTTCCCCATGCATATAAAAGAGGAGGCGGTTGCAACCCAGGCTCGTAGATACCAAAAATGCCTATGGCCTACAGAAGCTCGCACAAAAATAAGCCTAATTTTGAAGAGCATTTTAAATGGTGTCATCTTGTCCCCAGAAGGTGTGTGAATAACAGAATTTGATGTCCCAAGAGCTTCCTCCAAGTTTCGTCCCGATCTGGCAAAGGTACGAGGAAACATGTGGAAGATTCAGTTGGGAGTACAACTCTCTAACATGCACGAGGTACCCCATAACTAGAGCCATATCATAGTGATTTTTGATGGCAGCAGACCACCGCAAACAGATTCAGAAGGCCCAAAAACCCTTAAATATCAAATTTCAGCTCAAATAGATCTTTCTAGGTCCTACTTTCCAAAAAAGGGTAGGTCGTTTACTATTCATGTGCGGGAAGCCAAACCAGTTACCAAAAATAGTAAGGAACTACTGCATTTTAAAAAAATGGGACATTCTTGCAAAGTTTGTATCTCATCGGCCCCAAGGTGATTTGAACTCAAATTTTAGTATGTTGTTCTTGTTCCCCTCGTTGAGAGGAAGATTTTGACATATGGCACGCATCGAGCCAAGATAAATCTTAGAGTGGTTGCTTGGAAAACACATTTTGCACATTTTTGTGTGCGTGACCTCCCTTCACTCTCGTGGACATATCTGGAAGCCCGAAGATAGATGAACCTAAAAACAGAACCATTACGACCGTGACTCGAAGGGCTTCAATTTGAGCTAAGATACGCACCAGATGAGGATTGGGAAGGCATTTGTTCGAAGCTCACATCGAGGCACAAGTTTTGGGTCTCCAGAAAACCATTTTCCGATGACTTTCAAAAATCATAAAATGGTCATTCAGAGTCCAAATTGCGTGTTTTTTTTTTTGCAAAACGACCACAATGACTTCCATATCTACTGACCATAAAAAGGAAGACCAAAGAAGTGGCGATTCGAGCTAAGATCGTTCAATAAATTCAAGTTTGTAGGTTTGGCTGAAAGTACAAACTTTGAAGAACACGAGTAATACTTTGTGACACCATGCAAAATATATATCAAAACGTTCCTCTCGAGACAATCTAATTTTCATGACGATAGATCGCTCGACACGCCACCGGATAGCCCGAAGCAAGGCCTTGAACCATGTGGAAGGTAAGATGCCCCTTTTTGGGGACCTATTTGTCATTTTCACATTTTTTAGGGGTAGATTTGGTCATTTTTGCCCAATTTCGGGATTTCACTTTTAATTCATTTTAATCTATTTTCTAGCAATTTAGTTGGATTTTGAGTATACACCCTTGTTTAAGGAGTAACTCTATATAAACCCATGACTTGTAATATTTCAAAGGTTGAGCAAATGTTGGCTTGAGTTGAGCAAAATTTAGCATAAAGGCTTAGAGTTGAGTTGTGCTTAACCTAAGAGAGAGGAGAGAGAAAACTTTACTCTAGAGAGGAATACCCTTACCCTCCATACTGCTTACTCCCTAATCCATACACCCTACTCCCGACTCCCTAGTCCATACTCCATACTCCCTACCCCCTAATCCATACACCCTACTCCCTACTCCGTGATCCATACTCCCTACACCCTAACCCATACTCCCTACTCCCTAACCCATGCTTCCTACACCCTACTCCCTACTCCCTACTCCCTCCCCCCTAATACATACACCCTAGTCCCTACTCCCCACACCCTCCATCCTACATCAACCTACCCTCCTCTAAAGGTACTGGTCTCCCTAGCCGCGGTCTCTTCAACTTAGGTGCTGGTATGAAGTTATCGGTCTCTCCCATCTAGGTGTTCTCCCTCTCTCTCTCTCTCTCCCCC
>NW_006500279.1:368485-395712 GCF_000471905.2 Amborella trichopoda
ACCCTCCTAACGTAACGTACGTCGTCCTACCGTCCGCCGGTCGTCGTCTACTACGTAGTCGTCGTAGTGTAGTAGTACGTCGTCTCCTCCTCTACGTGTCTCCTCCTCTCTCTCTCTCTCTCTCTCTCTCTCTCTCCCCTACTCACATCGGTGGCTCCCCTCTGTCTCACTTTTCTTCTCTCTCTCTCCCTCTTACACCGGTGGCCTAGCTGTCGGTCTCCTCTCTCTTCTCTTCTTTTTCCCTCTCTCTCTTCCCTCTCCCTCTCCCGTCTTTCTTTCTCTCAATCTCTCTCTCCCCTTTCACATTGGCAGCCTAGCCGTCGGTCTCCTCCTCTCTCTCTCTTATCTTCTCTTTCTCCTCTCTGTCTTCCCTCACTGGCGGCCTAGCCACCTGTCTCCCTCTCCCTTCTCTCTCCCCCTTCTCTCCCTCTCTCTTCTACCTTTCCTTTCTCTCCCCCCTCTCTTCTCTTACCGGCTCCTCTCTCCTCTCCCTCTCTTCTCTCTTCTCTCTTCTATTCTCCCTCTCCCTTCTCTCTTTTTTTGTTCCCTCCCCCCTCTTGTCTTTCTCTTTCTCTCGCTCTCCATTTCTCCCTTCTCTTCCTCTCTTCTCTCTTTCTCTCTTCTCATCCCTACTCTTTGAGGAGACGTGGCCATTGAGTTAAGCTTGGGCTCGCCCTGGCGGATCGATACCCTTGACTAGTCTCCTGGGTACTTAGGCTTAGTGCCTATTACCTGTCTTTGGTATCAGCTCCTAGGGGAGGTGATGCCGAAAGACTCGAGGATTTCATCGAGTGTCTCACTCTCTTCTCTCTTATTCTCTCTTCCTTTTTCCTCCTTGCCCTCTTCTTTGCTCTCTCATTCTACTTTCTCCACCTATTCTTCTCTTCTTTACTTTTCTTCCTTACCCCATTCCTTTGCCTAACCCCCACTATTTGAGGAGACATGTTCATGGGTTAAGCTTGGGTTCGTCCTGGCGGATCGACACCCATTGGCACGTCTTCGGGGTACTTAGGCCGAGTGCCAAGTGCTTTTATGTCATGTCCCGTATCGCCTTCCAAGGGAGGTGATGCCAGAAGGCTTGAGGATTTCATTGAGTGGTTTCCCCCTTAGCCTAAACATCTCAAGCCCCTAACCTATCCGACTTTGACCCACCTATATCCCTTTCTATCTCTCAAACAAGCACAAAAACCTTCTTTAGACGAAGAGACGAACCAAGGGTCTTCGACCTGAGCCAACCAAGCATGCATAATTAGGCAAGGTCGTGAAGGAGCTGGCTTCAAACTGAGTCAAGAGGCAGGGGGCTTTCCACGGGTGCTCCAAGGCGTTGGGATCTAAGAGGGCACACACACCTAGCTGCATTCGACCCCATCACTGCTAGATAAGCCTTACCTTGCAAACCAACCCTTATCCTAGTGGGCATTGGGGTCACCTTCATGCGCACATGGGCAAACACCCAAGGGGGGTGTGACACATGTCTTTTTCTCTCTTTTTCTAGACTAAAACAAGGGAGGCAAGACTCCATGGTTTTAAGAAAAATAAAAAAACCTTTGTGCTGAAAACCAGGGCGGACCAACTGGTGACTCCATTGGGGATGCGCCACCCTAAAGGTTGGACCCTTCTTATTCACAAACTCACCTTGCTTTAAATACTCACGATAAAATAGTTCCGGAGTTTCAATACTCATACTTCCAGGTTGGGGACTTCACGATCCGCATACCTCGAGCTTTGTCTCTTGGGAGCTGGGTTTCTAACCAACCCGTACCTCCCACCTTCTTTGGGAGTGGTTCAACTACTCGCACCCGGGCTCATGCCCTAATCAGGTTGAGGAGGGGCCCTCGGGCCCCTCACTCACCATCTCTCGACCCTTTCAACGGCCTACTTGTTGGTGCGGCATGCATTGGTGGCTTAAAGGCTACCACCCATCATGTGCACATTGCTACCGGCAGCTTACCCGTTGATCCATGCTCCAAGGTTGCTCCAAGGTTGCCCCAAAGTCACCCCTCAACGTCCACTCTTTGCTACTGGTGGTTTAGTCGCTGTTGCCTTTGTAGGTGGCCTCAAGGCCATCCCCCACTCTTTCTACACTCGTAGCCGCCGGTGCCTCTCACCCATTGAGCACACCAGTGACCTAGCTGCTGGTACCTCTCACCTGAGTGACCACAAGGCTACTCCCCACCCTTACACACACCACACCGGCAGCCTAGCGACCGGTCTCCCCACTGGCGGCTGCCGGTCTCCCACACAAGGGTGGCTTCAAGTCTCTCACCTAGGGGTAGCCCAAAAGTTACCCCCTCTCACTCTCACTCACACTCACAGGGCCTCTTGAGCCCCGATCCCATGTACAAGGGTGGCTCGAAAGCCACTCGACTTGCACCTCATCCCACCGGTGGCTTACCCACTGGTCACTACAATTGGGGCAGCCCAAAGGCTACCTCCCACTCACAAACACACCATCGATGGCCTAGCCATCGATCACACCAACATATGCACATGCACAACATAAATGGTGGCCTCAAAGCCACCCCACCACGTGCACAATACCGAGAGGTCGGCACCTCCAATGCTGGACCCTCTCACCCACCTCGGGTCGGCCCCAATCATCACACCATTGCATTGTGCACACACGAATGTGCCAATGACAACCTCTGGTTTCAAGAGGAAACAACGGCGCCGTAAGCCTGCTCACCCTCATCACACCTCCACTCATCAAGCCTCCACCCACCCGCTTTGAGGCTGGGGATGTCTGACCCTGGGTCTGCCTCGGTGCACCCTCGTATTCTTTCTCTACTTGGGGCTCCAACCCCAAGAGTGCCAAGAACACGGTATGGGTCACCAAATGGGAATGTCATAAAGGCTTGAGCTGGTTGTTATGCTGTCGAATTCTTGCCAGCCCCAAACTGGGCCAAGGTAGGAAGAGGTATGCTGACGCCTAATCATTCGAGCATTAAGACTCGGTAGTTGGACGACCCCATGCGTACGGTGGGGTCACCCAAACCCCTCGCCACATGGTGTATTCGAAGACCGTCCCTTTGAGTACCCTTCTATCATTACCATTAATACCCCATATGCGCGCCGGCCCTCGAGGAAGAATTCGGGGCAAAGTATTCATGTCAAGACAGGTTGGGAAACCTCCCTGTCCCTTAAGGAGGCATGAGCCTCCTAAGGCAGTTGTAAAACCTTTTGCTCTGGGCTATCACACTACCCGAGCTCATGGCTTTCGCCCTAACTTGCTTAAGATGAGCCAACCGCCTTAAGTCCCACTCCCAATTCCAATTTTGGGAGCATGTCAACTGGAATCTGAGGATCAAGCACTAGAAGGGTGTGCGAGTCACCATAAGAAAGCAAAGAACGCCGGCATCTGCCGAGCCAGTAGATCAATTGAGGCAGAATCCATTCTATCCATTGCGGGCGGCAATGGACCAAAAATTGAAGGGGAAAGCCCAGTGCTTGACCCTCGAGGTCTGAGACGGTGGACCAAGAAAATAAGTGCCACAGTCCCAAGAATGTCATGAACCAACCTCTTCACGGTCCCAAGACTGTCGTGAATTAGTTTTTCCACGGTCCAAGACCAACACGAACCGACTCCTTCGTAATCCCAAGGCTGTCAAGCACCAAACGAGCTCATACCACAGTCCTAAGACCGTCAAGAGCTGGTGCTCACTTGAGCACTAAAGAGAGCCCAAGCTCAATTGGGGCAACCTCAAGCCCTCCTACCCGGGCTCCCAGATTGAACTTCGAAATGATATAAGACCCCTGCTACACTCGGGGCATCATTACCTGCAGAGAGGGCGGACGTCATGGTGGCCTGATGAACCTTACGATTTGATGACCCCCATCATGGAGAACCTCAACCAAATCATGAAAAGGCTCAAGTCAAGAACGCAAGACCACCTGTTACAGTTTCTCATTACGGTGGCAACTCACCCATTGTGCCACCATCCTTGGAGGAGGACCAAAGACCACATCCCCCTCCAATGGCACAAACACTTCCCCCTCACGTTCCTCGAGCCATACCAGTTCCTCCGACTATCTCCCCCGCTGTCACGCAAGAGGACATCCAATCAATGTTTGACCAAAACCTTCGAAGCATTCAAGTTCCTGGAATGCAAGGGATGACATCATTCAAAAAGCCATACCTGACCTTCATTGATCAGCTCCTGTTTCCACCATCATACCGAAAGGGAAGGTTGCTAGTCTTCAATGGCATCGGCTCACACCAGCAGCATGTTGCACATTTCGTGTCGGCATGCTAAGAGTTGGCATCCGATAGTCGACTACTCCTTCGCCAATTTGTGGAAACCTTGGATGGGGCGGCTGTCAAATGGTACGCTCGCCTGCCTCCTAACTCCATCCACTCATGGGACGAAATGGAACACTTGTTCTATACATGCTTTTATGAGGTCGAGCGAGAAGTTCAGGCCATTGAACTCCTCACCATGACCCAAGGGCCAAATGAGTTTATTGACAAGTTTTTCCAAAGATGGAGGGACCTCGTGGTGTACCAAAGCATCCCTAAGTCCGAGGCGGACGCAGTTCGAACCTGTGTTCGAAATAGGAGGAAAGAGATCTCGCTCCATGTCGAGGCTTCCAATCCCGTCACCTTTTCCAACATGATCTTTAAAGCGGTGCGAATTGAAACCTTGTTGAAGCGTCACAGAGGCACTCAGCCACCAGTTTCAAATGGAGGAACAAATCAGAACTTTAGTAACAATTGGCCTGGTCTACGCGGTAATCAGCAAAAGGATGCAATCGCTGCGACGGTCACGGCCACGCCGACGTATGCCAAAGATCCCGCTAGCACGACTCCCATGAAAACCTTGGACATCTCCTCAGAAATACCACAATTAGGAACTCAAGGGGAGTCTCAACAAAAGCAGCAACAGCCCCAATCATACAATCGGGTGCCTCTGCCTCCGAACCTCTATCGTGATGACTTCAAGGAATGACTTAACAAGAAATATAGCTTCAATAGGGTTTGGACCCCAATGATTGTACAAATGTTGTTGGATCAAGGAATGATAATCCCCCTGGAGCCAAGGAGACCCGAAGAGGTGGGCCTTATGAATCAGAGAAGATACTGTGTCTACCATCAAATGTTGGGGCATGTAGTCGAAGACTGCTTCCACATTAAGGATCACATCGAGGCTCTGATCCAAAATGGACAAATTCAATTGAACAACCTCAACAAGGCATTTAAGGCAACCAAGGCCTCCCATGTAGTCATAGTTGAAGAGAAGCATCTTCAGAGTGCGCAACCAAGTGAGTTGTTGCTTGATCTTTTCCCTATGATATTTACCATTCTCATCAACGAAGGAATGATCTGCCCTCGTTTGCCCAAAAAGCCAAGGGTGTGAGAATCTCTAATGCCCATACCATCAGCTAATAGGTCACAATATATCTCAGTGCTGGGATTTCAGGTCCATCTTGAGAAAGTTCATGGCAAATGGTCAATTAGTTGTAACGAATTCGACACCATCACAAGGGGGTCCCATCCAAGTGCCTGACCCACTACCCTTTGAACTTCTCAAAGAAGCTCACTCACTTGAGTAAATACCCCTGGAACCTCTCGTTTCGCAGAGCCTCCTTCACCGTCCTAGCCTTGTCAAGTCTACCATGGACATGGCATGACCAAAGCCCATAAAAGAGAGGCAATTATGGCACCTATGCCATACCATCGACGCACACCGTCCCTGCCAGCAAGAAAGGGAAGGGTAAATGTGCTTCAAGGGTTCCTCGTCGAAAGAAAAGAATACCTCAACCTCCCGTTGAATCAGTATTCCTCTCACCGGTACCTCTGCTTTCGACTTTGTACGATTTCATCCCTCGACAAGTCCTCTTGTCGTCCGATGACCAACTCGATTATGTGAAGCAAACCAAGAGGCCACTCATGATATGGCTCCCATATATGCCATTCATGATATGGCTCCCATATATGCCATTCATGAAGAGTCCGACATGGGTGAAGACTCTAAAAGCACCCCTCAATGGTCCAACATGGGAGATGACCTTAAAAGCACCCCAAAAAGGTTCCGTAACCGATGGCACACTTTTGCCTATGAAAGGTTGCCTCCTTAAAAAATGTTCCTAGAAATTCACAGAAAAATATGAAATATGACCGAAAAATTATTAAATATGCTGGGAAGACTCACAAGAAGGTACCTGAAGTTACCTTCATTGGTCTTGATACACAACACACTGCGATTCCCTAATAAGGGTTTCAATGTGCCACTCTTGTCTTATCAAATTTTGGGTGGCATGACCCTTTAGGGAAGGGGGAGAGGGAGAAACAAATTATTAATGAAAGAGAGAGATAGTTGGTGTATGGAGGAGAGAGAAATATGTGTCTTGAGAGAGAGGGACTCGATGATGTTTAAGTTGAAAAAATTCCTTCTTCTATTTGGATTAGAATTCCTCCTTAGATATTGCCAATCCGATGACACAGCTTGACGAATAGGAACTTAGAAGATCTGTGGGGTGAGAGATAACAAATTTAAGTCATCCATCCCACAAATCAAACATCATGATTTTGTAAGGATTATTAGGAACCTTGTCCCCTTATATTTAAATTAGAATTATAACCAATCCAAAATTTTCTTGATATCTTTCCAAAGTTTGTAGGAAGTCAAAATAATTAGAGTTTTTGTCAAACCAAACTTCTAATTAAAACAATATTTTAATATTTAAAGTTTCCCTTAAAATAACCTTTAACAAAAAAAGACATGTCACATAAATAAGAGAATCCCCCAAGAGATTAAGCGGTCCCCACAATGGCCCATATCCCATCTATGGGTGGCACACATGTGGGGATGGATCCTAGGCCCAGCACTTGCCCTTCCAAATTGCAGCTAAATTTTTAAAATTTTGGAAAACTTGTTCATTGAAACATTTCTAATATCAAAATAAAATATTTTAGAAGTGGACTGGTACCATTTGGGTCAAAATTAGCGACAATAAGGGCACTCTACTTGACCTAAGAACCATGATCTACTATTGTTTTCTCATCCAACCCAACAAAGACCCATGACCTACAGTCTCAATACAGAGGTTCATGTTTTGCTTGTTAAAGTTGGATAATAAACAATAGAACCATGATCCTGGAATGTGGATTTCAGTTCGCTCTTAAGAGCAAATCTAGCACTCGTCACAGCAGTGCAAAGGGGCTCTCTCTATGCACATTTACAAGTGGCCCTTTATAGGGCTGTTTCCCAGTAATGCGCTGTCATGTGTACATGCTGTGTGGAAGGTTGTTGACGTTTGGCCCTTGCGTTCACAGGTCTACAACCACATACAGGAGACCACACAATTCTCTTGGCCTACAACCATCATCCTTAGGGATCTCTTTGACCTCAACAAAGGATGATCCATTGTAAACCCTTTTTAGTAGTGCCACATGCCTAGTGGTAAGGGCTTTGGACATAACCAGGGCCATAAACCGCCTAACCCATGGTCAGTCAACAAACACACTCCCACTGAAGTGCAAATTCCACTATAAATTATAATTTTTACAAGTTCTCTAGGCTTTTAAAGGCCACAAAACCCAACACCATCTGGTTGATATTTTGCTGTGTATACCCATCAACACCCAATAGTCCTTTTTCTAGCTGGTAACTCATGAGCTTCCATCTATCATTCAAGTAGAGTGCATCCATTTTCCTCGTCCATTGCTTTCTTCAACCTAGTATGAGAAAGTGCTTCCTGACAAGATTTAGTGATCCCCTAGTTCATGATCCCCGAACTGACCAGTTGGGGTACCGTTTCACCGTTTCTCAATCTGAACTAGTCGGTCCTGTTTGGTTTTAATTTTGTAGCTCTTAAACATACTCTATCGATTTTGTTTGAGAAGTTCCATGGATGGTTTAGATTGTGGACTACCGACTTTTATTTGTATGCAGGTCTGGTGATCTTATTATAGGAGATATTCGCATATGATATGTGATGTGGCATTGGTCTAAGAAGGGTGATGGCCTTAAACTTTCCCTTAACCTGTCCCATGCCCGAGTAAAAGGGCTGGGTCGTGTTAGGTAGGCATCCAATGTAAAATTTTGCCAAAACTCATCATGAATCCTAAACGGACCAAGATTTGTGTAGCTGACCCCAATTAATTTGGAAAAAGCTATGATGATGTGATGTGACACTAATCCTTCAGAGGATAGAGGATTTGGGTCGCTTGTCTTACTTTCTGGGAGTTGAGATCACAAGATCTTCTTTTGGAACCATTTTAACTCTACAAAAGTATGGATGAGCTCTTTTGAAATGAGTGTTTCTGATTTATGTGAGCTTAATTTTTTATGTGCATATGAGGACTTGGCAACAGAAAAAGAAAGAGCCTAAAGTGTGAGAAATATCATAAATAAAGTTACGAGAAGTAAGAAAGAGAGGTCCTTAAGAAAGGGATCATGCAAAAATATTCTGCATGCGAGGGATTCCACATAGGTTTAGGCGAGAATAAAATATGGGTTTAGTGAAGGAATGTGCATCTAATGAGCTGAAGCGGGGTGTTGAATAATCATGTCTCTCTATACAACACAGAGGTGTTGTATAGATTCTTATCAAGGTTTACACAATAATTTTTTCTCCTTCATTTACATTGTATTCATTGTGTCATTTATTTGTTCTCATAGACATTATATCCAGAACATAAGTTGTACTTTTGGCTTACGGAAGTTAATTAGAATGGGTGCAGTATCTTCTCTCCCTGTTCTTCAATTTACTTTTTTCATGGTATTTGTGTAGTTTCTTGCTCAACGGTCAATCTTTTTCTGATCCAACATATTAAAAGATAAGTAGGGGACTTGTAGTTTCTTGCTCAGTGGTAGTGGTCAATCTTTTTCTGATCCAACAGATGAAAAGATAAGTAGGGGAATAGCATAACCACAAATAATTTGATCTTTAACAGTAAGCTACTGAAAATTTTCCCTGCTTTTTGTGGATTTGAGAAAATATTCTGACAATGTATCAACTATTGATATCTTCATTTTACCAACCTTGCTATGAGGACATTGAATGTCTTTGCTTCTGTTTGTTCTTAGTACGATTGTAATTTTTTCATGCTTGTTGATGATATTGCATTTAGATGTGGCATATGTGTCTTGCTTAAATGTTTTTGATTTATTTGCTTTTGATATATATTGTGTTATTGATTTGTTTCCTTGTGATGAATTATTAAATGTATGTGTCTTTTTAGGGAGAAGGACCTGCCATTTGGCTAGTCGAAATTGATGTAAAGCTTTATTTCCATAATCATTTTGTAGGGGGGACGGGGTTTGCATATCACTCTCAATGCTCACTCAAGGAAATTCTTTGGAATTCTTAATGGCATTGACAATGAGGCATGGGATCCTGCAAGGGACGCTTTCCTAAGATTTCAATATAATGCAAATGATCTTCATGGAAAGGCAGAAAACAAGGATGCCCTACGAAAACAGCTTAAGCTCTCTTCTATTGATGCTAATATGCCACTTGTGAGTATCTTTACTGTTTTATAATGAACGACATATCTCATGAACATCAATTCTTCTTTAGTCATGAATTATGATACCATTTTAAGTTGAAAATTCCTTCAAACCTTAGAATGTGGTTTGGCTAAAGTTGGTCTATAAATAAAATTATGTACAACCAAGTTCAGGCTAAGGGTCGTTACCTAACTTATGGAATATATATGTTCAATCATGTAGACATCATGCTGATGTTGTCTGCAGGTAATTTCTGTTTTATTTTCTTTTTTATGTTCACATACAAGAGAATGGCATTTTGGGATTTTTAATAATGTTTAAGGGTGGCATGGGTTTTTGAATTAATTTGATAAGTGGGGGTAGTTTGGTACTTTATTATAATTAGAGTTTAGAAGATTGGTTATTTGCAAACTTTGTTAAGTTGGGGGGAGTTTTATAAACTGAGTTTTGTTAGGGTTTGTGGCCTTTAAAGTCCGTGAGAGTAAAACAATAATATATTGAATTATGCACATCAGTGGGAGAGTATGATGGTTGATTGACTTAGGATTTATGGCCTTGGTCATTCCAAAACCCTTACCTGGGCATAAGCACTATTGTTGAGGGTTTTTTGGAGGGTCATCCCTTTTTGAAGTCAAGCGATGCCCCAGGGACGATGTTTGGAGGCCAGGAGTGCTTCGTGTTTTGCTAAGTTCGGTATAAATTTGTGAGGGCTAAATCCTCAACAATTTTACACGACATGTACATATATAACAACTGTATTTTGGGAAGCGACCTTGTGTAGGGATATTATACATGTGCAGAGAGAGATTCCTCCTTGCATTATAGTGATATTGTTCTTGATATGCACAATTTATAATCCACATGCTAGGACCTTAATTCTACTATTTATTAGTAAGCTTTGATGGACTAATCATAAGCCCCCTGTGCAAGACTGTAGGTCATGGGTCCCGTTGGGTTGATTTTAAAAAATAGTTGTGGATCATGGATCCTTGTAAGGGGTGAAGTGCCCTGACAACTGTTCTTGACCCATTGGTACAACTTTTTTTCTCATTTAAGTGGGAGTCATCTTATTAAATTTTTTTTAAGGTTATATAGTTTGGTATGTAATTGACCTTTTGAGTTTGAAATGTAATGAAATTTCTATTGACTTTGAATTGGATCTTCGTGTTGACTTTCATTTATAAAGTAAGAGTCCATATTTTATGGGATTATGGGAGATCTAGTTCTAGTCTAACTAGGAATGGTTATGGGTTGGAGATTCAAGAGATAAGGTTCCTAGATTCTTTCCGAAATCATGATGATTGATTTTAGAAATGGGTGGCTATAACTTGTTTCCTCTCTCACCTCACAGATTACCTGAGAATCCTATGGTCAAACTGAATTCTTATTAAGATGGGCATAATAAATCGGGGTCCTTAACCTCATTCAACCTATTAGAGTTCAGATCTCTCTATCTCCTACTTTCCTCTCCTCCATGCCAACCCCCCCCCTTCTCTCTCTCTAGGGCAGGTTTGCCCCTTCTAAAGGCAGGGCCATAGAGGGTGGTGCACCCTCCCATGCTAGGCAGAAAAGAGGGGCACACCTAGCTCATTATGTGTTAAGGTCAGGGTTGGTGCCTTTATGGTATGAGACGTGTTAGCTTTTTGAATGTGTTTCAAAACAATTTTTTTTTTTGGCTTTTTTCTCTGCCAGTTTAACTCTCTTTTTAGTCCTTAGTGACCACCTTTTTTCTCTCTTTCTAAAAGTTTTTGTTATTTTCTTTCACTGTGGTTTCCGACCTCAATGAAAATGGCTTGTCTCCCATCTCTCCTTTGTTTTATGCGCGAACCTTGGGGGTAAGGCGACGATACCACCTTAGGAAGTTGCTCCGTGGTTCCTCTTAAGGGGTCTTAAGGGGAGCTGGATTTAGAGAAATAGGGATCTCACTCCGTATAAAATAGAATGTCGTGTTATACATGCTTATGGGGGTCCCTCCAAGGAGAGGAGCTATAGCTGATCCTATTAATTGACCTACAATCCTCTCATTGGTATTATAGATATTATTTCTTTAGAATATGTTAAACTGTAGTGCATATCACAACGTGGTATACTAGAATTATGATATTAAAAAATTATAGGTTAATATCATGGTAAGCTAATTTATAATATGATTAAATTGTATTATTATAGTAAATTGCAGTACTATAACTATGACACTGGTAATATGCTAAGGTGTATAATAACGGATCGAGCGGTCATTGGCTCAATCCTAATTTTATCATATACTATTACTTAATCTTGTTTTATGTATGCTGGAGCTTAGATCAAAACCTCATTTCCAGTGACATGGGATCTAGCTCTCAGTTATCTTAGGATCTAGCATCTTAACTTGTTGAATGTACAGATTTCAGTCCTAATCCCAAGGAGCTTAGCGGTTCGGCGTTCCCCAAACCGATTTTGCTCTCAAGCCCTCTTCCGCCTCAAACAACTATGAGCATTGTACATTTTATTGAACCTTCTTCCCCCTTTTAATTTGTTGCCATGTCTTACTTCATGTGTTTTCTTCCTTCTACTCCATACCTGTCTCAACATGCCCCCAACACAACCTTTAAATATTCAAATATATAAACGTGAGGTAGAGGTTTTGCTCTCTCTAATCACAAAATACTCTCTCTCTTGATGCATGATAGGTCTTCTCTCTTCTCTCTTGCTCATCATATGAAGAGATTCCATTGAACACTCTAATATGACAATGTTGTATATGATTGAACCCTCTCCCTATCTACCATAATTTAATAGGGAATCAGAGATAAGAGAGGAAGAAGATATGAGAAGTATCAATTTATGTATGATGATTTTGGAAGAAATTTAACAGGATATTTTGCTATACCTTTGGTTTGTGAAAGAGCATATTTCTTTGATTCTTTTTGTATCATCCATTGATGGATACAATTTTTTTGTATCATTTATTGGGTCATCCATTGATCAATGCAAGAAAATTTATCCTTGTGTCTCATACGTAATCAAAGTCTCATGCATAATTATCAATAGCGTGCTAATTTTCTAGAGAATTTTGTCGGATTTTTTTTTGCAACCGATGTTTAAGGATATTATACTAATTGGAAGACATATTAGTATTTAGACTGTGGTTATGTACAGGTCTCTTGAGTGTGCAACTCAAGGACTTAGGAATAATTTTCCAATCTGGCTATATCCTGTTTGGTTTTGTGGCCTTTCAAGTCCTAGAGAGCTTGTAAATATGCACTTCAATGGGAGTGTGTGTGTTAACTGACCAAGGGTTGGGCGGCTTATAGCCCTGGTTATATCCAAAACCTTTGCCCTTGGGCATATGGCAATACCAAAAAGGATTTATAATGGTTATCCCTTGTTGATATCGGAGAGATGCTTAAGGATGTTTTTTTGTAAGCAGAATGTATTTTGTGGTCTCCTGTGTGCAGTTGTAGGCCTGTGAGAGCAAGAGCCGAGGCTGCAACAAACTTTTGCATGACATGTACACATGACAACTACATTGCTAGGAAGCAGCCCTTTAGAGGGACACGTGTGCATATGCATATAGAGAACCCCCTTGCACTTTGGTGACAAGTGCTACACTTGCTCTTAAAGGGGGGAGCTGTAATCCATATTCCAGAGTCATAGTTCCACTGTTTATTATCCAACTTTGAGAAGCCAATCAAGGGCCTCTGCTTTGAGATTGTGGGTCATGAGTCTTTGTTGGGTTGGATAAGAAAATAACAAGGGGTCATAGTTCTTGGGTTAAGTGGAGTGCACTTATTGTCTCTAATTTTGACCCATTGGTACTAGTCCATTCATAATATATTTTATTTTGGTATTCGAAATGTTTTAGTGATTTTTAGATATTTTTTCTGAATTTTAAAATTTTATTTCTGCTGTAATATTCATTAAACCACATGATCCCCTAATGTGGCACACTCTATTTTTTAAAACAAAATATGGCACTTTTAGTTGAAGTTAGTTAGATAGGGAATCTTCTAATTTTTTAAAGTCTACAAAGTTAAGGGTAAATTAAATTTGGTTTCGTATTCAATTGGGAGGCTACATCCGGACGACTTTCTAGTGGCCCTTGTCCTCTCCGGTTAGCCACCACACACAGGGGTCACACCCAGTCCCTTGGATAACCTCCATAGGCACAACTTCGATCTCATCAAGGGATAACCCCACCTTGAAACCCTTGTCGATTGTGCACAGACGCCATGGTTATGGGTTATATACATTTCCCTAAGCCATAGCCAGTCAAAGCTCAGGTAAGTCAAGGCATTAGGAATGCCTGATAGTCCAAACTGGACCACACTCCCACTGGAGCCAACGTATCACTATAAATAATATTAGTATATGCTCTCATGAGGCTTTTAAATGACCACATGACCCAACAAATGGCCCACGTCTTACCATAGGTGACATACATGTGGGCTTGGATCCTAGACCTCACATGTACCCTTCCAAATTTTAGAAATTATGAAAATGCCCTTTTGAAGGATTTTACAGCAGAAATAATTTTTTAACTTTTGAAAGAAATTTATAAAAATCACAAAAGTATTCCGAATACCAAAAATAAAATATTTAGATTTTAGAATGGATTGGTACCAATGGGTCAAATTTTTTTTTTAGAACGTCCAATGGGTCAAAATTAGCGAAAATATGGGCACTCCACTTGCTCAATAACTATGATGATCCACTACTGTTTTCTCATCCAACCCAACAAAGATCAATGACCCACAGTTTTAATGCAGGGGCTAATGATTGGCTCGTAAAGTATCAATAAATAGTACAATCATGATTCTATAATGTAGATTTCAGTCCATTCCTTTAAGAGCAAGTTTAACACTTGCAAGTACAGTGCAAAGGAGGCTCTCTCTATTCACATATACACGAGTCTCTCTATAAGGCTGCTTTCCATTAATGCAGCTGCCATGTGTATATGCCATGCGAAAGTCTGTTGAGGCTTTCACACTTGTACTCACAAGCCTATAACCACACACAGGAGACCACGCAGTTCTCCTTGCCTACAAACATCCTCCTTAGGAATCTCTCCGATCTCAATAAGGGATGATCCACGGTAAACCGTTTACGGTAGGGCCTCATGCCTAGAGGTAAGGGTCTTGGACATAAATAGAGCCATAAACCGCCCTTCTCGGTAGTCCCTCAAATATCATTTCACTTTCAAACTGGACCACACTCCCACTGGGGCCAACATATCATTATAAATAATTTTAGTACATGTTCTCATAAGGCTTTTAAATGAACGCATAACCCCAAAAAATGGCCCACGTCCCACCCATAGGTGGCATACATGTGGGCTTGGATCCTAGACCCCACATGTACCCTTCCAAAATTTAGAAATTATGAAAATTCCCTTTTGAAGAATTTTACAGCAGAAATAATTTTTTAAATTTTGAAAGAAATTTATAAAAATCACAAGAGTATTCTTAATACCAAAAATAAAATATCTAGATTTTAGAAGTGGACTGGTACCAATAGGTCAAATGTTTTTTTTTAGAGCATCCAATGGGTCATAATTAGCGACAAAAGGGCACTCCACTTGCCTAATAACTATGATCTACTGCTGTTTTCTCATCCAACCCAACAAAGATCGATGACCCACAGTCTTAATGCAGGGGCTAATCATTGGCTCGTCAAATTTTATCAATAAATAGTGGAATCATGATTCTGGAATGTAGATTTCAGTCTGTTCCTTTAAGGGCAAGTCTAATACTTGTAAGTACAGTTCAAAGGAGGCTCTCTCTATGCACATGTACACGAGTCCCTCTGTAGGGCTGCTTTCCATTAATGTGGCTGCCATGTGTACATGCTGTGCGAAAGTTTGATGAAGTTTTTGCCCTTGTTCTCATAGGTCTACAACAACACACAAGATACCACATAGTTTTGCTTGCTTACAAATATTATCTCTAGGCATCTCTCCGATCTCAATAAGGGATGATTCACTATAAACCCTTCTCGGTAGTTCCTCATGCCCAGGGGTAAGGATCTTGGACATAACCAGAGTTGTTACACCTCACAGCAATCTCTCCTTTCACGTTTCATATCTCTCTCTCTCTCTCTCTCTCTCTCTCTCTCCTTTGTTATCTAAGTTTGGAAACAAGTGTGCCAATTCTATTTTAATGGACTTGAGATGGACAATCTTGGGATTTTTTGATAATTCTTATGGATGGTGTAGTATTTTGGAGAGTTGTTTGGAATTTATCTCATAGTAGGGATAGTTTGATGCTCTATTATAATTAGGGTTTTGAAGATTGGTTATTCGAAAACTTTGTTAAGAAGGTAGGGGGAGTTTAGGGCTGATTTCATTATGGTAGAGTCTTTTCTCCATTGGAGCACCTTGAGCTTTAACTTGATAGAATCTACTGAATTTCTAGCCATTTTTCTGTTGAGGATTGTTTGGCTTTACTTCGTGCTGCGTCAATATGGTGCATAAATATAAGATCAATACATAGCACTTCAATTTGGTGCTTCAAAAGTTTATTGTTGAAGACACAGTTAAATAACAAGTCTATGATTTAACTAGGTTTCTTTTAAACACCCTAGGAAACAAATCTAGAGGATCTAAATGTTTTGTGGCGTTTACTCCGATTTCTAAAAGAACCTTGTAACATTGTGAATTTGTGTTTGTATGTCAATGCCAATTTGAACACATTGTAGTCATGAGGAATTTTGATGTCATGCAATTTTTCAAGAATGTATTCTTGCTTTGAAAATTTAATTTATGCAATTCAAAATACTAACATGCATGAGTAAAGTAAACAACTTGTGCCTAATCCATTTTTTAGCATGTTATGATGCATATATGAAATTAAATGCAAGCTCATGCTATACATTTCAATTGTATAATGAATAGATATACTTAAAATCCAGCAACTCGGGTTTAACTCGTGAAATCCTAACTCTTAATTAGTATTGCTGAAATTATGGTTGTACAAATCTCAGCCCTTCATGATACCCCATTTAATGTCTTATTTAAAGCTCTCTTTTATTTTTTGCAGCATTAAAAACTATCCTCAATATTTTTATGCTTGTATGCCTTTTTCTTTGAGTTTTTTATTTTTCCTCCAAATACCACCCATTTGGAGCTCTAGGGTGTTTATAGTTTTGGCCGAGAGATCAATTTGGAACTCTAAGTTCCGAACCAATTTGCCATAATTAAGTTGGTTCGGAACTTGAAGATTCAAACCACTTATTCAACCAAAAAAAGAAAAAAAAGAAGACTAGTCATTTGGTTCGGAACTTCAGGTTTCGATCAGGTTGACTAATTTTTTTAGAGTGAGGCAGTTCAGAACTTGAAGTTCCATACAACTCATTCAAGATAGAATATTCAAAAGGTCACCTGCATGGTGGCCCTGTACGACCATATCATACTCAAGTTAGAATATTCAAAAGGTCACCTGCATGGTGGTCCTGTATGACCATATCATACAAGACCGTGGGTCATTTTTGTGACCTAAAAATTTTCAAATGATATTTGATTCTAGTTCAACAATTACAAAAAGAGAAAAAATTATGAGATCTAACTTTGACTGATGGTTTGACCGCTGAATCATTTGTATACTATAATTTCAGAGGATCACCATTCAAGTGATCACTTGAATACTCTCACTTGAATGAGAAGCTCAATAAAATTGAGATAGAGAATTCTGTTCAAAACTTAAAATGAGAAATAATGCATTTATGTTCAGCCAGTCGTATAATTTTTTTTGAGCCCTTGACAGAATCTCGTTCAACAAATTTGGCATGGTAATGTGTGATGATGTTCATAGGATAGTAATGGTATGAATTGTTTTGACATCCATAGTTTTGGTATTCAACATTCCTCCTTTTCTATTGATGTTATGACTTTGGGCACTGAAAATTGATGTGATTGTCACTGAACAGGTTGGTTGCATTACCAGACTTGTCCCTCAGAAGGGTGTACACCTTATTAGACATGCAATTTATCGGACATTGGAGTTAGGAGGACAGTTTTTGCTTTTGGGTTCCAGCCCAGTGCCAAATATTGAAGTAAGAAATGATTTCCGAAGCATCTATATATCAATGTCTGGAGATTCTTCCTCCTGGACTGAATCTTGTGACATTATTCTTGAGGCATCATGGGCACTTTTACGTGGTTTTTCGTTTTATGACAGAATTTATATTTAACTCACTGGATTGCAGGAGTTGTTATGGTTAGTCGGCGATTAGGGCAATGAGTTGAAAGTTTAAGTTGTAACCTTAATTGGAACTTCCTAATACTGTTGAGGTATGAAGGGAATAACCTTCATTACCTTTCTCAAAACAAGAAAAAAGAAACAAAGAAATAAAGAAAAAAAAAGCAAAAAGAAAAGAAAAAAGTCATTGCACTGATCATGCTATAGGATTAGTTGTCATATCTGAGTGATTTACTTTGCTTCATGCTTCAAGAACGATAATCACATGGAAGAATGAATGTGCAAATGATAAAATATCCCTTTATGCACAAACATATGACATAAATGCAATGTCATGTAAAGTAAACCATTTCATATTTACTTAAAAGTTCATAGAATGGGATGATGGAAATAGATGTTATATGTTAGGTGGAAAGTAGCTCACACTTTATTTAAGAAAACAAGCTCGTTTTGAAGCTGGCCCAAAATCAGGATAATGGTTTAGTGGTTTCTTTTAAACCCCATTTAGGTGGTCACACATAAGAAATATTGCTGCTTTATAAGTAGATGAAAACTGAGCTGAAAACTACCAGTTTTCATCCGAAAATCCTGCATTCTGTTAGAAAGTCAAAGCACACAATCACCAAAATGTGTCTTGCTGTTTAAGTAGGGGTTATGAACAGTGTTTCCCAACTTAGTGAGTTGACTTCGACTCACCTCAGGAATTGAATTTCAAGGATGAAGCCAATTACATTTAGCGAAACTCTACAAAATTCTGATTAATAAAATGATGAACTATTTGGGGATATTCCCTTAGAGGCAACATCTCTATCCTCTGAAACATCAAGTTCTTATTAAACTTTATGAGTTATTTCCTTCTACCAGGAACTTTAAGAGGAAGATAGGTCCCCCTTTTTGTCGTTGTCCAAATCTTAATTCTTCTCCACTTTATTAGCACTTACCTTGTTCCAACTTTATATATGGTTGTAAAACAAAGCCTTCACTTGTCAAGCGTGTGTGCTTATGGCTTCATGGTGAGGTTCTCCCTTACGAAGGATGCTGTTGAAGGCCAGCAAAACATTTGAGCCATGTATGTAAGGAAGGATGCTTGTAACACTTAATACTTGGCAGACATTGTGTTGTCCTTGGAAAAGACAGCCTCATATTTCTAACAGAAAATCAAGGTGTGAGATGGCTTATTTAGTCATGAGCCTAAAATATCTTCAAATGGAGAAACATCCAATCTTGTATATTGAAACATATTAACTGGCCTGTGGTAGGCCCTGTTTCAGGAGATCACCTTCGGGTTCAAAGGACCTGCCCTTCCTCTTCTCAGAAAAACCGCTCACGGTCTCTCCCCTCCTCGGGCTTTAGAGAGAGTGAGGCGGGAAAGGGATGGCGTGTGTGCCGTGGCCTCCCTAGGGTGCATGTGCATGTGCGTGTGGGAATGAGGATGACCCTAATGCCCACTAGGATAAGGGTTGGGCGGTGCGGTGTGTGCGATTCGAACCAACAAAAGTAGTTTCGCGCCTCACAGTGGTGGGGTCGGACACGCCCCAGCGTATATGCCCCTCTTAGATCTCGGCACTCTTGAGGCACCTGCAGAAAGCCCCTCATCCTTTTGGCTTGGTTTGGTGCCTGCTTCTTCATGTCTTCACCTTTCCTAGTACACTCATTTGAATGGTCTGAGTCTATGACCCTTGGTTCGTCTCGAGAGGTTTGAGAGGGTTTAGATTTGGGATTGAGGGTTTATGCTTGAGGCATGACGGTTTAGGCTTAGAATTTAAGGGTTTAGGCTTGAGGAGACCTCTCAATAAACTTTGCCAAGCCTTCCAGCGTCACCTCCCCTAGGAGGCAATACCGGCGACTTAAGAAAGGTCCTAGGCACTAGGCCTAAGAACCCCAGAAACTAAGCAGAGGTGTGATCCGTGTTGGGAGCTAACCCCAAGCTTAACCAATGCACAAGCCTCCTTAAAGAGTGGTGGGTAGGTCAAAGAGTGGGATGGCTAAGAAGGGAAGAGTGGGTGAAGAAAAGAAGAAAGAGAGGGCAAAGGAGTTAGAGGGGAGACAGAGTGAGAGAGAAAGTAGGCAAAAAGAGGGAGGGAACCACTCAATAATCTTGTTTAGCCTTCTGGCGTCACCTCCCCTAGGAAGCAATACTAGCGACTTCTAGGCCTAGGTACCCCGGAAGCCAGGCACAGGTGTGATATGCGATGGAAGCTAAACCTAAGCTTAACCAATGCACAAGCTTCATTAAAGAGTGGCGATGAAGGAGGAAGCCAGGCACAAGTGTGATCTGCGATGGAAGCTAAACCTAAGCTTAACCAATGCACAAGCTTCATTAAAGAGTGGCGATGAAGGAGGAAGAGGAGGGAGAAAAAAAGAAGAAAGAGGGAGAGAAGAAGGGAGGGAACCACTCGATAAACTTGCTTAGCCTTCTGGCATCACCTCGCTTAGGACGGGATACCAGCGACTTAAGAAAGATCCTAGGCACTAGGCCTAGGTACCACGGAAGCTAGGCTGAGGTGCTATCTGCATTGGGAGCTGAGCCCAAGATTAACCAATGCACAAGCTTCCTTAAAGAGTGGTGATGAAGAGAGAAGAGGAAAGTGGAAGAAGAGAAGAAGAGAGAGAGGAGAAGAGAGAAAATAGAAGAGAAGAAGAGAGGAAGAAAAGAGAAGAACAAAGGAAAGAGAGAGACAAAGAGGGAGAGAGAGGGAGAGAAGGAAGAGGGAGAAAAGAGAGAGAATGGAGGAGACCACCGGTGTGAGAGTGCGAAGGGGAGTGAGAGAGAGGAGAGAGGTGGGGGGGGGAGATTCATGGCCTAGCTTCAGGTGAGAGAAGAGAGGAAGGCAGAGAGACTGGCGGCCTAAGTGCCGGTGTGAGTAGAGAGAAAAGAGAGAGAAAGAGAAATTGGTGGCCCAGCTGCCAGTGGGAGTGAGAGAGAGAGAGGGAGAAAGAGAGAGAATAGAGACTGACGGCTTAGCCGTCGATGCGAATGTAGGGAGAGAGAAAGAGAGAGGGGGGCAAAGAGAGAGAGAGAGAGGGCACCTATGTGGGAGAGACCAGTGACTTGAAATTGACAATTGGGTTGATGAGCCCAATGGCTTGAGACTGGTGCCTTGAGAGAGGTGCAGGTTAGGGTAGGACTAGGGAGGTAGGGTGTATGGTCCAAGCGAATAGGGTTGTATGCTGTATGGTTTAAAGGAGTAAGGTGTATGGTGTCTGGTTTAGTGGAGTAGGGTGTATGGTTCAAGGGGGGTAAGGTGTATGGTTTAAGGGAGTAAGGGTGTATGGTTTAGGGGTGTATGGTTTAGGGGAGTAGGGTGTATGGTCTAGTGATGTAGGGTGTATGGTCCAAGGGGGGTAAGGTGTATGGTCTAGGGGTATTTCTCTCAAGGGAAGGATTTTCTCTCTTCTCTCTTGGGTCAAGAAAGGAAGCTTTCGACTTCACTCAAAAGCAAACTTAATTGATAGAAAATAGAATTACAATGAATTAAAAGTTATTTTCATATTTTTTAGAAAATGACCAATTCTACCCCTAAGAAAATATGAAAATGACAAATATGTCCCAAAAAGGGGTTTCTTCCCATCCACATGGGGGCTTCTCCCTTGCGATTCAGCAACCTTTCGGGTGATCTATCGTTGTGGAAACGTATATTGTCTTGAGAGAAACGTTTTGATATATGTTTGCATCTTGACATGGAGTTTTGCTTATAGTTTCAAAATTTTGGCCAAACACACAAATTTGAAATCTTGAACGTTAGATCTGGTTGATCTGTCGTGTCTTTTGTCTTCTTTTTAGTAGTCAATCGTAGAGGAAATCGTTGCGACTGTTTTGCAAACAAAATCATGCGATTAAGACTTCGATTGATAACTTTATCAATTTTGGAGGTTGCCTGAAAATCGTTTTCCATCGTGCCTTCTACAGAGCCTTTTCGGTGTTTTCCCGGTCTTCACTTTGAGCAAATCTTACCTCAAATCGAAGCCTTTCGTGTGACGGTCGCAATGGTTTCGTTTTTAGGATCATTCGATCTCGGGGCTTCGAGGAACGTACGTCGAAGTGAGGAGCTGTCTTGCACGCAAAATTTTACATAATGCACTTTTCTGGGCAACTATCTCTTTAGGATTTCTCCCATCTCGAGAATTGTCTCGAGGCGTGCCATATGTCAAAACGTTCCTCTCAACGAGGGGAACGAGATATTAAAATTTGAGCTTAATCTGCCTTAGGATGATGGAGATACAACTCTTGTAAGGATGCCTCGTTTTTTTAAAAGCACAATTACTTTAAATGGAAACTGGTTCTTGATGGTCCCACATGAATAGTAAAAGCCTCGCCATTTTGGGAATGCAGGACCTAGAAAGGTCCATTTGAACTGAAATTTGGCAGTTAAGCTGGTCTTGGCCCTTCGAATCCATCAGCGGTGGTCTGACAACCATCCGAGATCAATAACTGGGGTTTTAGCTATGGTACACCTTGTGCACGTTAAAGAGCTGCACTCCAAATTGATTTTTTGCATGTTCCCTCGTATTTTTTTCGGATCGTGACGAAACTTGAGGGACGCTCTTGGGACGTCCAAAGAGGCTCCTATACATCGTTTGGGGTTAAGATGACACCATGACCATTGCTGTTCAAAATAAGGCATGTTCTTGCGTGGGCTTCCGTAGTCCATAGGCATGTCTAATACCTACGAGTCTTGGTCGTGACCACCTCCTCTTTTATTCGCATTGGGAAAAGATGTGCGTCAACAATCCACGACAACAGCTTGCCCCGCCAAATGTCGCTCTTCGAGGGGAGCGAGAAGTACGATATTCGGAACAAAATCGCCTAAGTTTATCTTTCAGATCCTTATTGGGGCATTGTTATATCTCCTAATTTTTATCTTCCCAGTTACCAGCATTAACATAGCCTTTGGAAGTAAATGATGCCTAGCTTTAATCCACGGAGCGGTAATTGTGGGTATTTTTGTTCCAACAACTGGGGTCCTTGCTTAAGGGCTTGTGAACCCATCTTGTCAGAATCCAGATTTGTCTGGCAGTCGGGGGGCCTTTCTTAAGGACTTCCTTCCCAATTCATTAAAGTTTCAAGAAGGTTTGGTGGCCGGGGCCAATGGGAGCTTCCTCCTTGATTCATTAGGCTTCAATTTTGGTTCTACTAGTGGGGTCATTGGTAGCTTCCTCCCCAATCCAATTGAAGTCGTTTTGGTTTGATAGGCGGTTTGACACCCTAAATTTTTGGAATTGAATAATAATAATGGTAACAATAATAATAATAACAATAATAATAATAACAATAATAATAATAATAAGAATAATAATAATAATCATATAATAATAATAAGAATAATAATAATAATAAAATATTAATGATAATAAAGACACAAAAATACTTATATAATTTTGGGCGATAGTTCATTATGTTATGAATGCTCCATGGCACCACCATAAACTTTCCCTTTTCACGTTGTTTTAATTAAGTTAAGATAATTAAATATAAAATAATGTGTCATAAGGTGACATTATAAGAGGATGATGTGTCATAAAGTATGATTATAAGATAGTGATGTGTCATAAGGTGGTATTATAAGATGCTGATGTGTCGTGAGGTGGCACATATTAAAGGACACATGTTTGACATATGTCAAATGAAGGTTGATTCCCCTCACTTACAAATACCCCTCATCATCATCCATCATTAGCCCATCACAATTGGCTTTTCTCTCTCCTCCCATATGTAAGTCCTTATTCTCTCTCTTAACGATTTTTTTCTCTCTCATGCTCTTTCTCTCATAACAAATAGTTCTCTCTCTCTCTTATAATGTTCTCATAATGATTTTTCTCATATGATTCACAAATTATTTTTCTCATAATATTCTCATAAAAATAATATTATTCTCATAATACTCTCATAAAAATAATATTATTCTCATGATGTTATTCTCATAATGATTCTCTCATAACAAATGATTTTTTTCTCATAATATTCTCATAAAAATAATATTATTCTCATGATGATGTTCTCATAATGATTCTCTCATAACAAATATTTTTCTCTCATAATATTATCATAAAAATAATATTGTTCTCATAATAATGTTCTCATAATGTCCTCTCATAACAAATGGTTTTTTTTTCTCTCTCATGCTCTTTTCTCTCATATAATATCTTTTCTTTCTTGTAATACGTCCATGCTCCCTCTCCCCATACATAAACTCATTTGGTCTCTCTTCCCATACCTTTAGCTAAACGCCATTGGTGCCGATCTTACTTTGGCAATGGTAGCAACACATCCATCTCAGAGTGACGTATAAGTAAGTGACCGTCTATCATTACGAATTTTAGATACTGTAAGTTTTATGTGTAAGTGACTTTATTTTCCTGTAAAATAGTTATTTGAAAACTGGTATTTCTGCATTTAATTGTAATATTTCCGTCTATCATTATGAATTTTAGATACTGTAAGTTTTATGTGTAAGTGACCTTATTTTCCTGTAAAATAGTTATTTGAAAACTGGTATTTCTGCATTTAACTGTAAGTGACCGCCTATCATATTGAATTTTAGACACTGTAAGTTTTATGTGTAAGTAACCTTCTTTTCCTGTAAAATAGTTATTTGAAAATTGGTATTTCTGCATTTAATTGTAACATTTCCATCTATCATTATGAATTTTAGACACTGTAAGTTTTATGTGTAAGTGACCTTATTTTCCTATAACCTAGTATTTTAAAACTAGTATTTCTGCATTTAATTGTAATATTTCCATTTATCATTATGAATTTTAGACACTGTAAGTTTTATGTGTAAGTGACCTTATTTTCCTGTAAAAACGTTATTTGAAAACTGGTTTTTCTGCATTTAATTGTAATATTTCCATCATTATGAATTTTAGACATTGTAAGCTTTATGTGCAAGTGACCTTATTTTGCTATAAAATAGTATTTGAAAACTAGTATTTCTGCATTTAATTGTAATATTTTTGTCTATCATTATGAATTTTAGGTACTGTAAGTTTTATCTATAGATGACCTTATTTTCCTGTAAAATAATTATTTGAAAACTGATATTTCTGCATTTAATTGTAATATTTCCGTCTATCATTATGAATTTTAGGCACTGTAAGTTTTATGTGTAGGTGACCTCATTTTCATATAAAATAGTTATTTGAAAACTAATTCATGCTATTGCTTTCAAAGATATTTTGAATATATGATATTGTTGCTTCCTGATGTTTAAAGAGTTTCAGAGATACTTTAAGTATACAAGTGGACCTATCCAGTACGTCGATAAGGATTAAGTGGACTCATCCGGTACGACGGTGAGGTATAAGTGGACCTATCTGGTACGTCGATAGGGATTAATTGGACTCATCTAGTATACCGGTGAGGTATAAGTGGATCTATTCAGTACGCAGGTAGGGATTAAGTGGAATCATCCGATACACTAATGAGGTATTAGTGGACCTATCCGGTACGAAGGTCGGGATTAACTGGACTCGTCCGGTGTGCCGGTGAGGTATAAGTGGACCTATCTGGTATGTCGATAGGAATTAAGTAGACTCATCCGATACGCCGGTGAGGTATAAGTGGACCTATCCAGCACGCCGGTTGGATTAAGTGGACTCATCTGGTATGTCGGTGAGGTATGAGTAGACCTACTTGGCACACTAATAGGGATTAAGTGGACCCATCCAGGATGTTGGTGGGGTATATAGGTGACCTACTTAGGACACTGGTGCGGTATATAAGTGACCTACTTAGGACGTCAGTAGGGTACTTGTGACATCTTTTGAATTATGTTAAAAACTGTATATTTTTGTTTAATAATGTTTCAAAATGCATTCTTTTAGGAAATATTTACATTTTCTAAGCATGATTTTTAATGATTATGATGGTCACTTACTGAGTAGCCAAACTCATCAAACCATTGTGAATTCTTTTCAAAGTAATTGTAGTCTTATTGTTCGTATGTACAACAGGAGTAGTTTGGAAGAAGTTTGTAGTCATGGTTAAAATTCGCTTTTGTAACTATTGTTCTATCAAAATTGTATGCATATAGACCTTTATGTTAATATAAGTTGTAAGTAGACTATGTACAAATTTGAAAAATTCTGAATGAAAAATCAAACAGTCTTGTGCAATATATAGAATAAATTTCGATTTTGTTAAGGATAGACTGTCACACCTCAGGAATGTTGGTTTTACAAAACTTGGGGTGTGACAGTTGGTACCCGTCTTGGGCATATGAGCTGATTCACCGAGATTCAAATCGATTGATAGTTGGTGGCCTCTTTGGGGCGTGTGCCCAATCTACTAAGGCCTAGTTGGGCATTTGGAGCCAGAAGCTGAAATCGAGGCGTATATAGCAGTAGGGAGCCTTCTCAAAGCACTTACCTAGACGGTCGAGATATTGGACGGATTTGACAGTCAATAGTCCTTTGGGGCCATGTGACCCAATCTGTTGAAATGATTCTTTTTTTATTGACTTCTTGGGGAAGCCTTTCAAAAGGTTGCCCATCCGATTTGCCTTCTTGTTGATCTTTCTGGCATTCAGCAGCCCTTTGGAGACCAACCCAAATTGTTGGAGCGTTTCAGCTATTTTTTATTTCAGCAGTAGGATGCCCTTTTGAGGGGCATTGTTTTCCAAGCTACTGAGTTTTTCATCTTTGAGCTGGTTGAAGCCGCCTATCATGGTAAGTGCTGCATCAACCTATTTATTATACCCTTTCGGGTTTTCACCTCAACTTGGTGGAAGTGGTGTCGCAATACGTTTTCACCAACTTCCTTCTTTATTTGGCTCTTTTTACCCGTGACTTTGTGGTCACGTTCGTTTTTAACCGCTTTAACTAATGATGATCCTTATCAGACTTGCGTCATGCCTGGTTTCTTTTTTGGGCATTTTTACCCATGGCTTCATAGCGTCTTCCTGTATTTTCATATTTTTCTCATTTTTTTGATAATGTGTGATGAGATGCATGATGAAGAGTGGGGAGGTCCCCTTATTGATGGTATGGATGGAAGAGTGGATTTGAGTCGGATTTAGGGTGAACGGGCGTCTTAGGTGGTTTGAAGAGGGTCATGATGGAGTTGCGGATGGTATGACCCATGGTAGTGGAGTAGTTTTATGAAGGCGTGAGTTTGAACGATGCATGAAGTGGATGAGGTAGGGACTCAAAGGAGTCATGACGGGTGCGACCTGACTAGGGAAATGAGATGGTCGATAAGGGTATCGGCACCCATGCCACAAATGAGTTTGATGTGTTTTGGATGATGGGGCAGTGATGATAAAATGTAGATGGATGGATGTGATGAAGATACCGGAATTCATGTTGTTGATGTAAATGGTGGAGAATGAAGGTATGAGAGAGAGATGAGGTTGAGCGTAGAGAGATGGAGAAGTGAGGGTGAGAGATTTGAGTGGAGAGGGTTGAGTGAGAGATGATAATGGACTGGGAGAAGGGGGGGGCCTGTGGCCTAGCCACCGGCATGGTGAAGATAAGAGGGGGAAAGAGAGAAAGGAGAGGGGCGGGAATAAGGGAGGCCAGCTTGTGAGAGGGAGAGGGAGAGGGAGAGGGAGAGGGAGAGGGAGAGAGAGAGAGAGAGAGAGAGAGAGAAGAGAGAGAG